>BFEA01000433.1:872111-898875 GCA_003427395.1 Chara braunii
CTAATCAGCTGCAATCGCAGAGGTGGACCAGCCGAGGGCGTTTCTCGTTCGCTGTAGCATAGGGGGTACGCGCGGTAATACGCCTCTATCGGACCTGCACGCGAACCGACATCTTGGGGGGGCTGAGGTCCCAAGCGCGACTCATCGTCGGTCGACTAGGACGCTTCCCACACACCACACGCACTCCACGTTACGAACACARGAACATAAAAACATGTACACACACACGTACGAAACGACACGACACAAACAACGCGACAACGCTCCTAGCCCCTCGGTAGCCGTCCCATAACTTACCGACGCAAAATCGAATAGCCGTGGCGCGCGGAAGTTAGGATAAAAGCGCGCGGACGCAGGCCCTACTCATATCGACTCGCAATGCAAACGTACCCAAGCAGTCGCAATGATGGCGTACTATGTAGTGCCCATAATCAAGCGGTCCCTCGTGGATCCGAGTACCGCTTATGACACTCAAGTGTCAGACTTGAAGTGTCGTGAGGGCCTAACCCTTCACGACATTGCACGGCTGAAGGAAATAGTCGTGCAGCCGCCGCTACGCCTTAGGCTCTTGCCCTGAGCATCTCGGTAGGCAAGTCAAATAGGCTCTGCGCGAGGGAAAGCCCCTCCCCTGCAGAGTCTAGGGTTTGGGATGTCCTGGACAAGGACCTCGAATCCCAGCCCAGGACCAACGTCCGACTAAGAAAATCAACAAAGCAGGAATAAAAATAGGAGTAGGGGTCTCCCCTAAGTTCTTCAGTCCCAGCTTCTGGACGGGCTTTAATATGGGGGTTATTCAACCTATGCAAACATTCATCCCAAGCATGCCCATGTATACATATATAAGGGTTAAGTATGTGACGATCACTTCTCAGAGTTTCGCTGGGGTCTCTCACAATAATACGTGCACGTGTGATAGTAGGCAACCAAATCCAGAATCTGATTCACAGCACATACCTGTCATCACATCAACGAACCAAATCAACAGTCCACACACTACACGGAGTCAACCCCAACCACCTTCGACACTCATACCCCTCGCTTTAGCCATGCAAGCCTTAAAACCCCCTGTCCAACCAACCTTAATTAAATACTCAGTACCTTTGTTAAATGGCTATTCAATAAAAGTCCGGGTGAAACCTTAATAAAACAACGAAAATCACTTGGGCTAAAGCCTTTTAGGTTGAGTGTAGAGGGAGAGTTGAAATTGAGTCGTAGACCGACGAATCGACAACCGACCTGTTATCAGTGGTAACAGATGATGATCCTCAAGGGATCAAGCTGGATCTAATCCTGATCTTGAATCAAAAGATCAAAAGAACCTGTAACACACGACAGACCAATTCCCAAGCTAAGATCATAAGTGTATGGAGAATACAACTCCATAATACATCCTTCCTCAAAATCTCCTTATAAGCTAAACCTAAGTCTACTTTTAAACCAAATGCTTAAGCTAAAGGTAAATCAACTACAGACTCTCACCTATTCTGGGTGGATCGCCTAAATCACCACCTGTCAAAATATAATATATCTCCTCTAAACCAAGGAAATTTGCCAGCGCTTCCCGTAGGAAAATTGTCTTTCCAGAATTTATATAAGTCTAAATATGAAAAATATAAATAAATTCTAACTCTGGAAAGTCAAATCTTGTCTAACCCCCTGAGTTAGTAGAAATTTGGGCAGCACTCCTTTTAGAAAAGGAGACTTTCCAGATTTATACTAAGTCAGATATAAAGCAGGAAACAATCTCTAACTCATGAAAAATCAAATTATGTCTAACTCTCTGAATTAGTAGAAATTTGGGCAGTACTCCCTTTAGAAAAGGAGACTTCTCATATTTATACTAAGTCAGATACAAAAACAGAAATGATCTGTAACTCTGGATAATTAAATTCTGTCTAACTCTCTGAATTAGTAGAAATTTGGGCAGCACTCCCTTTAGAAAAGGAGACTTTCCAGATTTATACTAAGTCATATATGAACTCGAACAAAGCTCGAGTTCAACTTTTTAGACTGAATTTAACTAACTCCTTAATTTTGTAGAAATTTCGGCAGCACTCCCTCTAGAAAAKTGTTATTCCATAATTTATACAAGGCTAAGTTCAGATTTTGAAAGTAACTTTGGCTTCCCTCAGTTCAATTTTTGTCTAACTCCCCGAATTAGCAAAAATTTGGGCAGCACTCCCTTTAGAAAAGGAGACTTCCCAGATTTATACTAATCCATATATGGAAAAGACAAGTTGAACTCTGATAAGTCAAAAAGTTGGCTAACTTCTTGGATTTGTAAAAATTTCGGCAGCGCTTCCCGTATAAAAAGTAGCTTGCCAAGATTTATACAAAGCCAAGTATAAGAAAAGATCTCAGAAAATGCAAGAATTAACCTAAGTAAAGAAAAAAAAAAGTTATTACAGAAAATGCAGGAATTGGCACTAACTCCTATGGCTCTAGCACGTGGCGAGCAACTACAGCAACTACCTATAGTAATGAAACTTAAACAAACTAGCCATTCCATCCAGTCACATGCAAACCAACCCACCAATGTAAGTACTCTCACCACCCCAAGTTTATTACATATAGATAGTTCATGGATCTTCAAGTTCTTGAACCCTTATACCCATCTTACATAAGACATAAAGCTGGACCATTCGCCATGGAAACAATGCCCAACTTGCCTCTAAGATATACACGAACAGGTTGCACAACTACTTCTCTCTTCTTTTGGACAGATGACTAGGCCATTCGCCATGGAAACAATGCCTAGCCGCCCTGAGTTGTTTAATATCCAAAATTTAGTATTTTTCTGACTTTGTTTTCAAAAGAAAAAGCAAATATGGGCAGGGGACTGAACCATTCACAGTAGAAACAATGTTCAGCTTGCCCAAAGTATTTCCAATTATACTTTGTATTTTCCCTTTTTCTCTTCTTAATGATATGGCTTAACGCTGGACCATTCACAGTAGAAACAATGCCCAGCTGCCAGTTCACATGCAAGTATACATAAAATACTTTCCTTTATACTTAGTTTAAATTATGTGCGTGGTTTTCAGGCTAAACCATTCACCATGGAAACAATGCTTAGCCTTAGACCAAAAATCCTCCCTCAAAATAAACAAGAATTTAAACCCCTTCAATCAGACAAACCCTCAGAGTTAACTAAGGTAGCCAGGCCATTCACAGTAGAAACAATGCCTGGCTCCCCAGAAAACGATCAAATAAACATAGCGACCAGGCCATTCACAATAGAAACAATGTCTGGTCCTTCAGAAAACAGCCAAATAAACATAGCCTTGAGCCATTCACAGTAGAAACAATGCTTAGGCTTTGGTCGACCCGGCCAAACGCATACAGTCTACCTTCCTCCCACCTTCCCCCATTTCATACCTTAGTCTGCTTTCAGTCACAAATAAACTGAAACTTATGCTTCACTCTCACACATTCTTTCCATTCAGTCTGATTAGGTCCTGAAGAGAAAGCAAAAACCATAGGGACAATCGCGTGCATACAATAATCATACTACAGGGGGACAGGCAAACATGGGTAGTAGTGGGGTTTATACAGATAAAGATGATTTACCTGAAGGTTCCCTGCCTCCAGAACTCCTCCTGAGTTCCGGCAGAGCTCCCGCAATCGGTGGGTRGACTCCCCACAGAGTCTYGACGCGGACTTACGGGTTGCAATCCCGCCTGCCGCCTTCCTCTCGTAACCAAGGACTTAGACTGAGAGTAAGAAGGGTAGAAAAAGATAGATTTGAGACTCTCAGATGCAAGAGGGGTGCTCTCAGCTCACTGGAGACGGCCTCGTTATCTGGATGCGCCTGAGGGCCCCGCAATGGTGGCCAAAGTCACGTGATTGCTAGCTTAACTCGAAGTCGGACTGCCGCAGTCAAAACTTCTGACGTCCTTTCAGATTGCAGCACTAGCAGCCCGGCTACTCCTCTAAGTCCCGGTACCCCTCCTTAGACCTATCGGCGCTACCGAACAATCTAAAATGCAGGTAGTTTCATGGATCTCAGCAAGATATTACACATGTGGCACTTCGTGCGCACCGCAAGGTGTTGCAACAGTCTACGGTAATAACCCTCACATGCCGCCAAACTGTGTACGACAACGCGCAGCAACCGGTCACAGCTACAATCTGTTGCTGCGGCTGGTTCGAGCGGCCGTAATATTCATGGCGCTGCCGCAGGCTTGCTTCACTGGCAGCCCTTCTCTCATACAGCAGTAAAGCGGAGGGTCAGGCCCCAACTGTTCTCCTTTACCCCTCGTGCAATTGCTGCAATAGCAACATATTGACCATCATATTAAACATACACCTTTGTAGTTAGTCCGCTGCTGCACGRGCTGGCRGTATAAGGCACGCTGGCCAGCAACCAGGTTCKCGACTCGCTCGTTTGCTMCTCCGTCCACGGTACGGGATAACACGTAGATCAGCGGACAGACTTCACCGCTCGACTCAAAGTTGCCTCCTCTGTATCAGCAATGAACCCTCGACCTTGAGGCAACCTTCACTCCTGCTCCAGTGGTGAAGCACACACGCAGCGACCGACAGCCACTGAACTACTACGTTCTGATCAGCCGCGCCACCACCCTCATGCTCACGCTCAACGCTGGATGGGCAAGGTTTGCCAAAGCTCCCACTCGCTACCCTCTTGTGTTCGACAACCAAGTCCGTAAGCTCTCTCTCTCTCTCCCTCTCTCTCTCTCTCTCTCTCTCTCTCTCTCTCTCTCTCTCTCTCTCTCACACACACACACACACACACACACACACATGCGTTCTTTTTCCAGGGGACCCCCGCATTGGCGCTGTCAACCTCTTCGGCGTCGCGACCCCCCTTCACACGACTTCCATTGATCGGAGGAGCAGCGMGTGGGCCGACAGGTAASTCTTCTTCTCGGCGGTTATCCCCCTCGTTACCYCACCCTATAGGACGAGCAAAATCGATTGAATCTACCACCAGAACGCAGCAACATGCACCGCTATCTCACCGCCTCCCGCAATCAACCCGCTGACCGACAGGTAGGATCTCCATCGGCGGGGTGAGCAMCACACYAAGCATCAGGTAAGTCTCAGGTGGCTGACCTCATCCCACCGYTCATCTATGTGCAAAGTAACAATGAATCTATAGCTAAAACCCARGTYAATACATTCGCTATCCGCTCATCTATCCAAGTACGCAGCCCATGCATGCCATATRRGCTGAACCGCTCGATGGATCAAGAATCTGACTGCGCCATCTGATTCGCGAGGTGCCAAAACCGCGCTGCTTACAGTGCCTGCATTCGTAAAGCCGAGTGCACCTAACACCGGAACGAAACCAGGTGCATCCGCAGTTCGAAATCGCGTTCCCCATCACCTCCGCGCAGTTCTTCACGCGCGACTTYTTCCCAATAACTCTTCCTACTCTAACTCTTTCACTAACCTACCACTTCCTATGAAATCGCCCCACCCCAAAACCTTCGTTTGAGCCTCTGCTCCACTCGATCCTATCGAGATTCGAGTGGCATCTCCTCTCTTCACTCCTCACCTTCCCTTCGYCCGCCATAGCCTCCGCGCACAACTTTTTCAATCTAACACTTTCTCTACTCGATTAGCGCCAAAGCTAACAGCACCAACAGATTCGCCTACCCCATAAACCCCTATCTCCGTCCTAATCCCACTCGTTTAAGATTCGAGTGATAACTCGATTTTTTTTTTTTTTTTCTTCTCACCTCATTCCCCCTCCCGCCATATCTCCGCGCATGTCATTTTCTTACTAACTTCGCAACTTACTCCCTATCTTCCTAATTTGACTGCATATTCGGGGCCGCCCACCCCTACCGAGCACCTTTCCCCGCCTAAAACGAATGCGGAATGGGTGAGTTAGGAACTCAGGCCTCCGCCATGGTCACTCCTTCCTTACCCCGAATGGACCTGGCGCGAAATGCGTCCAGGTTCTCTCCCTTATTTCCCGCTGTGCCTCGTTCTTCCGCTCGCTACTAYGCAGCGCCGCCCGCTGCCCGTCACTCCTCCTACTTAGCGCTTYCGCCTGTCTCAGCCGTCCCCGCTACMTGCTGCAATGCTTTCCCCGGATGGATCTGGCCCGGGAACACCCCCGGATCCCTTTTTTCTGCCTCCTGCACCGCGTTCCTGCCGCTGCGCCCTGCTTCCTCGGTCTCCCGGCTCGTCTCCMCTGGCCAGCGCGTCTCTCCCTCTCGCAGTCACYGCCCCGGCCCCTCACACCACGCAGTCCGACGACACCCAACGTTCCGAAACCACTCAGCTGCGGCCCCGTCCCTCGATCTTGTATTTATTCCCTGTTTACATGGGCCGCGCTAATCTCCTGTGTATCATTCTAATTTTAACGGATGTCCCGAAGGACCCGACCGCGGTAGCACCCCACCGTAGAGCGTTGCCCCTCCGCGCTTGCCGGCCTAAGGGAAACTTCGGAATGAGCCAGCTACTAGATGGTTCGTTTAGTCTTTCGCCCCTATGCGTAGGCCCCTACGGGTGGACTGCATGGTAGTACTACAGCCACCCCTGCCGTAAATGCCCCCGGCTTACCGCGCGTACTCGGGCCGCTGCGCCCATCGCGCCCACAGCCAAGCTCCTGGTCATCCAAGTTTGAACTCGGTCTGTATTTCAACAGTTCGTGGGTGTACCCACTGAGCTAAAGACTCTTGGGTGCCTGCTACGACCACGGTACCGCGCTCCGGGCCAAAACGGGGCCGCGCATAACAATAAGGGAAAAACAAATAGATAAATACATAAAACCCAAAAATAAAAGACATAAAATATCATAAATAAGGGCCCCTATGCACGGTGCGGGGACTGCTAAAGCCCCACCGGTCCCGTGGATCGGCCCCGCCGCTACGTCTATCAACAAAAACCAGAGGGGGATAGCCCGTCGTCCCTCAACCCCTCGGTTTTCTCCGTACGCTCCGCTGCAGTTGTTGCGCCGGCGCCYGCCGACCTCGASCCCCGAGCCTYCGTAGCGTCAGTCCAGTCTCGTAACCTATAGGGCTGAGCCCAAGTCTGAGACCCACGTCCGCAAARTACCATACAAGACRGTGCGGCGCGACGCTKTTTGGRCCAACAAAACGGTTGCRCGGCTCCCAGTGCCCGCGCCGGCTAGYTTATATTATGCCATAATTACCCCGCGCGCCATCCTACGACATCCGGCTCACCGTACGAAATCRCGGCGTTATTTCCGATGCCGATGTCGGGGTTGACTTGGTCAACTGTACCAAAAGAAAATATCCTTATTCCAACTTTATAAATAATAAATAATATCACCAAGCTAAACGACCAAGGTCCGGGCCGGCTTTACGATCAACAACAGAAAAGAATCACGCGCGCCTTAAACCTGCGCGCCCACGCACTCGCTATTGTGGTCAACCACCYAGTCAACGCAATTACAGAYRCAACCGCGCTTAGCGCGGTATACTTAAACTCTAGATTAAAACTATTTTSTGTCACTTGCAAAATCCACAGCGGATACCCTTGTAAGGGTATTCGCACCGACAGCGTCCTTGTCCAGCCAACTGATTTTGGGCTCCTCCGACGGCCTCCCTCCTGCGAGTGAATCCACCATCCTTGGGTTTTGCTTCCCTAGTTTATAGCCATGTCGGATATATCGCAGAATTTATCCATTAACCTGCGGATTTCCTCAAGGTTCTCCTGCGTGGCTGCTACCATTATTGGCAGAAAGTAACACTGCCGATTTAGGCAACTGAGCATGGTTCGATAGTAGTTTAGCATTGATGAGCGGCACTGCAATGATCTGCTAGTTGGCAGAGGCTGAATTTTAGCACCTACCAGGACGATGCCTTGATTCTGTATGGAATTACTTTGAGCTTCAAGAGTTTTTGAAACATGAGGGAGGGTAAACCAGTGAAAGGAAGGGACGCTGGACCCGTTTTCCAGCAACAGCCCAAGTGGGATGCTTCACCACCCTCAGAAGCATAAGACAAGCTCATCACCCTGAGGGCGCACTCGCACTAGGACCATTTTCACTTGTTTCAGGACGGAATTGCGGCCAGATGCGTCCAGGACCCGTAAATGCGGTCACATACATTTCAGAGAGTGCTAGTGTGAGTACACCCTGAGAAGCATCATTAGACTGGAACAATAAAACAAACATGAAACAAAAAGAGGTCTACAGAGCCCATTAGACGCATAATCTACATAGGGCCTCGCCACACCAGTGTCGAAACGGTGAAATATTCGACAACTCTCAGACCATTTTCGACATTCACCGTTTCGACACGATGACCGCCTTCGCCACGCCGTATGTCGAAGACCCAGGATAAGCAAAGTTTCGTTGTTAGAAAAGGGGGGGGAAAAAAAGAAAAGAAGAAGAAGACATGGGATGTTGAGGCAGAGATGTCCAAATCCGCACATCCTTCACAACCTTGTTTCCGTGATGTTGAAACTCGACCCGCTGTAGGCGTGCCGTTCGACACCCATGTCAGAACCACTTCTCTAAGTTCTCTGACGATTGTCGAAGTGTTTTCAACATTTTTTCTTCGACAGCCTGTGTGGCGAAGAAAAAATGTCGAAACTCCAGTTTCGACATTTGTGTGTCGAGGCCCAAGTCAGGCCGCCCAGCATAATACATACAACAATCAAAAATACAAATGAACATAACACCAACATTGTAAGCTGTACAGGGATGCTGCACCCTGTTTCCAGCAGGTGCAGCTCCCCACCAATAGATGGAGCCTTCAACTCATAGGAACCCACTTATCCCGGATGCTCTTATCACCCCGGTGCATGGGCTTCCGGCTTACGAAGATAAAAAAAAAAAAAAGAGGAGAAGAAGAAGAAGAAGAAGAGAAAGTGTGAAGATGAGTCTGTGGGCCTACAGTAGCCACACCACTGTCAAGATGAAAACCATTCAAGTGCATGTTCCCGCCGAAAATGGCAGGATTCATCCATTCCCCTGAAAATAGCAGCTGACGCACTCGTGCTTTTTTTCGTTTCCACAGTGTTGTGGCGAGGCACTGTATCTTTGTACGATGTGCAAGGAGGACACTGACCAGAGAAAAATGAAGCTTTTTTTTTTTTTTTTTTTTCGAAAGAAAAATAAATAAATAAATAAATAAATAAATAAATAAATAAATAAATGAAGCTTTTTTCCATTTGGACAGTGGTGCGGCGAGGCTCTGTATACTTGGTATGCTGTGCAACGAGGAATACTTACCATAGAGAAAAATGAAGCATAGTTCACGCACACCCTTTTTCTTTGACAGAAAAAAAAGAAAAATAATGAGGGGGTGGACCTACTATTGGAGGTGATAGGAGGGTCCTTCAAGAGTGGGGTACCCCCTTTATGATGGATCCAATGAGTCCAATCTATTGGTGAGGAGCTGTACCTGCTGGAAACCGGGTCCATCATCCCTTGTACAGACTAGGGAGTACTTTCATGGGTGCATCTGACTGTAGTTGCGGTCAGATTCAGATGAATGATGTACAGCTTGCATACTGTCTGGGCCGACACCTGGTAACTGGCACTTCCTTGGAGGTATCTGAGCGAAATTATGCCCAGATTCGGATGAATGATGCGCAGCTTGCACACCATCTCCGCTCAGACATGGTAGCCAGTACTTCCCCGGATGTATCTGACCGTTTTTCAGGGCAGATCCTCTAGAGTCATGAACAGCGCAAACCCTCTGGGATGAGAGGAGCATTGAGCATACTCAGACCACAAACTGTTCCACTGAAAGAAAAAGGGGAAAAAAGGGGAAAAAAAAAAACAATGGCTAGGTGCCACGTAGTTCTTACGTAGATGCATCTGACGGCGAGGAGGACCAGAATCATTTTAACAACTAGTGAGCCCAGGGGCCAAGTCCCACTAACAGCATTGTCTTTGCTCAACGCCTGAATCGGGACGTGTTTGTGGAGATGTGCAGAAATGGAGGTGAGCTTCCCCAACCGCACATATCCACAAACACGTCCAGCTTCAGGCGTTGAGGAAATTTTGTGGAGATGTGCAGAAACTGCAGTGAGTTTCATCAACAGCACATAGCCTCAAACACGTCCAGATTCAGGCGCTGAGGAAATTCTCAACTCTGTAGTCGCCGGACTCGGCCGCAGGTATGATATCAGACTCAGGGAGCAACTCTGAGTCACTGGCAAAAGGATGGCAGGGAAATAAAAGAAGAGCAAAATCTGCTCTGTTTCCATTTTTCTAGAGAAACAACAGGGGCCATGTCCTGCTTTCCCTCTTCCTACAAAAACAACAGCGGCCTTCCCTGTTCTCCCTTTCTCTCTCTCTCTCTTTCTTTCTTTCTTTCTTTCTTTCTTTCTTTCTTTCTTTTTTTTTTTTTTTTTTTTTTTTTTTTTTTTTTTTTTTTTTTTTTTTTTTTTTTTTTTTTTAATTCTCTCTCTTTCTTTGGGATCATCCTCCCCCATGCTTCAGAAAATGAGACACTGAAAAAAGGACAAGCAACGAAAAGAAAAAGACTAGGTTCATGGCATTTAGCGCAGATGTCGCACCAGTAGGATGGATCTCTTCATTTACTTCGCTTTCCAACCACCAAGACGTCTCTACAGTTGCGCTTGTGCGGCCAACCAGCAAACCAAAAAAGGAAAAAGGTCGGATCTTGCGAGTGTAGCGGGGCCATGATGATTCCACTATTAGTGGGGATTAAATGCGCAGTACTTTTCCGAGTCACGTGGGCATAAACGATTGGTGACCTTCGGGGCTCGGCCTACCAGACGGAAATGGTGGCAGTGCCAGGTGGAAAAGAGAAAAACATGCCCAGGTCGGTTCGTCTTCTGTCAGCTCGCAGCAGAAATCTGCGTCGGGACAAAGACGCTTGGAGGTACGGGTGGTACGGGTGGCTTTAAGCGTTTCCAAAAGTCCATTTTGCAGGATCAAGGGTCAGACAGGTCTATGGAGCTCAAATGTTGGTTTAATAATGTTCTTTCAGATTGTTCTTAGCCCAAGCCAAGTAATGATGGCCCTGGGATTTCAAATGACTTGTATAATTCCATATGGGACGCTGGGCCCAGTTCCCAGCACGTGCTGCTCCCCACGAATAGACTGGAGCATTTGTCTCTTAAAAAAAAAAGAAAAGGGTTTGGCAGATGGAACCATGACCCAGGTCCACATGGCGCAGCACGACGGAGTGCTGTCTTGAGAGCAAACCCTGGGGTTTTATCAGACATTTGAGAGTAATTACGGCCAGATGCGAACCGAAAAATAGCAGTGTGACCTGGTTTCCAACAGGTGCAGCTTCGCCACCAATAGGGGTCTAAAAAAGGGGTCACCACTAATAGGGGACGCTCATATACCACCCTTACCAGTGAAAGTCGCAAAAGAAACAAAAAAGGAGACCTTTAGTATGACATCTTCCACCAGCCTGCAGCAGCGAGAGATGGTTAACGGGGGAGCAAATATTTGTCATTTTCGCCTGCAATTTCGATGCAAAATTCATCGAAATTTTCAAAAGCAAACGATATGGGCCCATAGTGCAAACATCAAAAAAAGAAACAGGTGAAGGAAAACGGGAAAAAAAACAAAATAACTTAAAAAAGACTATAAAACCCTAACACAAAAACATTGTCCGAGTTAAAATGAAGCTTCCAACAAATTTGAGGATGGCCTGGCAGATAGGTAGTGGATGAATTGTGCCAAAATAATGTAGCTGCCCCCTCAGGGCACGCGCACACTACCACTTCCGTCGGCGTACTGAACCAAAAATTACTGCCCAATGGAGGCGGGACAGTCCTAGCGAGAGAAGCTGAGGATTGCGGCGGGGCACTGGTTGTGTGGGTTGCCCCGGGAACGACGAGCCGCTGGCTGTTGGCGGGCAGCGAGGCGCGGGCGGGGGCACTGGCCATTCGTTGGTGGCGGGGCGCTGGCGGCACGATGGTGCCGGGGCGCTGGTTGTTCCAAGGCGGCAACGGGCTGGCTTCCTGAGGGAAGCAAGGCGCTGGTTGCCCCGGGAACGACGAGGCGCTGGCAACTGGCTAATGGCGGGGCGTTGACTTCATACACGTGGCATGGCACTGACATCTTGTGTGTGGCGAAGGGTTAGCAAAAGGATGCTGTGAAGGGATAGATTGTTGCTGCGAGTGTGTGTCGGGAGGTACGTACGGTTTAGAATGGAAGCGCTGTACTTGCGCCCGATTGCCGCAGCAGGCTTGCGGGGAATCAGGGCGAGACTGTTGGCCAGGTCCATCCATCTGGCCGACAGGCCGTGGTAAGCGGGAGGGCGTTCGGTTGGTGGATGAGAAAGGCATTGTCTGTCGTGCAGGAGCTGCATCAACCACAGCAGCAGCAGGTC
The DNA here is from genome assembly GCA_003427395.1 of Chara braunii. Taxonomy (NCBI): domain Eukaryota; kingdom Viridiplantae; phylum Streptophyta; class Charophyceae; order Charales; family Characeae; genus Chara; species Chara braunii. The sequence continues at coordinate 884,381 of BFEA01000433.1, forward strand.
TTGTCACCAGCATCGACAGCATCATCATCATCATCATCATGGCATTTGGCGGTCAAGGGTAATGTTCGTCTTTTTTAATCCGTCTTCCTCTTCATGCGGAATCATGCCCTTCCCTCCTCCTTCTTCCCCTTCGGACTCTTCTCTTTACTCGGCTGCCTCTTCACTTTATTCTTCTCTCTCCCTCCTCCTTATTCGTCCTCTGGCCTGTTCTCTTCGTTTTCTATTCTCTCCTTTGCTCCGCTTTGGGGTTGTTCCGCCACCTCATCCAGCAAGGACGAGGAGTGTAGTGGGGCGACAATGGTTGGAAGTGGAGGAGGGAATGGGGTAGGAGGGGGCGGGGTAGGAAAAAGGTGGGGATAAGGGAGGGAGAGAAGGGGAAAGGTAATAGGTGAGGAGGGGGAGATTGGGATTTAAGGGGTAAAGGGATGGGGCGCGGGAAGCGTACTTCATCTCGTCATCAGCTGTCATCTTCGATGGATCATCAACTTCAACATCACCATCACCACAATGTCGTCGTCTTCAACATCTTCATGGGTAACATCTCTTCTCTTCACTTTTCGCTAACAGTCTTTCCCTTCTCTTCCTCCTTGGTAGCTTCATCTCCTTCTCTTCTCTCTTTTCCTTTTCTTTCATCCCCCACCTATTGTCCTTCATTCACTCTTTGTCTCCGCATTTCTTTCTGGCTCCCCTCTCGCCTGTTTTTCCTTTTCGGGCGAAGAAGGAAGGGGGAGATCGGTGTGATGCTGGGAGGAGATACAAGAGGGGAGAGTGTGAGGGGCGTGGCAGTATAGAAGGAGAAAGGAAACGAAGGGGGTGGGAGAAGAAGTCAGGGGCAAGGTGGTTGGGATTGGTGGTGTTTAGGGGGAAAGAGATAAGGGGGTGCTGCTCACATTTTTTTTCTGGTCCCACATTTTGCCGCTTAGTAATACAGGCTGTACTATTCTTTTATTTCTTCCTTCTAATTAGTATTGCAAGGAAAATGAGCGATAGCGAACTTCAGAAATCAAACAGCATCATACACATGAGACAAGATAGTCGTGACCTCGAACCAATAGCAGAATTGCATCATGAGTTTCACCAATTAAGAGCGGAACAAAAACTCATAATTGACAATGCTGGAATAGTCTCATCATCATCAACGAAGAACCAATGTCGATATCCTATCTGGCACTCGGCGCCCAGACTACAGATGGCAGATCCTATCTCGCCTAGTCTACAATGCCGCCGATGACGTGAACAACTCCCCGAAGTACGAGCAGATCTCGGCCAAGGCCGTATGCTTCAAACACCAGATATGTCTCTCGTATCACTCACAACCTCGTTCCCCAACTCACAGATGCCACATGCACCCAAGGACCGCCATGCGCCCCATCCAACATACAGCAGCGCAGCTCGGCTATGGCTGCCTGCTCCTTCCAGCTCGCCGTGAGGGCGTGAGCGCTGGCCAGCGTCAGCGCAACATGCAGCCAGTGCCCGAATGCTTCATGCGTGGGCTGACCCTTTCCTAAATGGAAGTGGCCAGCCTGCTTGCGTGCAGCCTGGCTGCGCTGGACCCCTGCCCAGAAGCTTCCGGTAGGCCTAGGGAGGTTGAGCCCCAAACCAAACGAATCAGGCCCTGGGCCTGTGGTAGTTGCCCGTCTCCAACTGTCTAGGGCCTGTGTTCGGTTGATGTTCCTTATCTCGTCCAGGGCCTGACTTATATACATTTGATAAAGGAGGTCAGGGTCTGGGAGCTTTCAACCAAACTGGCGTTGTGCAACTGCCTGAATTTTCCCCCAGTTGCGAAGTAGTCCAAAATAGGCCTCTTGTCATTTGTCGAACCTGCCTTCACTTAGGGCGACCGACCTGTTGCAAATAGGGGCCCAGTAGGGCTTATCGAGGTCTTGTGCCTCGCAGTATCATTTTTAACTAATTAATCAACATCCAATCGCCATACATATCATCATCTTAATAACCAATCTACTCTTTCAACTAATGTGGTATCCTAATTAAATATCCAAATTAAATTTCTAAATAATATTCTTGAATATTCCAGAATCATCGTAACTCTCAACTCCTAGAACTAAGCTGAATTATATTTTTAATATGTAAACTCCCACATTTTGAATTTATGAATCTCCAATCTCCATTTTCACCTTCCATGGTTTTCACACGTGGTTAACCAGCGGTGTTATTTTCGACAAATTTTGCACCGAATTGCACTGGAACTATCATATTGTGCTGATTTTTTTCTTTTTTTCTTGTTTTTCTTTTTTTGTGATATACATGTGTTTTAGGATACGTCATGTGTGCAGTTTTGACATGTTTGGATTAATAATGAAAAAATTGGCATTTTGTTGAATTCGTTGGACGCTTCATTTTGACTCGGACAGTGTCTTTGTGTTAGGGTTTCATAGTGTTTTTTTTTNTGTTGAATTCGTTGGACGCTTCATTTTGACTCGGACAGTGTCTTTGTGTTAGGGTTTCATAGTGTTTTTTTTTTTTTTTTTTCGTTCTTTTTGGCCTGTTTCCTTTTTTTATGTTTGCACTATGGTCTCATATTGTTTGTTTTTAAAAATTTTGATGAAATTCGCACCGCAATTGCCAACGAAAACGGCGAATATTTGGGCCCCCGTTAACCTTCTCTCATGGTTTTATTTTCCTTGCATTTGCTTCCATTTCTTAAGTTTCATAAACTGACTCTTATCCTAGTCTACTGCAGAAACCTAGTCTTCAAAATTTCTCCAGTCCGCATTTTCTCTTTCACATGTTTTTATTTTTGCTGCATTTGCTTCCACAAGCTGATCCAATTCGTTTGCAGAAACCTGATCTTCAAAATTTATCCAGCGTAAATTTATTTGGTTTGAATGTCTTTCCTAGTATCTATATTCTCCCCTCTGAGCATCGACGTTTTTTTTCCTCATGGATGGAAGGTGAAGTGAACAGGGAAAACTCCACTCTGCAGGGGTAATGCCAGGTGGGAGGTGAAGCCCTGGAAGGGGTGTGAGCATATTTAGTGGGTCGCTCTATTATGGGGTTGGGATGGAGGCATACATCCCGGCGGGGATATATTAGGGTAAAAGGTGAGCAAAGGCATGCTTTGGGAGGAAACTGTCTGCCTTTGTGGGATAAGGGGGGGGAATGTGGGACTGTCCCAAATTGGGGCTGAGATGGGATGCTTGCAATGTGGGTAATCCGTTTCGGTGGAGGCAGCGTTGGGATAGGGTGGGAAGAAGGAGAGGGGGGAGATTTATCTTCACAGAACAAGTACTTCACAATTTCATAATCTTCAATTGTGTCATATCAAGCTTTCTGACGTTCTGTAATTCTTGGCGGTATCTGGCCTTCTTCCTCATTCGGGATATCGGATTTCAGAGATGGTCGAATCTGGACTGATAGCTGAAGAGTTGCTATGTTATGTGCCCCTGGTTTGCCGATGCTAGAACGGCGCTGACCGGAGTTGGGGCATTGCCTTGTAATCTGCATATGGTAGGAGTGTGAGGCCTTGTAGAGAGTTCTGGGGATTTGCTGAGGGAGGAAGGCAATCCAGTGGTGAACCGGCAAGGGCTGCCTTGACAACCTATGGGTCCAAGGATAGTCTACGTGGCGAGAACAAGCCAACTACGGTTCACATTGGTTTAGGATGACATTGTCTCTAGGATGTAAAGTCATGGCATGTAAAGTCATGGTACAGGTAGGGCTAGGAGTTATTCTGGATTAGGAGGCCATAATTGCTAATAAAGCATAGTCTTCTATATTTCTTACATACTAATCATCATCATCATCATCATAAGTATCATTATTTCAAAAGTTTATCATCATAATCAGGGTAATCACCGTTCGGGACAGGCCGAACGCCCGAACCCGAACGCCCGAACGTATGGGACCCCTTGGGGATGCGTTCGGGCCGTTCCGGCCGAACGCGGACCMAAAAAAAAAAAAAAAAAAAAAAAAAAACCATTAAAAAAATATGAAAAAAAGATATGTTATGGAAAAAAATAAATTAAACAAGATCTGCCTGAGCATTACATCCGAATTCCTTACGAAATTTGAAATAAAAATAAAATATGGAAAACCAATACTAATAATAAAAATAAATAAAAATAAAAAGAGAATTAAATTTAGTGAGTGCGCGAGCATGTTTTCGACACCGCCATCTTTGGCGATTTTTCATTTTTTTTTGGCATACCTAAATGCCCTGAAACTTCACAGATGTGTAATTCACATAATACAAAACCCACTAAAATAGTTTCAAAAAATAATAAAATTGTTTAGACCCCGAACTAAAGTGAAAACAAAAAGTAAAAAGTGAAAAAATACGTGGGCGAGCACGTTTTGATACCGCCATTTTTGGCGATTTTTAAATCTTATTTGGCTGCACCGAATGACGTGAAAATTTACAGGCATGTACCTCACGTCATAGAGAACTCACAAAAAACAATTCAGAAAAAAATAATTATTTTTAGGCCCCGAAATAATTTTTGGCGGGGGCCAAATGCCGTCGGGTTCGGACCCCGAACGCCCGTACGTACGGAGGTCTGAACGGGGACCTCCGTACGTACGGGCTGGTAACCCTGATCATCATCATATAAGGGACCCTAAGCCCGGTTCTGGGTCCTTAATCTTCTTATTGGTAATATTAGCCTTGGACATTGGGCCCATTTAAAAAAAAAAACGTCCAACGAATTTAACGAAATGCCAATAAAACCCTATTCGGAGTAGCTTTCATAGTTCGCCAATTTGTTTTCCAAATTCGGCGTTTTTGCCAACTTTTTTGTTAGTGGTCCAAATGCATTGAAACTGAATATAGATATACCCTAAATCACATACATATATATATATATATTAAAAAAAAAAAAACAAAAAAAAAACACCGATTCGGGGAAATATGGCAGTTTCGGTGAAAAATTCGCCAAAAATGACACCAACTATTAACCATATGTGATTGATCCAAACATGCCAAAAGTAAACATATGACTTAACCTAAAACACATATATGTCACACAAAAAGGAAAACAAAAAAAAAACAAAAAATCAACACAATGTACTAGTTTCGGTGCAAAACTCGCCGATAACGACACCCCTGGTTAACCACATGTTCCGACGTTGCTCTGCATGCTTGGCGCCACGCATCTGGCGAGATGCACCGGCTTGTCATTTTTCTTGGAAAACCATACAGGCAAAATAGGACCATGGGTCGACTCATTTTGGTTGAATGTTTTCCAGACAAAATGGCAGGCCCCCTGCATCCCGCTCGACACACTGCGCATGCAGAGCGCGTTGGAAAAAAATGGCTGGGAAACGTACCAATGGTTTAAGGATGATGGCCTTGACGTATCAGAAACGATTGGCCCAAGGTATTCGAAAGTAGCTATTTTCATTGGACTTACAACAGGATTCAAACTCAGGTGCATCATTCTTAGCCCCGCCAAAATATGGAGCCTCAACGAGAGTAGCCATTTGAATACCTCCCTCCTCATGGACCATTCCCACAGTAGCAAGACGATAGGTGGGTGTATGTCAAAGTAACAATAGGCGAAGAGGAGGTAGGAATTGTCAGTGTGCATGGCCCAAACGATTCCGTGGACTGCGTCGAGTTCCTGAATCGTCTCTACCAAGAGCTACCATCGGGCCCCCCGCTGATCATCGTCGGAGACTTCAATACAACATCGGATCCGATATTGGGTAGACAATCCTCCTCGCAGTGGGAGACGAGGGACACCCCACAACATAGCTCGGGCCCAAATGTGGAAATGCTAGCAAGATTCATGACGGCATTGCATCTTAAGGATACTTACGGAACACTCCACCCGAATAAAAGAGCATACACATGTGTTCGCTCAGAAGGGGCTGCAAGCACATCTAACTCTCAAATCGATCTTATCCTCATCTCGGATGAACTCATTGATACATAATTAGTAGTCGATATCATGACCTTCAATCCCTGCAAGTCCTTCGACCACAAAGGAATAGTATTGGAGATCTTCTTTCTTAATCAAATAGAAAGGGGGTCCAACTTCTATAAATTCAACGCCTCTTTGTTGAAGCTTCAAACATTAAGAGATCTAGTAAGGACATTCTAGAAATGCTGGGCTACGCAACGTGAACCGACCCACTCTGTAGTGGAATGGTTTAATAATGAAATTGCACAACTGAGAGGCAGAATAAGGAAATTTGCAATTAATCAAGTAAGGTAACGCAAAGCCATAATGGACAGACTCTTGAAGAATATGGAGGGTTGGGATAAAAAACTGCAGACAACTCCCTTGGACGATAAGACTTTCAACAAACTGCATAGAGCAAAGGACCATTTGCAGACCTTCCTAGACCACCAGGCTGAGGCATGGAGAGTGAAAGCAAGAATACGACGACACGATACAAAGGGGACAATTGCTGTGGCCTTCTTGAAAAAAAACAGGGCTAGGGCACGAGCAACAATGGTTGTCACATTGAAACACCCCTTTAATCCGGCCCTCCCGGACACTACTAATGCCTATACTATTGTTGATTATGCAGCCCAATTCTATGTTAACTTTTCATATCAGAATTCTCGCAATGGGGAAATGAGCAACTTGCGAATGCCTGCACACTTATGCTCCAATATCTTCTAGCTCTATTGTTAAGTCAACAAAGAATGCACATGGAGACCCCTTTCTCCACTGACGAACCACTCAAGGCATTGCAAGGGACGGAGGACGAGAAAACCCCCGACCTTGATCCTTTTCCAAAGGAGTTTTGACTTCAGCATTGGGAAGTCTTCAAAACCAGCTTGTCAGAGTATATTGAAGCCAAAAGGCAAGACAGAACCTTTGCTGGTCTAATTAGCCGAGGGGTCACTACCCTGCTATACAAGAAAGGAGATAAGACGGATGTCCAAAACTAGAGGTCAGTTACGCTGCTCCCCCTCCTCTATAAGATTGTCTCTAAAAACCTCACAAATAGACTATTTTCGTATATGGTCCACCTCATCCATTTAGACCACATAGGATTTATCCCACAAAGGAATATTCAAGATAATGTCCTGCTAGTTAACGAAAAGCGAGAGGCGGCAATTTTGTTCATAGACTTTGAAAAGACATATGACCATGTGGACTGAGACTTTCTGGATTGCTGCCTGCAAAAGATGAACTTTGGAGAATCTTTCAAGAAATGGGCGTCCATAATGCATAGATCGACAACCACCAACATTATGGTTAACGGTCACTTATCCCCCCCCTTCGAGTTACAACGATCTGTTAGACAAGGAGATCCCATTGCCCCTCTCGCATTCATACATGGAGGCACTGGCAGCCATGATCCGAGCAAACCCGAAAATAGGACGAATTGACGTCCCGGAACTGCCACCCCACCTTGTGCCAGTCACATCCCTGTTCGCTGACGACCTTACAATTCTCATCAAAGCCACAACATCCTCTCTACAGGCGCTGACAGACACCGTACACATCTTTGCCATGGCTCCCGATATGAAGGTCAACTGGGGTACAAAAACAGAAGGGTGGTGGTTGAGTTCAACATGACTAATCCCCCCCCCGGTACCCCCAGTAAATTGACGTCCTCGAGAGGAAGCGATCAGGATGTTGGGCATCAGGCTCACAGCGTTAGGCCCCCCAAAAAACCATGGAGAAGTGCTAGTGGAAACTGCACTCAAAAGGTTGGTCAAATGTGACGACCTCCACACATCTCTCATAGGAAGGGCGTTGGCAACCAACAATGCCGTTCTTGCCACAATATGGTACAAAACGGCCTTTTGGGACATCCCTAAAGCGCGGCTGGCAGCCTTGTGCACGGTAGTGGCCGCTTACTTATGGAAGAATGATCATGAACAGGTGCGATGCATTAAGCGGGTGGGTTGGAAGTACATTACCCAACCTAAAAAGTGGGTGGCTTGGGCATACTGGACCTGGGGGACGAAATCAAAGCACTTATTTTTAAAGTAATTACTTGACTACTGCTGGCCACAGACGTCCCCTGGGTACCGCTAGTGCTTATACATCTTGCCCAACTCGCCCCCCCATCCTCGCCTGAGAGCCCGGTCCACCCACTGCGTTGGTTCATGAACAAAGTCTGGTCTATTCGTGGCCCACCATGACATAAGCGAGACGGGATTGCACATAATGATACCAGATGGGACATAAAAAATAACCCCCTCTGAACGAACATTCTGCACCTGTGGCGGAAAATGGGCCCTAAGAACAAACCCCCTTCCCCCCGATGGCATGACATCTGGAGGCAACCCATTTTTGGGAACCCGCACATGGTGGATGATAACGGCCAACCCTTTTCTCTTACAACCGGTAGCCATTGGTTGACATGGGTGAAAAATGGTCTGTTCATTGTAGGGGATCTGTGAGACATCCAGGGGGGAACATGGAAAACAGCACAGCAACTGCGACCGGTCCTCAGGCGCATTAAAAACGGCCAGGCAAAACTCGGCCAACTGCAGGCTGCAGTACCACTAAGTGGGTAGGACTCTCAAAAATGGCCTGCAATTAAGGAAGGATGACTGGGTTTCCAAGAACGCGTCCAACCTTATCCCCATGGTCATTTATAGAGTGCTTAATGTGACTGTGGGAGCAACAAAATTGCAGTCATGCGAACTGATCATGCCAGGGGCCAAGTGGACTGGTCTGAGAAGGAATCCTGACCTTGACTGCCAAGACCCCAACGGCACTCTTACTAGAATCCGAGTTGTGGGAGATGATGACACGGGTTATTTTTCTTTTGAGATGACCTTCCCCATTTGCGCCCTCCCTTTCGATCCTAACGAGTGAGAATGGACTGGACATAAACCTACCCCACTTTGGCTGTATACGGTAAAAAACGGGTATAAACAGGCCCACCACCTCCACCCATCAACCTCGGTCGTTCGCAACAGATGAACCCGTGATTCACCATTGGAAGAAGCTAAGCTGAGAGATATTCCTTGGGCCTCTTATTCACATATAATGCCTACCTCTCACTGGGCTCTTCAGTGGCAGATCATACCCCGAAGTCTCCCGACCCCGGACTGGTTACCGGCACGAATCTCGAACAAAAAGTGGTGTTGTCTCCGATCTACACCTACTGCGGGCACTCCTCATCACAACGTCGTCGAGCAGATCTGGAGCACTGTCTGTTGGCTTGCCCGATGGCTCTCCAAGTTTGGTGACGATAGGACGCACTGTGGTGTAAGCTATCAGGCACCCCCTTCCAATGGGATATTGGCCTTATACTGTTGGGAAGACAAACAGACTAACCATCCACCTGGTCTCCTTCTCAACAAATCCTGTTCAAGCATACCCGCCTGACTATACTCATTGTTACCTGGAGAACGCGATGTTCTACCGAGCGCAAAGAGTTCACCTTTGGCCTCCCTGACGCCTCAGCTCACAAACAGAAATTCTAAAACACATTAAGGAATTTTCTCGATGCTGGCTTGGAAACCCTCAGGGAAGGAAAATAGGATTAGTCAAGTGGGAAGGGGCTGAGAGAAAGGAAAATGAGGAAGTATCCAGGGATTACTATCTATTGTTTGAGGAATGGACAACGGTGGAGCCAGAGATTCCTCTGAGGGATATGACAGATTTCCCGGAACCTTTCCCCCCACCCCTGAGTTCTATAGTTCCAAGGTCATGGTATGGTCAAGAGTGAGATACCTAAAGAGGAGGGTTGATGATAAAGCGGAAATGAGTTTTCATACTCTGAATTTTAATCACCCAGGAGGATTAGAGGAACCATAGCTTGTTTTAGAAATGAGATCTGGTGCCCGTATTGGGGTGAAGAGGCTGTGCTCACCTCTACAAAGGCGATTTTCAATATTTCAAAATGTAATTAAGGGACGCTGGACCCAGTTTCCAGCAGGTGAAACTCCCCACCAATAGATGGAGTGACCAAGGTAGATCTAGTAGGAGGGGCTGCTCGTATCACCCACCCTATTAGAGGCTGCAGAGTCTTCAAAAAAAAAAAAAAAAAAAAAAAAAAAAAAAAAGAGGCTAAAGCAGAGATTGGGGAGCACATTACGGCTAAGATAGTAAAGGCCAATAAGAAGCTGCTCACTGCGCTGCCTGCAATAGCAGATCAATTGGGGAAGCGGCAAGCTATCTCAAAATTCAAGGACCTCTGGCTCGACCCCCAGAGGAAGATGGCAGATATACACTATGACGGGACATTAATATGGAAGAACTGGCTTGCCATAGAAAAACACTGGTGGCTGAGACCGCTTGATTGCTTCCATACCCCGTTGCTGGGCAGGAATGCACATGCATCGATAGTGGATCGTGCACCCGTAAGAGGAGGAACTCCTCAGGCTTGCACCCTACCTCCCCTCTCTCCCTCCCAACCCCAGCCTCCACTCCCTCTCTCTCAACCCCTTCTCACCCCGCCTCGACTGTCGGGCCCGTATCCTCTCTCTTCTTCACCTCCCCTCCCGCGGACTGATTATCCACCCACCCCCTCGTTGCCTTCTCCAATCTCGCAACCTCCCCTCCCTCTCTCTAGCCCGCCCCGGACCCCTCCTCCCCCTGCCCTGGCCGGCCCAACCCCCCTAACCTTGCCACCTCCCCTTCTCGTGGATCCCCCCTCACCTACTCCCCCACCTCCCTCTCACCACGAGTGGCGTTCGGCCCCAACATTGGTATTCTACCCACGGCCCGGTGACCAAGGTTCAAGTCAGCAGGCCATGCACGATGGACAAGCAACAGCGGTCCTCCACAATGGGTGATCACTCCGGCTATGACAATAGCAGCTACGAAGATCCCCAGCGTTCTCAGGTTCAGCAACGGGACGACATGCAGGAGGGTGGTAGCTGTCCAAGATGACAACCGAGGACCAGGGCTACACGAAGGCAGACAAAGAAATGGCCCAGTGGGGGGCGAGGCCCACCCTTCCATTCTGCAAGCAACTTCAAACAGCCTAGCTCCCCCATGCCTCACCGGGGACAGGCAACAGGCAACAGGCAACATTAAGGATAGGAAATCCTGAGTACATGAGTCAGTTGGCTGATCACAGTCACGGGAATGTCTTGTAATATGTGGGACACTGGACCTGGATCACAGTCACGGGAATGTCTTGTAATATGTGGGACACTGGACCTGGTTTCCAGCAGGCGCTGCTCCCCACCGATAGATGGAGCCTTCAACCGCGGAGCCACTTAGGGAGGCTGTTCATACCACCTCCCTAAGTGGTGTCCACGACTCAAAAGTTTCAAAAAAAAAAATCAAAAAAAAATCGAACTCAGGTCTATTTATCAACAGGTTACATCAGCGCACAGGTCAGCCACATTGGCTGGGTAGTCGAGATACTTTTTCAAGCAGGCACACATAGCAAATTACTTAAGCCACCAGGACTTGGCCCGTACATCCGCCGCGGAGAAAAAATAGAGTAGAAGCGTTTCTAGTGGGATGAATTTGGTCTCTCCCCAAGTGGCCCGTTCGTTCATCATTGTTGCAGCTTGTTAACCTCCTTGACCCTTTTTTTTTTCTTTTTTTTTTTTTTGGGGAAACTTCATGTGTGGGGAAACCCACTTAACGAGGTGATAAGAGCAGCCTCGTTAAGTGGGCCCCCGCGTTGAAGGCTCCATCTATTGGTGGGGAGCAGCACCTGCTGGAAATCGGGTCTAGCGTCCCAGTTTCTCGCTCACTCCATTTTGCTCTTTCTCCTTCCCCTTCTTTGTCTGTGATGTTGGTACTAATGCGTTCTCCTTTGGTGTTCCTGCTGCGTCACTCACATGCACTTCCACCGGTTTTGGAGGCACCCACTTGTTCGGGGGTTTGGTGCTCCATTCCGGTTCTGTCTGTCTTTCCCATGTCTGGAACTCCCTTTTCCTTTCTGATGGAAAAAAATAACCCTTGTCTGTTGGTGGACAACTGGATTTCGGCACCCGCCTTAGCTAAGCTCGCCGATTGGCGCATCAAGTATACTTCTCTCTTTGGTCGGGCGCTGGCCATAAACAACGAGGGGCGCATCTGGGTCCTGCAAAATCCAGAACCAACATATTGGACAAAAAAAACACGAAAAAAAAAAAGGACAAGAGGAAGAGGGAAAGCAATGTGCATACGTAGGATACATGCATTGAGCCTGCCATGCACTTCAGTATCTAGACAGCAACTGCTTATGCTGAGGTGGAGATTCAACCACAGTGGATGTGACTATCCTTTTTTTTTCTTTTTTTTTTTTTTTTTTAACGGGCCCAGTGCCAAAGGCTGATATTATCAATAAGATGTATCAGTATCAAGCCTAACTCCACTTTGTTAAGAAGGAAAGAAAAGAAAACAAGACAAACTCCTCTGTGCTGCACACACATACATGACTGCATTTGCCATTCACAAAGGAAATTGATGTAGTGGTAGTTTTTCTGCTAATTTCTGCTCTGAGACTCTCTCTCTCTCTCTCTCTCTCTCTCTCTCTCTCTCTCTCTCTCTCTCTCTCTCTCTCTCTCTCTCTCTCCACATATGAAATATATGATGCCATCTGAATGGCCACATAGGCTAGGAGTGACGTATTATAGAGTAAGTTTTTTTTTTTGTTTTTTTTTTTTTAATTTGGACCATTTGCATGTCATCCTGGCACAGGAACATGCAAATCCTCCCTCTATGGTTCCAGTTTTAAGTTTTAAGGGATGTCCCCAAGGACATAGGGGCTCGCTCCATTACTCTCCACCATACAAAAATTTGTAGAGTGTTTGTATAGTTGTCAGACTCTATTACAAAATTGTGTAAAGCACGTCATGGCTCCACTATCTCCAGGACTCGGACTATCCAAGGGCTCTCCAATTTGTGACAGCAGAAGAAGATACTGTGACAGCAGTTGAAGACATGACATCAACAGCATTTCGCCCACCCAGACTAGACGCGGACTCTACAAATTTGGTGCCAGCTCATGAGCTCCATGGAGCACTCTAAAACTAACGGATTTTGCAGTCTGGGAACTATGCATTGGTGGAGAGTGTTTTTCCTACAGACTGTCTGACAGCTATACAAGAGATTTTTGCCACTTCTTTTGTAGATTTAGTAGAGCGATGAAAAACTGTACAAAATTGTAGAGAGAGAGAGAGAGAGAGAGAGAGAGAGAGAGAGAGAGAGAGAGAGAGAGAGAGAGAGAGAGTAGCGGATAGTGACCCATAGAGTTTTATTACTAACTAGCAAGCGCGCATGGAGGTTTTTGATGTTATTTTACTTTGGAAGTATGACAAGATGCATAAGGATGACCCAGAAGTAGCTGGTAAAGAGAAAGCCCAGGAATTTAACAAAAAAAAAAAAAGCAGACGACACGACAAACAGCAAGAATGGCCTCTTTTTTTTTTTTTTCAAAACAAAACAACCAGGAACGGGGCCCGGCGTCCCTTATATTTCAATGCCAGCAATCGGGCCTGGCATCCCTTACAAAAAGTTCCACGGTCCNTTTCAATGCCAGCAATCGGGCCTGGCATCCCTTACAAAAAGTTCCACGGTCCTGATTTGGGGCGAGACATCACCGGTCAAGCCCAAAAACTGGACTGCTACACACCTTTTTTTTTGTTTTGTTTAAAAGGGCAATGGCCTCGAGGTATTATCATCGGACTAACCAGCCCATCTGACAACGGTGGCCTGATAGCCTTCAGGGAACCCCCAACGGGGGGCACCGGGCAGGGGACAGCCGGTGGCAGAGGGACCGAGCATCATCTGAGTGGCCAGTGGCTGTGCCTCCCCTATTACCCCTCCCCCTATGAACGTTAGCAGAGCCTGCTTCTTAATGCCAATTGGGCAACGGGCTATCTCTAGGTGGCAGGCGCCCAAGCATGGGCCAGGAAGGTAGATGAGGCCAATGGGGATTGAACCCAAGACCTCCTGAATGCCACTTGCATGCCTTACCAACTGATCTCGACCGCTGCACACCTCAAACCTTAGGCACAAAGTAAAAAGAGAAAGAATAAAAAATTCAGGATGTGTGGGGAGGTGATCAGAAACAACAAAACAGAGAAAGAATTTGCATTAAGCATTAATATATATAACGAACCAGAAATCGTAAAATAGAAATTCAAAAAAAAAAATTTAGTAATAAATGCAATTTTAAATTTCAAGGGAATGATCACAGTCTCACACCACACTAGGCCCTGAAAACCGCAAAATCATGAAATCACTGGCAAGATCAACGACTCCTTTTACAAGGACTTGATCTGGCCRTTGATCTGGCAAGATCGAYGACTCCTTTTACTAGGACTTGATCTGGCCATTGATCTGGCAAGATGGACGACTCCTTTTACAAGGACTTGATCTGGCCTAGGGTGAGTATGCCCTAAATATGGGGAAACTGCTCASGGGTCACCATTTTCGTTTGAATGTGAAATAGGCATGAAAAGACAAAGTGGCACGGCTGTCATCATTTGAGTTTCGTTTGGGTTTCAGAGTGTGCAAGGTTAGGGCCTTGCCACGACACTTTTGAAACGGTGGAATGTTTCGAGAGCTGTCATATGTTTTCAAATATGTTACGTGTGTTTCCCCTTTTCAGTTTTTATGATCCAACATGGCAAACAATCTTCTTTTTTGCGGCATTGCTTCCAT
>BFEA01000433.1:906782-919319 GCA_003427395.1 Chara braunii
CCGTTTCTGCGCTGTTGAAAGGGACATATCTTCAAGGAGTTTTTCAATTTGTTGGCTGGTTTTGTCCCATGCGGCTCTGATTCTCGCCACTAGGTAGTGTGACAGTTGTTCCTTCGCGTGGGATGCAGTGAAGGTGTGCAGGTTTCTTTCGAAGGAGCAGCGGGTCCGCCAAGCTAGCATCAGCAGCTCAATTCTGACTACTTGGAACAGGTTTTCTTCGTAGGGTGACCAGTCAGGTCGGGGGGCTGCCGGGACCCCGAGAAGCAACTGTTTTGGCACCCACGGAAAGTCAGAATCAGTGAGAGCAGTCCAGGCTGCATCCCACCATCTCCARATCTGGGTGACCATAGGGCAACCCAGCAGGCAATGCTCCAGCGTGGCTCGAGAAGGTTGGGAGAACCAGTCACAGTATCTGCAGATAGGGCTAAGGAGGCCTTTTTGCTCCAGATCCGTCCTCGACACGATCCAGTCGGGGGTGGGCAGACAACGGTACAGAATCTGCCACTGTAGGGCCCTGTGCGATGTCGGCATCATATGTATGTAAGGGGCCCATGTAAAGTCGGCTAGGTCTGTGAGGGGTAATATAGAGTCCTTTTCCCATCTTTTCTGCACTGTCGATGTTGTGGTGCGGGCCTTATGTATTATTCGGTATCCTTGTTTGACCGTGTATTCCCATGGTCTGAGGCGATTTGTGGGGCCATCACTGGCCCACTGCCACTCCTGTGGGTCGAACGGGAGTGCCGAGATTGGGGAGGACGGTTGGAATGCAAAGTAGGAGTGGTCTTTCCTTTCCAGTACCCGCACTCTAACCAAACACCCCCAGTTCAGATCTACATCACCGTCCCGGTGTCTTCGCAACTCATAAAACTTGTCCCCCGGGGATGTCAAGACGTATGTGTGGATATGTGCAATTTGATTCGTAAGCTTCACCACTTTGCCCATCCAAGGCGGGAGTCCGGTCTGGGGCCACCGGACCACCCAGTCCCCTTCAACAATCGAAGGCCCATTTTTCAAGGGGGGGATCCATGCGAGCGGGATAGCTTTCTGGAGTTTTTCCAGGTTTGCTTCCCTGCCCCTAACGTACCGCAACTGACAGTGTAGTTGTTTTGCTGTTTTCCATGCCCCTTTCTGGAAGTCCCAGAGATCCCCCACTGTGAAGATCCCTTTTGCGACCCAATGTGTCCAGTGAGAGCGTCTTGATAGCTGGAAGGGTACTCCATCGGCGTCACATATAAGAGGATTGCCGAAGAGTGGTTGCCTAACTATCTCATGCCATCTCAGGGGGGGAGGCAGGCGTTGGGGGCCCATCTCTCTCCACAATTTTAGCATATTGGGCCAAAGCGGGTCGTTGGATATGTCATTTGTTGTTTGCGCCCGTTTTGAAAAGGGGGGAGACGAAGAGGACGGTCCCGGAACCGGCCATGCAGGGTTGGTCAGCCATTGCAGGGGGTGGACCCTCTTGTCCGGTGGCGAAAAGGGGGCGAGGTTGGCAATTTGAATGTGAGCGTAGGGGGCCCACGGGACGTTGTTTCCCATCAGCAGCCTGGTGATGGTTTTGAAGGCCAGGGCTTTGAGTTGATCCCGGGGTTCTAGTATCGCCAAACCCCCTTTTGATCTAGGCTGGGCAATGTTGTCCCATGTCACTCTCGAGAGGAACGTGGGGTCTTCAAGGTCGTTTTTCCACACGTATGCTGCAACTGCTTTCCTCAGCCTCTGAATCTGCTTGGGCGGGATCGGCCAGCATGCAGCTTTGTACCACAATGCTGAGAAGATTGCGGTATTGAGTGCGAGTGCTCTTCCGACGATTGAAGTGTGCAGTCCTTTCCACCTGGCCATTCTTCTCAGCGCCTCGTCCACGAGGGAGGCCCCATGATCCGGCGGGGGACCCAACGCAGTAAGCCAGACGCCGAGCACCCGTATGGCTTCTTCCCTGGGTTTCCAGGCTATCGCCGGGTCCGGAGGGGGGGGAGGTCCTGGGGGTGGAGCCACCACCCTTCGGTTTTGGATCCCCAGTTCACCACCATGTCAGAAGCGATGGAGAATGTATGTATGGTGGTAACCAGAGCTTGGAGCGAGGAGCGGTTGGCTTTGGTGAGCACTGTGAGATCGTCAGCGAAGAGCGACGTGACAGGGATACGACAACTAGGAATTTCTGGTACCTCTATTTTTTCTATAATTGGATTTGCTCTGATGGTCGTGGCCAGGGCTTCCATCACTATGACAAACAGCAGCGGGGCGATTGGGTCACCTTGTCTGACCGAGCGTTGGAGTGGGAATGGGTTGGATAAATGGTCATTTACCATTGTGTTAGTCGTTGCAGTTTTGAGGAGGGTATCCACCCATTTCTTGAAGAGAGGGCCGAAGTTCATCTTTTCCATGCACTGGTCAAGGAAGACCCAATCAACATGATCATAGGCCTTTTCGAAGTCTATGAAAAGGACCGCCGCTTCCTTTCTTCTTTGCCTCRYATATTTGATTGTCTCATTTWCCAGAAGAATATTGTCYTGTATATTCCTTTGTGGTATGAACCCAGACTGATCCGGGTGAATGAGGTTGGACATGTGAGGAAGCATACGGTTAGTGAGTGCCTTAGCCATGAGTTTGTACGGGACCGGCAAAAGGGTTATGGGTCTGTAGTTCCGTACCTCGTTCTTTGAGCCTTTTTTGTAGAGAAGGGTGGTCACACCCTGGTTGAGGAGGCCCCCAAATGTCCCCTCAGTCAGGACTGCAGATATGTAGTCCATGATGTCTGGTCCCATGAGGTCCMAGAAAGCGAGCCAGAACTCTTTTGRGAAAGAGTCCMRTCCCGGTGTTTTTTCGTCSTCCATTTGYTGAAGGGCTGCAAAAATCTCTTCCCAGGCAAGTGGGCGTTCCAGTGCAGAGCGGTGGTYAGGTRACAGAACGRCCTCGAGACTTTGCARCACTTGGAGCCTTGCATCCGACACAACATCTGCAGGCGACGTAGCCAGTTTGGAGGTAAAGAGGTCTTGATAGTATTTGGCGGCATAATCAGTGACAGCGTACCGGTTAATGGCTTCCGGTTGGTCAGCGTCCAGTGGATGTTTGAGCGAAATTATGGTGGCCTGTTTCGCTCTCATCCTGRCCTTYTGGAAGAAMGTTTTTGYCATGGTCCCGTCTGTGTGGATACGCTTAGTTCTGGCCTGGATTCTCCATGTTTCMRCTTGGRCATCAAGGTGTTCTTGGAGGCGGTCTCTTGCCTRTTGCAGATTGTTGTATGTGAGATTGTCGAGGGGGGCCGRAGAYAAGCTATCGTYCCATTGCTCCAATGTGCTTAGAAGGTMCTCGATGACTGCTTTTCGTTCCCTCGCTCTTTTAATAGAGAATTTTTTCACTCTATCTCTGAGCTGAGCCACTCCTTGATTGAACCATTCGACCACTGATCYGTCATCCCGTTTTTTGRACYGCCAATACTCCCAGTATTCCTTGACACATCGTTGGAAWGAAGACTGTTTGATTAKTGATGTGTTAAGTTTGAAGAAACTGGGGCCTCTTTCGAAAGGGGGGTGTGAAATGAGGCCAATGGCGATCATCTTGTGGTCGAAGGATCGCGAGGGGCTGAAGGGCAGTATGCAGGCTTCTATGAGCGGGCCAGCTAAGTCCTTGGAGAGGAGCATAAGGTCGATTCTAGAGTTTGTTAGGCTGTCACCCGCCCGGGACCTGATGCATGTGAATGCCTGCTTAGTGGGATGTATAGTTCTGTAGGAATCCACTAACTGCAGTTCGGTCGTCAATTGGTTAAACATTAGAGTGTCCAGCCCTTGATGTTGTGGCAACTGTCCCGACCCGTCCGCTTGTGTCTGGGACCTCCTGTCAATCGTGGGATCCGGGGCGAGGTTAAAATCTCCCGCCACGGTGAGCAAAGAGTCCGTGGGGAGCACCTGCATGAGCTAGAGGAAAAAATCGGCTCGTTCGGCCGGCGTGTTGGGAGCGTACACGCTGACGAGGCAGATGTCTTCGTCTTCCCATTTAGCCTTAAGGAGCAGCCACCTACCCCCATCTTCGTCTCTCAAGACCTGATATGGCTTGAGTCTCGAGGTGGGGGGGAGCCAGATTGATACCCCCGCTGAATGATAATGCTTGGTATGAGCGTGATAGGCCTGGTACGGCCAAACCTGTCGCGCTTTTGCCAAGTGGGTCGGATTGTCCAAGAAATGAGTCTCCTGGACGCAAACAGCGTCGGGCCAATAGTTAGCATCATGAGAGCGAATCATATCCCATATTGCTTGCGTTTTTTGCTGTGACGCGGCAGGGAGACCATTCACATTTATTGAATGCACATCCAAGTCTCATTTTTTCAAAGTTTTTTCCCACAGCGGCACCTTCCTCATGGGGGGGGGGTGGAATGGGGGGCGGGGGTTCTTGTATCCGGACCGGGATGTGGGGCGACGGGTGTTGCTGGGCAGTGGGGGGAGGCGGCTGAGCGCCTATGTGCAGCGACGGGCGGTGGTGCGATGTGGGCGGGTAGGGTTGGGGGGGAAAGGGCTGGGGGGGGTTGGGGGGGTCGGCGGTTTCATCTTGTCTGTGCGTCATGGGCTGGCTTGCGCGGTCTGGGCAGGTCTCGAATTCGCGTGTTGTTGGCTCATTCATGATGCTGCAAGGTGGAGGCGAAGGTGGCGAGCAATCCTTGGGAGAGGATGAGCCCCAAAATGTGTCTGAGATGGTAAGACAACCATATCTGACTGGTGCTCAGTCTTGTGACAGGGAGCTGCCAGAGCTCCTCTTCAGTGAACCACACTGTGGTGGCTTGGATATGGTTGTTGTTGTGTGACTGTCGCAGGGGCAGGGCCAGCAGAACTGTGTGGATCTGAGGCGGGAAGGGGAGCCCTTTGGGTTTTGACATATAGGAGAGAACCTCTTCTTATGGTATGTCCCAAACGCTGTGAAGATGGACACTTATCAGTTGAAGATCAGGTTCGCCCTTCCAGCCCATAAGGGCGACTCCAATTGGTAATTTCCGGTATTGGGGTTCAACTTGAAGGAGCCCTATGGCTGGCAGGCCAAGGGGTTCATGGCGGGATGTCAAGATCAGCAGTACACTGTCTTTGAGGTTTGACAGATTCCACTCCTCTTGCCTTCCCACCCAATCCTTCATCCTGCCTCTTGTCAATACTTTGGAGGACTTTTGCTGTTCCTGGCTGTCGTGGGGGGAGTGGTTGGCAGGTCCCTTATCACCCCTGCTATCACCGTTGTTGTCTTCCTCCTCAGACGAGGAGAGGAGGTCAATGAGATGCATTTGAGTCCGACTCGACTGTTGCCTGTGCAGTTCCCTCTCATGTCGGACTATGTTATGCCTGAGAGGGAAAGATTCCATTTTTGCAAGGAGGTGCTTCGGGGGGGGGGTGTCGATCGTTTGTTGTATAGTCCAATTTGTAGGTTATGCAGTCCGAAGGCTGATCCAGTGGCGACAACTCTGTTGAGTGCGGTCTGAGCAGTCCGTGTTTGATAACTTTGTCGGTAACCCCTCTCGCGAGGGTAATAATGTAGGCCCAGTCAATGTCTGCACATTCTGAGAACGCGTCAACAGTTTCCACCATGGGGGGGCACGCCGCAATCATGTCTGCTACCACCTCCCAGTAGTGTGGAGGCAGAGATGCAGTAAGTCGGACATCGTTATCCTTCAAGTACTCATGCAGGACCCAGTCAGCAATGACTTTTAGTCTTTTTTGAATGACACTCTTCAGGGACCAGTTGATTTCACTTGGTTTCTGCAGAGGATCGGGCGGGGGGTCCAGTTCCATGCGCTGCTGAGGGCCGTGGTTCTGGGTGGAACAGGTGGGTATCTTGGCCAAAACCGGCTGCGGTGGTGGTGGGCCCGAGAGTTCCATAGGCACCGGGGGCTGATGCAAATCACCCGATCGGGGCAGAGTGTGCTGTTGTAGTCGGTGGGAGAACAACCCGGAACAACTGTGCCTCACCTGGGACTGCCACATGGCAAAGCCCGGGAGGTGAAGCTGCTGGGCAAGCGACATGGTTTCAGCCATCACTAAGCCCTGCGGGCATATTCCAACAGTCTGTTGGAGCTGCGCTGCCCAGTGGAGAATGGGCCCCTGGTGGATCAGGTCTTGCGCATGTGCGCAGTTCGAGTCCTGTTGCAGCTGGGGAGGGGGGTTGGCCTCGGGTGGGAGAGGGGGTAGCGGTTCCACCTCCATTCCCTGATCGAGGTCCCCCGGGTCCTTGTGTGTTTCAGCAGGGAGGAGCGGGAGGAACTCCATCTCCATGTGGTCACCGTCAGGGGTGTGAGGCACCGAATCCACAGGCTGTGGAGGGCGTCCGGGGTGGTGAGGTTGTGGCGGTTCCGCCTCGGTCACATTGTGGGCGTCTCCCATGTGAACCTCCATCTGCAGGGTGTGACTAGGGGAGAGAGGGGGGAGATCAATTTTGGCCCTTTTTGTGGGGTTGTCGGCTGCCTGCTCCGATTCTGTTTCCCTATTCCCTTGGATAGCCTGGATTGTGTCTCCACAATCGTCTTCCCTGAACCGTGCAGCAGGAGTAGGAAGATCCACCTTATTCCCAGGCTTCGGGATTTGCAGGAATTTTGTTTCCCCTGTGACCACGGAAACCACCTCTCTGAAAGCGACAGTGTCTACAGTTGCATCCACTGGATCGGGTGGACGGGGTTGCTGCTGCAGCGGCAGTAGGGTAAGGGGACTTGGCTTTGTCCCCCCATCAATCTGTTGCTGTTTGTTCGACATGTTCGTGTAGAGGTCAATGCCAGAGAATTTCGTAGTGAGAGCGGACCGCTTCTCGGCCGGCAGCCCGATGATGATAGAGTTGGGAGTACCACCTTGCAGGCCAGGGCACGGTTGCTGCTGTCGGGCGTCAGGCCCATTCATAATTGCCTTAATTTTTGATGTGGCCTTCTCAATGCGACTGTACTTAGCCATCGCTTTGACTAGACCGTTGACCTTGCCCTTGACTCTCCCCAGTCCCGAGGCCTCATCTGACTTGTAGTCCGCTAGGGGCAGAGGCAACAGGGAGGTGAGGGCCTTACCTTCGTCCAGGGCAGAAGCTCCCCCATCTGCCACATGTGCGGTACCGTGACAGACTTTGTCGGTTTTGGAGGGTTGCGCCTGCAAACTGCATGGGGGGGGAGGCTCAAGGCTCTTCACGGGAGGAGCTTCCCCCTCTACGGGTTTCAGTTCCAATATCGGGACCAGCGGTCCAGGTATAGGCTGTTGCAGAGCTGCACTCCCACCTGCCGAGTTCCCCGTCTTGTAATCTATTGGGGCCGGTCGGTGCGGGAGAGGGAGAGGCTCAGATCCGTTGAAGGGGTGGGCTTTCCCATCGCGTTCCAGTCCCAGTGTCGGGACCAGTGGCCCAGGTGTAGACTGTTGCAGAGCTTCACTCCCCCCTGCAGAGTTCCACGGAGGGGGCCGCATTTCCGGTGTCGGGAGCAGAGCTGCACTCTCCCCCGCTGGGTTCCCCGTGTTATGATCTGCTGGGGCCCGTTGGTGCAGCCGGGGGGGAGGCTCAGATCCCTTAAAGGGGTGAACTTCCCCATCTCCCTGTTTTAATTTCGGTAAGAGGAGCAGTGGCCCCGGTGCTGGGTGAATGACAGCCTGCACACCCGGTCCTGGCCCTGGTGTTGCAGGGCGAAGTGGTTGAATCGGTGCTGGGGGGACTGCGCACTCGCATAAAAACGCCGCTATTTCTCATGGTGGCATTGCAGGGCACAGAAACCAGCATCTCCCTCCTCACCCCGAAAAGATCACAGAATTTGAGGAGGGGGAAAYGGTGGAATCCSAAGAAGAATCCACCCCGCTGGTGAGAAAAAAGAAGACGCTGGAGAAGGGAATCCCGCCCCCTCCTCACATGTCTCGAATCTTGGAGCAGGCGAGCAAGACAATTGATGTTAACACAGCAACAACACACGTTGTCCCCGTACTCCCCCCACCTCCGATTCAACCACTCCGCCCTACAACACCAGGGCCAGGACCGGGTGTGCAGGCTGTCATACACCCAGCACCGGGGCCACTGGCAAGCAAGACAACTGACGTTAACACAGCAACAACACATGAATGATCTTGTTATACAGGGACGCTGGACCCAGTTTCCAGCAGGTGCAACTCCCCACCAATAGATGGAGCAGCCAGGGACAGCTACTAGAGGCGGCTGCTCTTATCACCCCCTCTAGTAGCGGTTGCTGGTTTTTCAAAAAAAAAAAAAAAAAAAAAACCTACAAACTTAACATCTCTCTGCTTTTTTTTTTTTTTTTTTAAACAGACCCTCCAGTGCTAGCGATGTTGTTTAGAGCAGACATCGCTAGCACCTAGGGAGATGCTCCATCTATTAGTGGGGAGCATCACCTGCTGGAAATCGGGTCCAGCGTCCCTTACACAGATTGATACAGTATGATACGTAGAAGGAAAATTGGATGATGACTGGAGGATGCCTGCCAGCATTGATTGCTCTGGAATCCAGAGGATTGACTGAGCAGGTGTGAACATGACCCGGACCGTGGACCTGAAATCTGGTGGTCCCCATCTCCCTCTCCACCCCTGTGCCCGGTCAGGGTTCCGGGAGGAGCCACTGAGGGGCACCAGTGGGTACTCCTTCCGTCTCCCTGCCCATCCCCCAAAAGACCTACACTTCGACACTGTTCTTCGTCGGTCCTGCCCTGCTGCCACACACCCACTGGCAGCGAGTTTGAAGTATTGCAGAGAGAAGTAACCTTTACAGAATGTATTGCAGAATGGATATAGGTTGGATCAAGAGAAATTGAGTGATCTTGAACCTGTCAGCATTGATTGCTCTGGTCACCAGAGGATTGTCTGTGCAGGCTGCTGGAAAACTAGCCCCTCCCTCCTTCTTTTGTTTTTCAAAGGTATGACTGTGCAGGAGTAAACAAAAGCCTGACCACCATCATTCATCCCTGATTAGTTCTCCTTTGCAAGCAAGGGCACCAAATTCCGATCGTGTCTTCAGTGGACCGGCATGATGTACAAGGGGACGATGAGGCGGGTTCTGCTTCCAGGGGGCGACTGGGGCAGACTGCCAGTCCTCCCTACACCCTTATCCATCATGGTTGGTTCACGAAAGTCACTATTGGAGAGGTTGCCCTGTGTCACGGCCATACCAGCTCAATTCCATCAAGACATTGTTGGGTAAGGGGAAGAGGTCAGGGAATTCAGAGGCAGGGGGGAGTGGGATGTTAGTAGGCATTGCAGTCCAATCGTGGAAGGTCAATCGGTATTTTTTCTACGATGTATCCAACCGATCGTTGTCATCCAGGTGCCAGCCATCCCACTGAATCTTTGTTATCCATTTCCCACTGAATCTTTGTTATCCATCCTCCCTGTCTCCCCCCCAGCCAGTCCATGCAGAATTCATGTAATTGGTGGACAATGTCCGATCTTTTTGTGAGAGGTTTTTTTTTTTTTTTTTTTTTTTTTTCAAAACACATGCTTCATCTATTGGTGGGGAGCGACACCTGCTGGAAACCGGTTCCAGCGTCCCATAGATACAACCATATCCACTTGAATTGGCACAAGCTGGGAACCGGGCCCAGCGTCCCATGAGTGCATGCAGAAAAACCAGCAGAAAATGTCATGACAATGAACCTAAGGTCCAATTAAAAGTATTTGAAGAATTATAGTGACCTAAGGACATACTCCCGTCAGCATTGATTGCCCTGGGACCCAGGGGATTGACTGAACAGGAGGGATGAAAGGGATGGAAGTGGGGGAGCCTCTTCACCTGGTTACCTGGTGACCGGTGCCAGATATCTGCTACTAGGACCTAGCTCCCCCCACCCCCCACTTCCTTTTGGCTGAGCGTCACTGACTTTGAAAACTGGAAACGCAAAATAGAGTCTGCCTCACAGACACAAAAAGTAGCCGGCCGAGAGGTGCAGCCACGCCCGGAACATCCTCTTCTACAGTCCATACCACTGCATCCCCACCAGGCAGTTGGAGGGGGGGGGGGAGGGGTCGGGGAACTCTTCGGGAGGTCTGAGGGGGATCCCTGCATCTATCTTAGCCCAATCATTGAACAACAGTTGGTAGTCCCTTGCTATCGCTGCTCCCTGTTGGCCCTCTTCCGACTTTGCCCCTCCTTTCCATTCAACCCTCCCTAATCTTTCTTCATCGGGACCTCCTAGCCAGTTTGAACTGAATTCTTGCAGTTTCCGCTTAATGTCCTTTGGATTTTGCCATAACCGGATCTTTGTTTTGACTGCCTCCATTTGGCTGTGATTTCTGTTTGAATCTGCAGTATCACGGTTTCAGTAAACTCTGGGCCCTCTAGCCTTGCCCCTTCCATTTCGTATGTGCAGCGTCGTTTCCACAGTGCCCAAAGGACCGCTCTTCTTCCCAGTATGAACATGTTGGATGTGAATTCCTCACCTTGCCCCGTCGGTTTCCCGGGCCAGGTCTCACAAAGGAGTGCCTTCCACTCCCAAGGCCACGGTGTGCTTGTGCCCAACTGACTCCAAATTTTGTCCCACCACCTCCACATCCACAGTGCTCCCGGGCATTTCAAGAAAATGTGTTCTATTGTTTCCGGGTGTTTTCGAGCCAGGAAGGCGTTTGTGCTTCCAGTGTAGTTCTATCAATTAGCCAGTCATTTGTTGGCAGACATCGGTGTTCAATCTGCCATTGGAGTGATGCAATCCTGGCCGGTTTTTCCTTAGCTAACTGAAACCATTTAACTGGTCTTAATGCCTCCTGACTGATGTTTAGATGAGCCCCCCATCGGTCTTTCACTTGATCGGCCGGGTTGGTTTTTGGTCTGAGCAGCCTGTATGTTGACTTTACCGTTAGTCCGTAAAGGGTTTTTGTGCTGGTCTTACCCCTCCATCTTTGGGATGACCAAGACCATTGCAGCGGATCCAAGGGAAGGTGCTGGATCGGGGAGGATGGCCTGAAGGCTATCCATTGTTGGTTCTCCAAAAGTACCCTGATGCGGGGAAGTTCGGTCGTTGGATGCACTGACGACATCTCGTCAGTGTTTTTGTAGAGAATGTTTCCTTTCGTTATGTGGAAGTGATCTACCGGCGCGGAGCCATCCGAATGGGTAGAACTTACCCTACCCACTCCCCCTGCGCTTGTCGGGCATGCCACCCAGTCGTCTTTCAACAGAATAGGCCCTTGCGCAGAATTCTCAGCCAGTCAATAGGGACCATTTCCGTCACTTTCCCCAGGGCTTCATTGGGGTGGTGGCGGTAAGGGAACTTTTCCCGCAAAAGGCACGGTTCGATCCAGTCCTTCTTTTCTGAGTCCCAGATATCCTGAATCCTTATGACCCCTTTCTTGACCCAGCCCATCCATAGCGTGTCCATGCAGTGGAGTGTTTGGTCGTTGGTGTCTGTTATCCATCTGTTGCTGAAGAGGGGTTGTCGCATCACCTCCTCCCATCTTTGCGGTGAAATTTTGTCCGGGGGGGAAGGCATCGCCAGGTTTTGAGAAGGTCGGGCCAAAAGGGGTCATTTGCCAGGTCATTTCTGGCTAATTGTCTGGGTGCGGCGTTATGGGAGACCTGTTGTCTTGGCCCTCTGGGGATGGGCCAGCCCCTGTTTTCTAACCACATCAAAGGGTCGGTGTCTACTTTTGTCTGAGGGGCTAGTCTGGAGATTTGCTCTAGGGCCAGGCCTTGCCACGGGGATTCGTCGTTGAAAATGAGGAGTTTAATCCATTGTATTGCCAGGACTTTTGTTTGAGTGAGAGGATCAGGGATCCCTAGCCCTCCCTTCACCTTTGGCTGGGTTATTGAGTGCCACGCCACCCTGCTAATCACATTTTGCCTATCATGGGCTCCTCTCCACAGGAAGGCTGCTAGTTGACGTTGCAGGGGGCTCAACGTTTTTTTATCTAATGCCCAAATTGTTGATTTGTACCACATCAAGGCTAAAACCACATTATTAATTACAAGAGCACGGCCCCATAGTGAAGTGTGCTTGTCTTTCCAAAGCGCCATTTTAGCGAGAGGGGGGGCCGTGATCCATTCCTGGTTGGTGGGTGGTCTTCCTTCTGCCGTGAGTGAGATTCCCAGTACTCTTATGGGAGCCTCCTTAGGGAGCCATTGGAGGTTCGGTTCCATCCTTGGGTTTTATTGCCCCAGTTAACTCTCATATCTGATAGACGACAGAAGCGGTCCATCATCCTTTGGACTCCCTTCATGGATTCCTTAGTGGCTTCTACCATTAGTGTCAGGTCGTCTGCAAACATTGAGCAGACCGGGATTGCATCTTTAGGTATTGCCGACACGCCGATCCTTTTTTTATCTTTGTGGGTCCGCAGGTTGGCTGCCAGTGCTTCCATGACTATAACGAATAAGTAGGGGGCAATGGGATCCCCTTGTCTGACGGATCTCTGTAACACAAACGGCGGGGCCAAATTTTTATTAACCATAACTCTGGTTATCGCATTTCTGTGCAGGATTTGGACCCAGTGACGAAAGTCAGGCCCAAAGTTATCATTGCTTGCACAATTTTTTTTCCACTGGGCTCTGATTGTTGTTTCTATCTTTCTTTTTTTTTTTTTTTTTTTTTTTTTTTTTTTTTTTTTTTTTTTTTTTTTT
>BFEA01000433.1:962583-974920 GCA_003427395.1 Chara braunii
GTGTGTGTGTGTGTGTGAGAGAGAGAGAGAGAGAGAGAGAGAGAGAGAAGAGAATAGGTAAGTCTCCAACCTCGCGGCTGACCTCATGGTACTTCCATCGATAGGATGATCAACGGGTTGCCGAAGAGGGGTTGTCTGAGCACATCATCTTTTTTCTTTGGACCTGTCTGGTTCTCTGGGAAGATGATTCTTCATGTGTGAAGGATTTGCCCCCAGAGGGATTTGGTCTGGTAGGTGCCGTTGGTGGTTCCCTGGAGTGCTTGGTTGGATTGTCTTTGTTTCCCTCTTGGGAGTGGCTAGGATGTGTTGAAGATCCAGGAGAGGCCTGTCATGTTGGCTGGAGAAGTCAATGGTGCAAGTTCTCTGATGTGATTTAGGGATAGTGGGGTGCAATAGAGATTGTCTTGTAGGGCTAATCTTATGATCCATTTGATTTGTAACGCCTGAATTTGACGGGTTGGATCTATAGCCTTTGCTTTTTGAGCTGGTGATTGTATGCGAAGCCACCTTGTGGATAAAGTGTTGCTTATCCGGGTTTCCTGTCCATAGGAATGTTGTTGCTTTTTTCCTCAATTGGCTTTGGAAGTCGGTGGTTGGGAGCCAGATGGAGGTGGATTACCACATCATTGCTAGGATCGAATTGTTGAGCATCAGTACTAGTAGGGAAGTATGCATGGGTTTCCAAGTGTGCATTATGTTAACCATTGAAGACAATAGTGTTGTTGTCGATGCTTGGTGGCATCCTTTGAGATTGAGGTTGATGCCCAGGAAACGGACTGATGAATCTGGATTTGTCCACTGTAATCCTGGCGGGGTTAGCTCTATAAGGAGGGGGGTGTTTCTGTCGTCCACCATCCTATTGTTTTTGTTTTCTGAGGCCAGTTGGAATGCTTGCATTGCTCTTGTCAGGGCCCGAAAGGAATAGTTTGATGCTCTGATAAGTACTGTAAGATCATCCGCAAATAGGAGTGTGGTAGGGATATGAAGGGGTTGACCTTGTTCGTCTTTGATGTTCTCGATCCTCTCAATGGATAAGTCGTTTCTCAGGAAGGCGACGATGTCCTCCATGACAAAAAGGAGGATTTGTGCTGCTAGGGGGTCCCCTTGTCTTACTGACCTTGTCATTGGATAGGGGTTCGAGAGGAAGCCATTGACCTGTACTATCCCTTGTGCGTCACTGTAGAGTATTCTCACCCATTTTCAGAAGATCGGGCCTACTCCCATTTTTTCTATGCTGACCAGGAGAAAATCCCAGTTAAGTTGGTTATATGCTTTTTCGAAATCGACGAAGAGGATAGTCATTGCGATACATTTTTGACTTATTATTTGTGTGGATTCAAGGGATACATTACATTGTCTGATATGAGTCTACCTAGAATGAACCCTGTCTGGTCTAGGTGAAAGCATCCTCCTGTGATCCGGTTTATTTTGGTGGCTAGGAGTTTGGCTAGGATTTTGTTATGTTACATTTAGTAGTGATATGGGTCTGTAGTTCTTTATCTCCTCTTTGTTTCCCTTTTTGTATAGGGGTGTCACCACCCCAGTACTGAGGTTTGGGCCTAGAGATTTTTCCTCCCAAGCTCTAGTGAGGAACCTAAGGAGGAGAGGGTCTAGGGTGTGCCAGCCTGTCGTCCAAAACACCTTGGAAAGGCCATTCTCTACGTGGGACTTTGTTGGGTTTGAGATCATTAAGGACTTTGTAGAGTTCTTCTAATGTTATGGGTTCATCTAGTGTTTTAGCCGATTCTGTTGAGAGAGAATGATCTAGGTGGGTTAATAATTTTTCTCTTGCTCTGTTAGTTACATCGTTACCGCCTATTCGGGTTTTAGAGGTGTAGAGTTCTTTGTAGAAGGTGGTTGCTATGTTGACTAGCTTTGTTGTTTTTGTAGCTTGGTTTTCGTACTCATCTTGTAAGCACTCTATTTTTGGGTTTCTGGAGTTAGCTTTGATCTTGTGGAAGAAAAATTTGGACATTTTTAAATGATTTTTTCGTTTAGTTCCCAGTCTTCTACTTTGGCTCTTAATTGGAGGCCGTTGAGCTTTAGTTTAGTCCATTCCGTTAGTTCTTTCTTAGATTAATCAAGTAGTTTTGTGTAAAATTTTGAGTTCGGATGTTTCTGTAGGTATAATTCTACTATTTTTATTGTGTTCCTTAAGGTCTCCTCTCTTTCTTTTCTTTGTGTAGCTAGTCTTCTGGATATTTGTGCTGGTTTTTATGCTAATATTCTTGATAATTTGGGGGAATTTAGTGTATATGTCCTCATTGGGTTGTAGTTGTGCTTGTGAGGTTAGAAGTGTTTGAAGCTCGGATTGAAATGATTGACTACTGAGGAGGGTATTGTTAAAGCAGTAGAAACTCTTACCTATGTAACCCTCCTTGGCGAGTCTGAGGGTTAGGGATATGGCTTTGTGGTCCAGTCCCTTGTGATGTGGGTTGTCGTGGATGGTACAGTCTTGTATGGCCCCTGATAGTGGTTCTGATGCAAGAAAGAAGTCGATCTGGAGAATGATGTTCGGCCTAGTGAGTTTTTTCTGATGCAGGAGTATCTCATATTTACTGATATAGGAGGCGGAATGGGTCTATTAGGTTTTTCCTTGTCATAAAATTGTTTATGTCTACGCTGTTAGATTGAGGTGGGGGATGTTAAGAGTGTGATATTTTGTCTAGGTTGAAGTTTAGAACTGAGTTTCAATCTCCCATGATGATGGTGGGTGTGAGTGTAGGGATGAGTTGTTCAATCGTGAGTAGGAAGGGGGGTTTATCTTGTGGTGTGTTCGGACCATAAATAGTAAATACCTATTCTGGACATCTCTTCTTCTTTGAATTTGATATCCAGTTTGATCCACCTGCCTGAACTATTGTCTTGGTTGACATTCAGTATTTTATTGCTTTGCTGGCTGTCCATTTTTGATGGAAGAGGATGACAATTCTTGCTAAGCCGTTTTCTGTAGCTTGTGCCCTAAAGGCAGATTTGACGAAGGTTAGTTTTCTGGTGAGGGCTAATTGCAATTTGTTGTGTTCACTACGTTGGTTAGGTGTGTTTCTGGGTGGCATGTTATGTCTGTGGGGTTGGGTTCAAACCATCATATGGTTTCAGTGGGGTTCCTCACTTTGATTGGGTTGTCTAAAATAGAGGCCAGTCCGTTGATGTTCCATAACACAGGTTATTTCAGGTTTTTTTCTGATTTCCTTGAGGATGTCTGCTTTGGTGGTGGGTCTGAATCTTCTTGCATTTATTGCCTGTCCCACTATCAGGTTGGCTGTTTGAACTTTGAACGTTCTTCCATTGGTGCTTGGAACGGCTAGGCCTGATGTGGGACTAATGATTGGCTCAGGTAGAGGGATGAGAGGTCTTCTTCCCTATCTCCTCCTTCTCTTTCTTCTTCTCTTCCTTCTTCTCCTTGTCCTCCCTCAGTTTCTTCGGGGTCTCATTTTCATACTTGTCCAACCATTCCTCTCTCATGTAGGTCGTTGTGTTGAAGGTGATTATGTCGACTTCGTCCTTGTGGCCCAGTAGTGAGTAGGGGATCTCGCAGATCATCTCCCAAGATTTCCATGTCAGACCCTCCCTCAACTGGGCTTGCTGGTCGTATAGGACCTGAACTAGTCTCAGGTCGCTGTAATGCCTTTCCCCATTTTCGTCTTCCCATAACACGTCCACATTGTCCTGCTCTATCACTTTCATGGCCAGGGGGTGATCATCTGAGATGATTGCCCCCGCGACGTTGACAAGGCTTCGCCTCACCACCTGGGGAGCGTGAGATCAGATCGAGAGTGGCAAATGCAGCGAAAAAAAGAAAGAAAAAAAAGAACAGGGCTTTGCCTCGTAGGATCAAATCTGGAGTGGTGAATCAAGCTGACCAAAGTGACAGAGCTTCGCCTCCCCACGTGGGGAGCGTGAGATCGCCTCTAGAGTGGCAAATGCAGCAAAAAAGCTTTGGCAGAGCTTCAGCTCCTCACCTGGGGAGCGAGAGATCAGATCCAGTGTGATGAGAGCAGCAGGAAAAATGGTGGGGCTTCGCGTCTCCTCCTAGGGTACTTGAGATCGAATTCAGAGTAGTGAGTAAGACTGAAAATTTCCCCACCTGGGGAACGTGGGATCCGCTCGAGAGTGGCGAGT
This sequence comes from Chara braunii, assembly GCA_003427395.1. Classification (NCBI taxonomy): domain Eukaryota; kingdom Viridiplantae; phylum Streptophyta; class Charophyceae; order Charales; family Characeae; genus Chara; species Chara braunii. The sequence goes on from BFEA01000433.1 coordinate 966,706, forward strand.
GCAGCCAAAAGATTTTAACAGAGTTTCGCCTCCCCACCTGGGGAGCGTGAGATCAGATTCAGAGTGGCGAAAGCAGCAGATAATTTAAATGGGCTTCGCCTCCCCACCTAGGGAGCGTGAGGTCAGGTCCAGAGCAATAAAATGGCAGCAAGAAATGACCAGACTTCGCCTTCCCACTTGGGGAACGTCTACTCTGACTCAGAATGGTGATTGGAGCAGGAGAGTATCAAAGTGCGAGGGGCTAAAGAATCTTTAAGGAATCAAGGGAAAGACAATTTTGAATAAAAAATAAGGTGATAACATAATGTATGAAGTCTTAAACGGGGAGAAGAGAGTTGTGTAATGATGTCATGAGGAGTCGATTGGTGGGAGGAGGGATGAGAGAGTGTGGAGCAGGTGAAAATGTTTGTGGGGGGAGGTTTGATGAGGTGAGTGGTCGACTGTTAGTTATGGCTTTGGTGTTGTGTGGGTGGTGAGTGGTGAATGTATGAGTGTGATGGGGAGGGGAGGGGGGGATCCAGGGTGGTGAGTCTGAGAGGGGAGACGTGGTTGAGTGTCGTAGTTGCGGTCGAGGTGTCGAGGTTCGTGGGGGAGTCGGGGAGGAGGCCGTGCGGGATGTAGGGGAAAGGAAGCCGCTGGAGGGGTGAGACAGTTTGGGCGAGGAGCAGGGGTGTGGGGGGTCGGGGTCAGGAGTCAGGGCGGGAGTCTGGTTGAGGATTGCGCAGAGCGCAGTGGGAGGGGATCTGGGTGGGGAGTCAGGGTAGGTAGTCGGGGTAGGGAATCGGGGTAGGGAGTCGGGGTAGGGAGTCGGAGTAGGGAGATGGGGGGGGGTGAGGAAGAGGGGGGGGGGGGGGTGAATAGTGGGAAATGCCTTGTAAGGCTACTCCATACTTATCGGACTGATTCCGATCTGCCCTTATCCTTCGCTGCTCTCTTCTCTCTCCCCTTTCTGTCTTTTTTCCTCTTTTCTGTCTCCTCTCTACTTTCGTTTGCTTCCCGTGAAAGGACGCCTCTTTACTTCCCACAGCTCATGCAAGGACTTCTCTCTCCCTGTCCTGTCCCTTCTGATATCGGGTTCTCACCCAAAATACGCCTGAAAATGACTACTCTCCAATGCTTGCGATCGAAGGGATAGTCACGTGGAATTTGGCTGTTGGTGGATTCGCTGCTTTCGAAGCCTCTCGTGCGATGTGATTCGACTCTGCTTGGATTTGAGGCGTGAAGAACGGGCGGTTCGGTGCGTGGTCTGGGGACGTCCGTGAGATTGGAACTTTCCTTTAGTATTGGGTAGAAATTTACTAGAAAAGGACAGGGAAGCTTCACCGATAATGACGGGTCTTGGAGCTTCCTCAAGTTAGGAGTTCAGCTTTTCCTTCCTTAGTTGCACTGTCCTTTTCAGTGCGTGGCCCGCTTACACTCACTCGATCGCACACTCTCTTCACCTCTCCTCTCCTCTAGTTTCCCCGGTCTCAATTGTCTTTGAAGTCGACTCTTCTCTTTTTTTTTTTTTTTTTTTTTTTTAAACAGGCCCAGTGCCCAAGGCTGATATTTCCAATAAGAAGATTACTGTTCCTCTTTTACCTTTCTCTACCTTGCCCTTTCCGATTCCCTTCGATTACTTTACTTGTCGTTTTCCGCCTTTCCCAATATGGCATTTCTGATGATTTCTCCCTCTTGCCTCCAGGCCCCGATCAAACAACTATTGACGGTACCTCACTTGAAAAGCCTTTGAAGCTTCGAGACACGATAGTCAAAGAAGAATTTGAATGGGGAGCAACTCGTATTCCGCCGAAACCTGGGAAGAATGAAAAGCGTCCACTGGGAGTATAATGCTTCCAGGACCGGAAGCAGTGCTTAACCAGTGCTCCCTTTTCCTGATACTTGCTTTTCTTAGTCGCCTTGTACTTGGAGTTCTGTCTCTTCCCCGCTTTACTCGTCACCTTCCTTTCCCAGCGTTTGTCTCGTGCCGTCCGGTTGTTGTTGTTGTCCGTTTGTGATGATAGTGTCCAGCTATGGCTTCCTCATCGCCACGCCCAGAGGTGTGGTGCCCTCACTCCCCTTCCCGCCCAGATTCAGAAACGAGTTCCGCATGGGTTACCACGTTTGTGTGATGTGAGGCTCCGCTCCCGTATGGCCTGGAGGGCCGACGGAGGCTGTCAGGGAACGTAGCACAAAACAATAGCGCTAACCTTTGGCGCTGGTGCAATTTTTTCTTTTCAAGTGGGTTGCTGTCTTCTGATTGTGAGTTTTTTTCTAAGGGAATCTAGGCCCGGTTCCCAGCACGATCTGCTCCCCACGAATAGACTGATCTGTGTTCATTACAAAAAAAAAAAAGAAAAAAAAAAGGATGAGGTTAATCCTCCTAGCCTCCGAATCTGCTCCTTGATGGGGATGTATGACATAGGCGAGTCGGGACAAACAACAACAGGGTCAGCAGAACCTCCAGGGCACAGGTGGTGGTCAGGAAATACCTCCTGCAGGCTGTAATTTTCTCATACAACTCAGACACATCTCAGACCAGTCATTGTACATGGGACGCTGGACCCATTTTCCAGCAGGGGACGCTCCCCACCAATAGATGGAGCCTCCCCCATGGTGCTAGCGGTGGCTGCTCTTATCAACACCACTAGCATCCAAAAGGGACGGTTTGAAAAAAAAAAAAAAAAAAAAAAAAAAAAAAAAAAAAGAGAGAGGGTCATCGAAAAAGAAGAGTGCAAGATTTACGAGCCAACGGAGTGGGCTTGCAAGCGCTCAACCAGGATTGGAGTTGTTGAGAGGAGAATCACCTTACGGGACCAAAACACATGCCTCGGATACAGACTCAGAAGACACGCTCGGTGAACATACAGCAGATCTTATCGTAGCGTTGGCAGAAGCATATGCCACGGGGGGGGGGGTCGGGGCCCTGCCCAGAGTCCCATGTGGGGCAATCCTGGCTATCCGCAACAGGAAGATCAGAAGCGTGCAGTGTCTAATCATGTACTTAGCACCTGGTCAACGTCTGGCTTAAGAGACGCAGACCAGAGCACACATACAGAGAAACAGGATTGAGGAAATCTGTGCAATCTGCAGTGACAGAGAAAGCGAGGATATCTGTGGCATACTGCGTAGCCACACGGGCCCTGCAGGGCCCGTCCCGGACATTCAGCCTAAAAGCCTAAAACTTAGGGCTTACAGGCCCCGGTCGTTTCAGCCWGAAAGCTGAAAAACGAGGGCCTGCAGGCCCTACTCCGTTTCAGCCTATTTCTGGGTCTTTCAGACCCAGAGTCTTTCCAGCCTGAAACGGAGGGCCATTTTCAGGCTGTTTCGACCTGCCCCTAAGACTCAGGCACGCAAACAGGGATGCGGAACAGGCCAGAAATAGCCTGTTCCTCACGAGCTCGAGCAGGAGCTGCAGCTGCAGCCCCTGCCTCCGATCGGCATTGGCAAGAGCAGCCTCCCGGACTGCTCGCCTGCAGTCAGGAGGCACCCGGGTAGTTCATAGGGCTTCCCAGGCACTTCACGAGGTAGGTAGTTTCAGTAGGCACGAGTAGTCTTCAGGTTTTCGGCCGCAGCACTCAGGAGGAGCGCTGCAGTAGTCTTCAGCGCTGAGTAGTAGTAGCGCTAGCTGTAGTCTTCGGCGCTGGGCGCCATAGCCCATAGAGTAGTCTTCAGCGCTGGGCGCTGGTAGGTGGTAGATTGTAGAGTGGGAGAGATACTGGCGGAGGCCAGTGGTACTTACCTGTGGCGCCATTGCTCCAGCTCCATCTTCGTGGTACCTGCATCAAGGCGCCAACTTCACAGGTTAGTACTGGACACAGAGAGAGAGAGAGAGTTCTTCTTCTTCCTCTTCTAAGTCCACCTTCTCTTCTCACCCTCTCGCCACCTGACTTCTCAGACTACGACCGAGAGAGACAGAGTTGTGACTTGAGACTTGACGACATTGGATCCAGACTTGACATTTGGGATTCAGACATTTCGACGAGGGACTATTTGGGCTTGTGCCGAAGACTTGGTGTTGACGACATTCCCATCTTCCCCCTCCTCTTCGTCTATCTCCTTCCTCTTCGTCTGTGTATGGTATGGGCTGGCGCAGTCTTCCTGTGTGAAGTGCCAGACCCCATTCACACAATGTAACGATGATGATGATGTATGTTCAGGGCTGCATTGCAACATTGATTGTTCGGATCACTGGTATCTAAGTCTTCCGTTGTGCTATCTTATACTTTGTATTGAAAGGTCGGTTCTTGTTCTGGTCTGCACGTTACAGTATGCAACAATATCAGACACTGCCTGCTGCTCTGTCCCAAAGCGGAGCAGCGCTGGAGAAGAGGCCGGGAACTGTGGAAGACTACTATCCCTGATAAACAGTGGAGACATGATATACGCTGGCGACTTTCACAGGCTTCATAGAGTCCCAGGGGACTACACACGGGTGTGTTTTTTTCGCCAAATTTTGCACTGAAACTGTCATATTGCCCTGATTTTTTGCTTTTTTCCTGGTTTTTCTTTTTGTGCGAGAATCCGGCCCCTGCTACTGTGGGTGGTATAGCCAAGGAGATGCAAGGAAACACTGGATGGGCAACAAGTGCCTGCAGAGGAGACCTGGGAAGGTTTCCTGCAGCTACTGGAAACTGAATACCATACAGACTGACTGGCACAAGGAACAGATCAAGAGCAGCACTGGACAAGCAGACAAACAGACAAACAGCAAGAAATCAGAAGCAAGTTCGAGAAGGATACGCTGGGAGAAGGCAGAATCGGCACGTTGGATGGGAGCTCGATCAAGATGAATCGGGGCTCGAGTGCTAGAGGACGATCGACGGGAGAGAACGCTGCAGGGGAAGTGAGATCAGGACTGAACCCCTCACGGTTTTTGCCCTTTACCCTTTGCTCCTTCTGACTTGTTCTCCTGTCCCGAGGTAACTTTCTCTGCCTGCTTCCTTACTTGCCCTTCCTACACCGTGCCCTCTTCTAAAGGAATATCTATCCTTCCCATTATCTCCGAGACTCATGGTGCCCCTTCTATTTCCCTCTTCAGTCCTACCCTTGTTTCCTTTCAGCTCCTACTACCCACGGTGGTCCCTTCGTCTCTTACCGTCCTCTGATACCCTCGCTGCCGTGACCTGATAGCCTCTGCGTTCTTGGGTCTGATTGCTCCTGATGGCTTGCTGCTGCTGCCCACCAGGAGAGTGTAAGTCTAGAACCCCCTACCATCGCCACTTTCCCTTTGCCCAGGACTCCTTTCCTCGAACTTGCTTCTTATGTCCTTTGGTCTCTCCAGATTGTCTGTGATCCTCTCCCTCACCCTCTTCCATTGCGCTCTAATATCTGTATGTCTCCCCAATAAGGTTCTTTTTAGATCTCCTCCGCCTCCTTGATGTACATTTGTCTCTTCTTCTCTATCGTTTCTTGACAACGCCTCTTCCAGATACCCCACAAGGCGTACTGTCGCAGTAAAAAAAATTGAAAGGTTCTCTGTACGAAGCAGGGCCAGGAGGAGCTTGGGGTTCACGTTGCCCAACAGCAAAGTCGCCTGCCCTTCTGGAACTGGGGTCCCTGAAGCCTCGTCCCATAGTTCCTTCGCCCTCTGCCATATTTTTCTCGCTTTTTGAACAGTCCAGCAAGCTGTGCTTCATTGTCTCCTTCTTCCATTCTGGGCACACTACGCATAATTCACTTTGGGGATCTCTGTTCTCCTGGCTCCTGCGCCCATTCAGCCACACATTTACTGGTAATGCCACATGAGTAATCAACCATTGGATGCTTCTTACTCTCCCCAGTCTGGTGGAGTTCAGTAATGACCGATGGAAACTTTGTAGTCGCACTGGTGTGATCCTATCCTGTCCTCCCATCTTCTTTTTAACGGCTCCTCCAGCCGGGGGAACCGCATTCTCATCTTATATCCCAACTTGGTTGTGTAATGGAGTATGATTGTTCTTAGTGACACCTTTAACCTCCCTCCCCTGATATTCCATGCCCAGTGTCCATTCAACCGTTGCTCTTGCACGTCCTCAAATTCAACCCTTCATTCACAAAGCATGAGATAATATATGAACGCCTTCGGACTTCTGCTTTCCACTGGCCTGAGTGTATCTATCTGGTTTCAGAAAACTTACTTCATGTACTCTTCATCAAGATTTAAATCACTGATAGCTTTTACAAGTTCCGTGGTAACCAGGAGGCCGCCCCTTCGATATCTGTCTGTTGGTTTAATGATCAGGCAGTCACAATTTCTTTTCTCCGTCTGGGGTTCGCCCAGTTTCCAGGTACCAGGGGTGGTTTAATGCTTTAGAGTTTAAAGTTTAAACTGAACCTTCATGCCTGTGTTATGTTGCCTCATTTGGGCTGCAAGATATTGGCCTGAGCCAATAACCCTGGCTTGTGGAGTGTTCCGTGACCTTGTAACAAATGCTGAGGCCTCTGATACCCATTGGCCCCATTTTGATTTGTACAGCAATGTAGGCCTATTTCAGGGGGTCAACTTCATGAAGTCGAGATAGCGTGAGACTATCTAAAAAGTGCCCAGTCCTATCGCTCTCTTAACACAATAGGCACCGTGAGGATAGCCGGTGGACGGCAGGGGTCAGGAGATGGAGGTGGACCCCACTGGTGCCCCCCAGTGCTCCTCTCCATTCCTGACCCGGCTGCAGCTTTTGCGTGGAAGAGTAGAAGTGCATATGGGACGCTGGACCCGGTTTCCAGCAAAATGGCGTCACTTTTCAACGATGTACTGTTCTGAAAGATGTATCTCAGGGACGCTGGACCCGGTTTCCAGCAAAAAAAAAAAAAAAAAAAAAAAAAAAAAAGCCAGTCTCATGACTTCTATAAGGACATCCTGAACACAGCAAAGGAGGAGTTAGGGGTGTGTGTGGAGATGGTGGGAAAGTATTGGTTAACCACGTCAGGCTTAGAACGACAAAAAAGTACACACTCAACGAATCCATGTCCAAAATTTTCTTGCCAAAATAAATCCAGCGCCAGCAATAACATGATGGGGGGCTGAAAGGCACTGATTTGGTGACGATTGCCAGATCCCTCTAAGCTGGGCTCTACGAAACCAAAATCCTTTCCCCCGACCAGCAGAAGATCGGGCAGCCCGCCAACGAATGATGTCCTACGTAGAGAGGACCATAACGCAGGAGAAAACAGAGATTGTGGATAGACCCATCCATTGCTATGAGTGAGTCGCATGGAACAGATAGATGGCTCCAAGCATTGACAGGTTGACTAAGGCATTCTGTGTTCAGCTCTGGTCTACTTTGGGCGAGGAGCAGCCCGATTTCTTCAATGACGGCTAGGAGAAGGGCTGTCCAAGTAAATTTTTTTAGCACGACCCGAGCATGGTTTCTCTACTGCACAAGAAGGGGGACAAGGAGGACGTGAAGAACAACAGGCCAATTTATCTTCTTCCAACCCCCACAAAATCCTGGCAAAAACACTGGCTGACAGGATCCTCAATCTAAGAAACAAGTTTTTCCACATTGACCAGCCTGGGTTCATACCCAGGCAGTACATACTAGACAATGTAATGGCCCTCAATGAGGCAGCAAAGAAAATCTCAGACAGATGCATGAAAGCAGCTATCCTGTTCTTCGACTTTGAGAGCCTATGGTGAAGTCAATTGGGACAATCTTCACAAATCCATGGGCAAGTTGGGAGTTGGCCCAGATTTTTGAAAGCGGGCCAGGATCGTACAGAACGATGCAACCAGAAAAAAATTCAGCTAAGCCGAATTATATCCGATACCTACTTAATCTCATGTTCATTCTGTCTGTGACTCTGTAGGTGACCCCCTAGCTCCCCCCATATTCCTCTTCATTATATGAGGCCATAGTGTCTTTGACTCTTTGTTACACAAGGACCCGTCTATCACCCCCCTGTTAAGTTGTTAACCCAACACAGCAATCCCCTCCATAACTTTGCCCTCCCAAGTGCACTAATGTTCGCTAACGACCTCACCGTCCTGATCCGTGCCAAAAACTCATGTCCAAGCTTTAGCTACAGCCATGGAGGGAGGCCTCCAGATTGGCGTCGCGATTCGCAAACAAAAAACAACTGGGCCAAAACCGAAGGCCGGTAGTTTGCAGGTGAGACCCCCCCCTCAACGTCCAGGCTTAACCCCACTCTTGTCATGGTCCACAGGTGAACAGACACTTAGGAACTTGGGCATTATGGTTAACAAAGATGGAACTTGGCCAGGGATGGGTCAAAAGACTCAAAACCTGATCGCCAA
>BFEA01000433.1:983334-1005587 GCA_003427395.1 Chara braunii
CCCCACCCTCCCGCGGGCAATCCCTATTACACACCCCTCCACAGCAATTCTCTCCTCAGTGATCCATCGAAAGAGATGACCCCAGAGCATTGGTAGCTCCCTGTCTCGCACCCCAGCCCCTCGACAGTCCCTTCGACGTAGCCACACCGATCCTTCCACCATAATATCCCCAGCCCGTTACAACGTTGTCTAGCACAACCCAATCACGATCCCAGAACTAGAAGTTCACAGACCCACCCCCTACCAATTCTAACCACCTTCTCTTCCCCTCCTGTTGGCTATCTCCCTACTAACGTTTCAGACCACAGTCAGACAAATTCAGACCGCATCCAGACTAGAAAAGCCAGCTCACGGAGTCCGATCAAGTGACACACCTCGCTAGCAAGGCCGTCACTAGGAGAGACAGAAATGCAGAGCCCTGGGACCAATGGGACCCCAGGGTCCTTCAAGCAAACTCTCCAAGGGACGTCTGCAAATGGCCGCACGTCACAGCCAAATAGAGGATCAGCAAAGATCATCGACAATAAAGCCTTGAAATTTATCATTGAAAAAACTAAAGTTCAAGGGGAAAGAGTGATCAAGAAGCAGCACAACACGGAACGGAATGCAGAAGAAACAATTATCTGGAAATATTCAAACGGCAAAGTGGCTGACCTTGATGAATTTCACGAGAAACACGCAGTTGTTTTCAACTTTGCTAGAAATGGAGCGGACCTGATGCCAACAGAGAAAAGGAAGTGGATAACAGAAACAATCAGAAAATAAGATAAATTGAAATCTCCAACCGAGTCCTTCTCATTGATGAACCTGGGCCACACAGCAGTAATCGTGATCTTCAATTCGGAAGAGCACGCAAGGATCGCAGCAGAAATGAAATCGAGAAACTGTAGTGGGTCAATTTGCACGATAACACAGTGGAAGAAACAAACGAATGCAAGACCCAACCCATCCTTCTTAGTTTCATACAAACAGACCCTGTTAAAAGAACAATTTAGGGTCCAGTTTGATAGAATCCAGCCAGGATTCCATGGGCTGGTGGTAGATAGACTGGAAAGACAATACCCGGCAAACAAAATCATCAAATGGATATTACCAATGTCGGACTTCTTGCCCCCCCATGTGGGAACAATGACTGCAGTCTTGGAAGTTAAAGCCGACGCCCCGTCGGTCTTCCCTCCAATGTGGGAATTCCAAATCCAAGACAGGGTGCAGGAAATCACGGTCTCCACTAAAACGTCCCCTATCTGCTTCAGATGCAGAGAAAGGGGTCATGTGGGATCGGATCCCGCGTGCCCCAAGTACCCAAAGAATCAGAAGGAGAAGAAGCTGCATCCCAACATGCTGGGCGAGGTAGAGGATGCTCCGGGGACATGGTACATAGTTGATCCCATGTATGATGGCTGGGTCTTCGACGACAACCTGGAGGAACCGGAGTGGGTGTGGCATTTCACAAATAAGGAACCAACAACGAAGAAACTCGACATCTTCCCTCCGGCAGACAGCAGGTGGCAAAAGAAGGTCACAGGAAAAGAGAGGCAACCCAATGAAGATCATAGCAGTCCCGATCAATGACTCCCAGATCATTCTAGAGAAAAAGGCAAGAGAGAGCCTGATCTGGGACTTGGATCTGGTACGCGAACAGGTGGAAGAAGAATATAAAAAAAAAACAGAGATGTTCCAAACCAGAATCCAAAATCTCATCATCATCAGGGAGGAAGAGAAGCAGCCCATAAACAAATAAAGGTCAAGAGAACTTTGGAAGAGGGAAGGAACAAAGAGGGAGGTGAACCTGACACTAAAAAGAGAAGAGGGATAGAGACTGATAACAGCGAAAGGCTACTATCCCCCCCTAAAGAGGACCAGCAAGTAGACCAAACTGAAGAAGACCAGGGGCGCAATGGAAAGTCTACTGAAACCACCGGAACTTTGCTCCCAACAGTGAGGAGGACGATCCAGCAAGGAGATCCCTCCAATGGCTGAGGGAGTACATCGAGAAGGCGAAGGCAGACTGAGAACACCTCTTTGACATCCGAGCAGCGTGCCTAAAGCACATGGAAAGAACGTAGAATCAAAAAAAGAACACAACTTTAGGCGTCAAGACCTCCCCCAACCAGTTTGACCTCCTGGTCAAAGCAGAGGAGTTCTCTGAGTATGCAGCATTCAGATACGCTGAGAAGAAGAGGGCAAGGGAACAAGGAATTAGGGACAAGGATGCACTGTGCGATGTGAGATCTAAAACATGGAAGACCTCCATGAACTCGAACAAGAAAGGGAACAGCAGAAGCCAGGCTGAAAAGGGACCAGCAGAGAAATCAGCAAGAAGTGACGTTGAGCAGGAAATCGCGGTCGTGGAAGCCCAAACAGAGAAGCTCAAGAAATTGAACAGTGCCTATGAGTCGGAGTTCTTCACACTCAAACAGATTGCAGATGGCAAGGCCCCAAAGGTACTGGGACAAGCGCAATCTGCAAGGCTGACATTGATGGGAACAAGACCTCTACTGGCGGCTCGGTTCATTGAGGAGACGAGAGAATGGTAGGTCGCCATTGATGTGTCTTTTGCAATCCCTAGGATCGACGAAGGGCAGAACGTCGCATTGGTTCTCCAAGAGAAAATCACAACAGCCTACCCACTGGGGGTCTTTGAGATTGAAGCCACAACTCCTGAACAGGGGAACGAAACACTGAGAGAACCACAGGAGGATCTACGTGAGCTCGACGACAAGATAGACCCCAGATCACCAAGGTCTTTCACCCCTCTCATCGCAAATATGCCCGAAGGCACCAAGTTAAGGAGCGGGATGAGATGGAGGCCGTGGAACACGGTGACAGCCATCCCTTACGGCGTGTTGTTAGGGATCGGCGTACCCGCTGAACTGCCAGCCGCCGCCTTAGCTGAGCTGATTAGCAAGGGGATTTTCAGGGGGGACGACGATTTGGAATCCAGATCCTACGCAATTGACATGGAAAGATACTACAAAGATGAATGCTCTGACAGAGAGATGGAAGAGGAACAAGATGAGTGGGACATGGATAAGGAGGAACAAGAGGAGGGGACACCACCGGCAAAGGGTGGAAGCGACATCATAGGGGAATACAGGTTGGAGGACTCCCTGACGCACACTCAGTCGGAACCCCCGGATGGTGCGATTGAGTCAATGGAGACTGGGGTCTCCGGGGCCACTTAAATTGGATAGGCTCTTCCTCAACCATATGACAAAGTAGGGTATGGACCTGTTGAGGAAGGAAGCCAATGAAAGGAGTACACAAGTGAACTGGAGAACACGAGGAATTGTAATTCATAGTTGGAATGTGAACGGGCTGGGAAATATCATAACCAAGGAGGAGAAATTAAAGGACATAATCAAAGGCCTCAAAGACTACTCAAATAAACCAGCCGATATCATACTCCTACAGGAGATGCATCTAACCAACTCAGAGGAGCATGAAAAATAAGCAAATTTTTCACAAGGAGGCTAGGAGTAAAGGATGAAGTGTGGGCATCAGACAACACCTCAAGCACGAAAGGTATAGCAATCCTGATCCCGAACTCCTCAAGACTTTACACGAAGAATTCAAAATTGTCAACATTTATGCACCCAATAACCCAACTAAGAGGACATAATTTATACAAACTGTTGGACAGCTCGTATTACCACTCACAACATGCATCATAGCAGGGGACTGGAACGCGACCCTTGACCCAAACAACGATAGGAGCTCTCGGGCAGCAGCCTCCTAGGCCACCCATGAAGCGGCACCGGGGCTTAAACTTATGCTGCACCATAGTCTGGTAGACCCGTTCCGGACCCTACATCCCAGCAGGAAAGTTTTCTTATTAGTAAAGAAGAATCATGCACACCACACAGCCTTCTCCCGGATCGGTACCATTAAAGAGACCGACATCTTGGCACTGACATCCTACTTAGGACTGGACCACAAACCAATCGAGTTAATCTTCAACTTTGACCAATATATCACCAAAGGATCTAGCTTTCACGAGTTGAACAACTCCCTGCTCCTAAGCAAAGCCTTCTTAGATGAAGTTCAAGAGTGCTGGCAGAACTCGAAACGCATGCTCTTAGAAGGACAAGACAGATGGAAATGGTTCCAAGACAACTACCTCTCACTATCACAATCGATAGCCCTTTTGTCCAGGAAATTGGCTAAGGATAGGAAGGCAAGGAAACAATCATTGGAAATAGCGCTTAGGATTGCAGAATCTAATCTGATAAACCAACCCTCCTCAACCCTCTACTCAGCCACATTTGAACATGCAAGAGAAGAATTGGCTCTATGGAGACAATGGGAATTGAAAGGCCTACAAATAAGAGCAAGAATGACAGAGTACGAACTAAATGAGTCAATGACCAAATATTTTTTTGCGAAAATAAAAACCAACCAAAGGTCGAATTCAATAGAAGGGCTCAAAGAGCTATCAGGGAATCAAATCACGAGGAAGGACAGTGATGGTATGCTAGAAATAGCTAGAGGGTTCTACAAAGAGCTATATGAGTCTAAGACAACCTCCACTCCACGAGCATCAGTAAGGGAAGCAATATCCAAAATGTTGCACTTGCTACGATTACAACGGAGCAGGCCACTAACTTAGACAAACCAATCACCATAGATGAATTAAAAGTGGTTGTCCATTGCATGAACAACGATAAATCTCCGAGAATTGATGGATTAACCAAAGAATTATGGGAACAAGCCTGGCCGTTGATGGGAACAGACCTTAGGACAGTTGGGAGAAAGGAGGAATGGGAGATCTGATAAGCAGCAGCGTGGTCACCCTTCTATACAAGAAGGGGGATTGGGAGGACATCAGGAACTACAGGTCAATCTCACTACTTATCATTCCCTACAAGATTTTGGCTAAAACACTGGCTCTAAGGATTATGGATACCACAGACAAATGCTTCCACATAGACCAAGTTGGCTTCATCCCAGGGAGGTATATACTAGACAATGTCCTCACACTAAATGAAGCAGCAAGGAAAGTCAAGGAAAAGAGATTGAACACAACAATTTTATTCTTCAACTTCGAGAAGGCTTATGACCAAGTGAAATGGACCTTCCTCGACGAGAGCATGCAGAAAATGGGAGTGGGACCCAACTTCAGAAAGTGGGTCGAAGTCCTTTACAATGATGCATCAAGATGTGTACAAGTCAATGGGCTGCTATCCGACCGATATCAGATTTCACGGTCGGTGAGGCAAGGCGATCCCCTAGCCCCATCAATCTTCCTTTTCATAATGGAGGCCATAGCATCCTTGCGCAAAGACCCATCGATCCACAGGCTCCCAGAGCTTAACACCGGTTCACCCCACCATATCCAGTTTCTGACGGTGATAATGTTCGCAGATGATCTCACCGTTCTCATTAGGACATCAGATTCCTCAGTAAGAGCAATAGTCAGGGTGATGGAAGTGTTCAGATTAGCTTCAGAAATGAAGATAAAATGGAAGAAAACGGTGGTGGGTGGTTGTCAGATGAGTAGATCCCCCTATGGCAGGCCCAAAAGCAGACATGACGTGGGAGAGTCCTGGGGAACCGACGAGATACCTGGGAATCATGGTTACCAAGGAGGGCCCATCCCCTCAAATGGCACAGAATCTGCTAACGAATCAAATAAATAGGATGGGAAGATGGGGCAACACTTTCACCTCACTGTTGGGAAGAGCCTTAACAATTAACACGCCCGTATTCTCGATGATGTGGTATATAGCCTCCATCAGGACTATACCTGATTCAACCACTAAGGAGTTAAACAGCAGAGCAAGGGCATACCTCTGGTCAGGGGACCCTAACAAAACAAAGTACATTCCTAAGATAGCTTGGCATTACATAACTAGAGGGCCGTCAAAGGGGGGTCTAGGGATAATCGATCCTAGACAAGAAACCAAAGCTCTACAAATCAAATGGGTAGTCAAACTGTTATCCCAACCCAGCCCCAGTTCAGACCTCAGATAACATGTCAGGTCTCTTTTGGGTAATGAACAAGGATTGGACGCTGAAAACCGGAAGGAGACGACACCGAGCAACCTCGCAGCGAGATGAGACACAACCCCCCACCCCGTACTGGACAGCACTTATCTGGATCTGGAGGGAGATAATGCCTAAGCAGGTTAAGAAACCCAAATCCGAAGAAGAGGTGCTGCGGCAGCCTCTGTTCGGGAATCAGAACATTAAAGATGCAGGCGACCAGCCATTGTCACTAGCAGGAGGCCAGAGATGGCTCTCCTGGATTAGAATGGGGTTTGGAAGGTAAGTCACATCTGGGACGAAGAGAAAAAAGACTGGATAAATGAGAATCAGTTAAAAGCGCCACTAAAGGGATGTCACCACCAGGACGAGAATCTGTCAGCATTGGTCAACAGTATCCCTGATAGCTGGAAAGAACTCTTGAAAGAAAACTTCTCATGGAAAGCAGGGGAATGGGGAGTGCTGACACAGGAAATAGTACCCATGAAAGCGTATCAGTTCTTTCGCAGATCCCCTGGCCAAGCTCGTGTCGGAGTCTTCATCTCCTTCCCCATAGATAGATCTAACCCGAAGTCCTTCGCCATTCACAATACTGACCCACAAGAAGTAACTCTGAACTCCTACACGTTGAGAAAGGTGAAAGTATTGGGAAACTGGCCGAAGAATATATTCCACACAGACACAACAATCCAAGACCTTGAATTCGACCACATGAATGGGCGTGGCTCCCAGCAGCTAGCAGATTCTGTAAGAATCCTACACAGTACACAGTGAAGATGGGATACGAAAAGTTTCTAAGAACCAAAGACCCCGAACCAGTAATCATAGAACGATGGACCAAATTGCTCGGTCAGAGAATGGAACCAATTGTGGAACTCCCCTGGCGGAAGTACAAATCAATTCGCCCAGTAAAAATAAGAAGTCTCTAATGGCTGATCACCTACAATGCCCTCCCAATGAATGCCTGGCTACATATGCGAAGGAAGAACAGCGATCTGAACAGCTCAGAAGAATGTTGGGTATGCTCAGACAACGAATAGGAAGATATAATACACTGCCTGATCACTTGTAAACTCGCTACTGACCTGTGGGCAAGAGCCTCAGTGCTTTGGGACCACTTATTTCCCTCTCCCCTACCCGAACACCCAATCCAACTTCTCCTATGGACTAACACCCCATCTCTTGCCCCCAAATCGGAACGCGTCTGGTTCAGAATTATCAAGAAGGTGACACTGTGGGCCATCTGGAAGGAGAGATGCAACAGGACAATTGACAAGACGACTAATCCGGCTGAACAAGTATGAGCGACTATGAAGCACTTCATGGAGACCGATATCCGGTGTCAATGGAAGAAGGTCAGACGCCAAGTTCAGCAAAATCCAGAGAAACAGCAAGAGTTGGTCGCCAACTTCAACAAGGTATGGCTTGTCCAAAGGAGGATAGCTGAGATCCAGGATATACAAATAAGATGGAAAGACTGGCACAATGGCACAATTCGTTGATCCCCCAGAGGAGGACAACTCCAGACCAGGAAGAGCAACAGGACTTCAGGGCAACATAAGTTCCGTTGAGCCTGATCAGACGGTGCTCTTTGGGGGGGGGNAATCAATTTTGTCTAGTCTGAATTCCAGCTGAATACCCAGGTACACGAGGAACCAGCTCCATTCTGAGCCTGGAAGAGCATCCAAGACACACGCACGGCAGACGGCAGCCGATGGTTCGCGTGGAACAGATGGTAAAGGAGTAATTTTGTTTAAGGTTAGGGTTTAGGGTTTAGGGTTTAGGGTTTAGGCTGGAGGATTTGGACAGAAACAAGGCTAGCAGGGGTGAGAATGTTAGAGATCTCACAAGGCTCATATGCGGGATTTAGGGTGTACATAGAATTTGGAAGCAGTTGCAGCTGCTTAGACCTCTCTTGCTATTCATGTTTTATCTGACAGGCTCTTATAGTAGTCCTGAGAGGAAAGGTGGAAGCAGGGCAAGCTGACAGTCAATCCTCCACGATGTTGGAGTAATCAATGCTGATCAAGGTTCCTTCGGCCAGACGGAAGGAAGCGTGAGGGTGTTCTACGATGTAATTATTTTTTCTGACTTGCCGGTGGAATAGGAACCGGACTGATGCTCCCCAGAATGGAAATGGAGCCAGGGCCATAAGGACCTGTTTCTTTATAAAATAAAAAAAATAAAATAAAAATAAAAAACTGAACAAAACTGAGCAGAACGAACAAAGAACTCACACATCTGTCTGGGAACTCACTCACCTAGGGACGTTGCGATGACCCAGACCCTCTCGGCCACCCATAGGTCTTCAAAAGGGCCTAGGACGCCAACGGCACCAGGCCCAGTGTGGGAAGTCCCAGCATGCTACACCCTCTCGTCCGTAAACCACCCCCCTTGGCGAGAGATATCTGGGGGACTGCTTTGGGGAGGCAGTTTCAGTTCCCAACAGAGGGCTGAAGCCGGAGTGACGATGGCCAGAGTCGGGGCAAGGTGGCACAACCCTATAACCCAGCCTATTGAGGGTGTGAGGCCTGGTAGAGAGATCCGGTTTTCCTGACAAGGCTGCGCGATGGAGATCTTCATTGGGGTTGGGTGGGTATTCACCTAGAAGAGCTGGTGATCACTGGCGTTTTGTTTCAATAGCTCACAGAGTAGCTTGAGATACTCTGGAAAAGTTGTTCTGCATTCTCAGTGTTGTTACGGAAATATTCAATTACACTTTACTCTAGTACGATTGGTAGCAGTTCAAGATTCTTTCTGAAGTTCTCTGATTTTCTTTAAGTTATTTTTTGTTTGCTTGTTTGTTTTGCAATAACTCAGCTCAAATATGCACAAGCTGTGGGCTGTGGGTCGTCACTTTTGGTCAAAGGCCCGAAGCGGGGGTCAACGGTCACGCCCAAGTCATGAAAACGCCTGCCCAAAGGCCTACTGCTGTGGGGTACCGAAGGCAAGGCCAGAACTGGCCTTCAGATGCCCAACGGGAGACAGTTGACCTTGGGAAAGTCAACAGTCTACCTCAGGCCCACAAGTCAAAGTCAACATGAATCTAGCCTCGGCCGTAGATCAGACACACACCTTTGGTTGTCTGCAGGTATCCGGAAGGAATCAAGACCAAGTGGAAATCTGCAACTGTACGAGATCCAGGCCATTGGCTAACAGACGATATGGGCCATCGTAACCCAAGAGACCAAAAGCTGGTCAACATGAGTCAACACTATAAGGTTGACCCAGCCCTGCTGGACGACATTCAGTTTTGCACTTGCTGCTTGATGCTGGCTGGACGCTGGCACTACACTGGCTCTATGCTGATGCGACGCTGGTGCAACGACGCAGGACTGCCAGAGCTTTATGCTGGCGCCGTTCTCTGACGACGGCGCCAGCTGCCCACTTGATTACGCTGACGGGGCTCTTGCCACACTGATTATGACATTGATGTAGTACGGGCGAGGAGGAGGAGGATCACGGCTGTGAGAGTGGCTGAGTGACAATGGGAAGGTTACCTGATTGTGACCGTGTCGACATTGCGCATTGCTGTACATCTTCAGAAGGAGTCTGCGCCATCCTCTCAGGCTGTTGCTGACGTGACTGGGGAATGGGTGCCGTGCTGGAATCTGCTTACTGTCAGAGCTTGTCAGGGGAGACTGTTTGCTGACGTGGCGAGTAGGGAGGTGCCCGAAGATGAAGTGGGTTGCGAGGGAGCTCTGTCTACAATGATGATGGATACTCTCTCTTCCACCCTCTAAGTCTCATCTCTCTCTCCTCAGCTTCTTCTCTGTTACGAGACATTGAGATACTTTGATGACAAGTATGGTTTCATGTACGATTTTGGAGATATTGATTCTGCACTGAGACATTCTGTATCTCGACATTGACGAGCTTTCCACCACACACACACACACACACACACACACACACACATGTGATGGCCAAAGACCCTACCCATACCATCAGCGGGGAGCAAGCTGACTATCTCAGTTGGTTGGCACTAAGCGTGCCCAGGGGGTCAGTGGTGAACCCACGACCTCCTCAATACCACTTGTGTGCCTAACCAACTGAGCTAGGCCACCAGCCGGTATCAGATATAATTTAGAGAAATATTGTGCACCTCCCAACCACTTGAGAAGATCATCAATGTCTTGGAGGGGATATGCATTTTTCACGGTTTAAGCGTTAGGTTTACGTTTAACTTAGTCAATGCAACACCACATATCCTTGTTCTGCTTCCGTATGAAGAGAACAGGGCCATCGTATGGCGAGCGCCGAGCTGCTAAGAGTTATCCACCCTATCCCAAGTAAGCCACTGAGCAAGCTCTTCCTCGCTCAGACAATAAATGCAACCTTTCGGTGAGATGGCCCCATCATGAAGAATAACTTCATCCATGATGAGGTAGTCCTCCACTTTTCCAAAAGGTACCTCAAATACATCTTTCTATGCGTCCATAATCTGCATAACTTGACAATCCGAAGATGCATTTGTTGTTGAAGAATCAGTGGACAAAACCATGTGAAAACTCAACCCCTTTGATCTTTGTAGCCTTCTCATGTACGTAAGCCGTACAACAACTCAAACTCAAATAACGTGGCAATTCTCCAAACGCATCCTGAACCATAAGGGTCCGATGGTGGAAGTTAATCATGAGGGCCCTCACACTAAGCCAAGGCATGCCTAAGATTATATTGAACTAAGTGTTCAATATATCAAAATTGACGGTCTTCCGTGTGTGTGGAATGAAATAAACCAGTATGGAATCCAGCCATCAATGTATCAACTATTGCATACAATAATCCGCCGAGGCCACTTCCTTGGGCCGTGTCTTCCTTCGTACACAATCAATCAAGTCAGCATGGTCTACGAACGATTGGCAAACATAGTTATGTGTCCCCACACAATCAATCAAGGCATCGCTGGTCACTTGACCTATGTGAATGTGGAAGTATGAACCGGGCAATTGTCGGTTTCATACAACTCCATAAAAAACTCCCGCCCGACCTCTGTGAAAAACTGCCATTTCATCAAAATGAAGGTCTGTTTTTTCGTTGAACGAAAATGAGCTTCGATGAAAAGGCCAAAGAAAAAGCGAAAGTTTATCTTCTGACGGTACACCAAACCCTCTCTAAAGTTGGATGTATATGGACCGAATGCAGTCGAGAAGATGTTGGACCTGCAGAAGAGAACTTCGGAGTTCTTTTATGGCTTTTCAATGAAGCCCGATTTTGCGCAACATCGTCAAACAGAGCTGCCCGGTAAACCGTGGGCAGAGAGGGAGAAGAGGACAATAAACGAGGGGCTGTGACAAACTGTTTCGTCGGAGTTTCACAGACTCATCAGGAGGCTGAACCCTTAATAGTCTGCGGAATCCCCTAACTGATTACATTGTAAGTGATAATCCACCTTAACCCCGGCTGTGGTTAAGCATCAACGACTGGAGGGCAACTGATACCTTGAGGTGGGCACCAACTATTGCCCTCAAGGTACCTGTGACGAAAATCAAAGCAGACTATCAATCAGTCACACCAGATGGAAAACTTACTTATATATATACATATATATATATATATGACCATGGTAGCCGGCGTTCGGCCGGGGCAAAACGGCCGAACCCGAACACCGGAACATTCGGCGCCCCTTGTAGATTTTTTTTTTTTTAAGCCAGGAAGCGGTCCTGGCGTCTCTCACAAAAATTCCATGGTCCAGTTTAAGGGCAAGACATCATCGGTCAAGCCCAAAAACGGGGCCAACACACACCACAAAACCCCAGCAATAGTCGTACTATATACGCAGGTTCAAAAAAAGGCAAACCCTAACCATTGTTAGTTTCTCCTGCCATCCCGAACTATTACCTCAGCAGGGCCCAACTGCAGGTGCAGACCCCTCAAACCCACCCACCTCCTCGCGATTCAGAGCGAATGGCCCCACAGCCCGCACACACCACTACCAAAAACACCAATTCCCACCACAATGCTGTTTTTTGTAAATTCTCTATTATGTAAGCTACACATATATAAAATTTCATGGCATTTGTCGCAGCCAAAATAAAAATGAAAAATCGCCAAAGATGGCGGTGTCAAAAACGTGCTCGCCCACTTAATAATTTCATTCTCCTTTTTTTTTCCCTAATTTTCATTATTATTATTTAGTTTTAGTAGTTGGTTTTTATTTCAAATTTGGTAACGAATTTGGATGTAACGTTGAGGCAAATGTTGTTTAGTTTATTCTTCCGCATAACATATAGTTTTTTCAGATCTTTTGGAATTGTTGGGTTTTTTTTGTTTTCTTGGGTCCACATTCGGCCGAACGACCGAACGCGTCGAGAGGGGATCCCGAACGTTTGGGCGTTCAGGTTCGAGTGTTCGGCCCGTCCCGAACGCCGGCAACCCTATAGATAGATAGATAGATAGATAGATAGATTGTTAAACAGAGTTGTCCGGTAAACCATAGGCAAAGAGGGAGAAGTATATATGATATATCCTATATCATATCCCTTACGGAGCATTGGCCGCAGGGGGAAGAGGTCGATGGTCTGCTGCTCTCCAAAATCGGACTGAAGCTTTGGTCCAGGCCGGCGAATGAAGGCGATCGAGGGCAGGGGGGCGTGCAGAGCGGTGCGCGTACCGAATTGTTCACAACACGTCAGCAAACGTGAGTACGCGCCCACGGGGCCCACGAGGTCGGGCGGCGGCGGGCGTAGATGCGATGGAATATCTGAAGCGGCCGTCGTCGATATTCTTTTGTGGCTTTTCATGTGTCGTTTGTTTCGCGGCAGCGCATTTGTGGTCTCCCGCTTTTTTGGGGGGCTTCTTGCATGGTGCAAAAATTGTTTGTTTCTTGGGCAAAATGGCAAAAGGCATTAGGGAGGCCGGGATGGCAAAAGGCATTGGGGTGGTTGGGTGGGCGTACGCAAGAGCTCGCAACTGGGATTTTTAGCAATACATGTACCTGACCTAACCACACCCTCTTAGAAAACCAACCTCCCATACCCACTGTATACCTGGCCTGCCAGACCTTTACCCATCTTCACCTGCTTGAAAAAAAAAAAAAACTATACCAGACTTACCCTACCTGAACCTCTTCAGAATGTAACTGACCATACCTACCCATGAACATTGTTTTTCAAAACCACCCATGGCCACCTGAACCCAAACCGTTTGTTAACCACCCATGCCCTACCCTGCCCAAGTTTTTTTTACCTGTACCCACCCGTACCTACCCATAATTGTATGCACCCACCCGTAACCACCTATGCTCGTCGTCCACCCTCCCCTAACTGCCCATATCCGCCCCTAACTGTCCTTAACTGCCCCTAACTGTCCCTAACCGCCCCTAACTGTACCTAACCACCCCTGACTTTTTTTTTCTTCTTTTTTTGCGTCCCCTAACCGCCTCTAATTGTCCTTAATCGCCCCCAACTATTCCCAACCCCCTAGACGTCACAGGATTGAAGTGGTAATTTTTATTAATATTAATATTATTATCTTATTTTATTTTTTTCGAGATATGGCAGCTGTTGCAGCTACTGCCGCAAAAGCAACAGTTATTACCATACTTGCAACCGCACGAGCCGCACATTCGTGCGGAGTTCCGTGTGGGGGGTGCCTGTGTGGAATCGTGCAGGTTTTCTATTTTTATTATTATTATTTTATCTTTTTCAGGGAGGGGGAACGGGGGGGGGTATGATAGGAAGATGAGGATATGGCGAGGAGAGGGGGATATGGAGAGGAGGAGGAGGATGTGGACGAGCATGACAACGAGGATAGCAGGGATGGCGAGGAGGAGGAGTCGAGATGGGGGGAGGAGAAGAGATGGACGGASGGAAAAGAGGAAGGGCAGGAGGAGGAGGACGAGTGGGAGGAGGAGACATGGACGGCGATTAATGGGAGGACACGAGGAAGGGAAGGAGACAAGGAGGCATGAAAGATGAGGAAGTACGAGGAGGAGGAGGAGAAAAAGAAGGATGAGGAAGGGCAGGAGGAGGAGGACGAGTGGGAGGAGGAGACATGGACGGCGATTAATGGGAGGACACGAGGAAGGGAAGGAGACAAGGAGGCATGAAAGATGAGGAAGTACGAGGAGGAGGAGGAGAAAAAGAAGGATGAGGAAGGGCAGGAGGAGGAGGACGAACGGGAGGAGGATGAGTCGAAGGAGATGAAAAGGAGAAGGGAGGAGGAGACATGGAGGATGTGGAAGGGGAGGAGGAGCAAGGTGAGGCAATGCTCGTGTAAAAAAAAAATTCATCTCGCTGATAATTTTGGCGGGGGCCCTCAAACGCACAATTTTGACCCCGGCCTTCTTTTTTTTCTGACGGGGGTGACGGGTCGTTCCCCGCACACGTCATGCGCCGCACGGGATCGGTTGGGCACGTGCGCCGCACGTAGGGAACCGTCCGCACAACGTGCGCTTGCAAGTGTGGTTGTTACATCTCGTCACTCTCTGATGCTGCTATGGATGCATCTGGTGCTACAGCAGCCTATGCAACCTGTATAGCATCTGCAAATACAACAACCCTCGGTCTGTCGCACACATATACACTCTCACACACACACACACACACACACACACACAAATATTACATACACAGGGTTACACACATGAAAATGGTCTGAAAATTTGAAAAACAAAAAATAAAAAAATAAAGAGATATCAAATTCACCCTTGCGAGAAAAAACGTTTGCGTCATGGGAAAGCGAGAAATTTGGAATATGAGAAAAGCGTCACGCTTGAGCAAAAATACAAAGCCCGCAAAGCTACAAGACTCACATTGGATATAGCACAGTTACCCGATCGGAACCTCTACCCGCCCGTACCCACCCCTTTCTTTTTTTGGCCACCCGTACCTGCCCATACACGTCTATTTTTTTTTTCTGGCCGCCCATACCCTTTTTTTTTTTTGTACCTCTACCTCTACCTGCCCCTACCCACCCATGATCTCCAAAAAGGGCAATTGTGCCCACCCTAACAACCACCACTTTTTGTTTGTGCTTGCCCATACCCAACTCCCCCTTTGGAAAGGGTACCCATACCCACCCATAACCTGGTGGTTACAGTTGGGTACGACCAGGTACGGGTAACGGTTACCCGTTTGCACTCTCTGGCGTACGCAACTGCAGCCACCCACCCACCATGCCTCATGCACCCCACCCCACCCACATACACACATGCACTCTCTTATTCACCCCACCCTACCCAACGCCACCCAGTGATACGCATGCATGCACTCACCCGACGCAACTGTCTGATTTGATAACCACTCAGGTTGATTGCGTCCCTGTTGGTTTTTGGGGACTGCTTCTTTATGAAGTGTATCTGACGCCGGGCAGCTGGCAGGTCAGGATGTGTCTGTGTGTCCAAACCCTAACGTTGTACAGTGTGGCAGGCGGGTCCAGTCCTGCAATTTTCAAGTGCCAACTTTGCCGATTTTTCGTGCTCAGACGAATTCACGAACAAATATGAAAACTTGAGATCCTGTAGATTAGGTTGTGATTTTTCCAGGAAAAATATCAAAAAAATGAAAAAAAAAAAAAAAATAGACTGTGAAATAAATGCCGCGCCGTTTCATTGCATTTTTTGTTTTTGCCATTTTGACACGTGTTGGCCAACAGGAAAGTACCCCAACTTTCCGCGATTTTTTGCGCTCAAAAGATGAATCCACAACTTCGCAAATTGAAAGACCTGTAGATTTGGTCGTGATCTTTCCCAAAAAAAATATTTAAAAATTAAAAAAACAAATTAAGACCATGAAATAAATATCGCGCCAAATCGTCTTATTTCTCATTCTTGCCACTTTACCACGTGTGGCCCAATGGGAAAACTGCCCCAACTTCAGCATTTTTTGCGCTGAAAGGAAAACGTCAAAAAATCTGAAAATGGGAGGGTATGTAGACTTCGTCGTGATCTTTCCAGGAAAAATATTTAAGAAATTAGAAAAAATAATTCCAACTTCAAAAACAAAGACGGCAACAATTCAATGCATGTATATTTTTGCCGCTTGCCTGCTCTCCCCACTATGCTACCGGTAGCCCTCATGAACCTGTGCTACCGGTCCCTGCGAATTTCGGACGACGGGGCCAGTGGTGGCTTAACTATTTATCAGGGGAGGGGGGGGGGGGGGGGGCAAGGGGCTGGCCCGCAACTTTGAAAAAAAATTACTTTGTGACACATACACACACACACATGAAACGCACACACACACACACGGGGGCACACACATACACAAACACACACACACACACACACACACACACACACTGGGGCACACACACACACGAGGCCACATACACATACACACACACACACACTACTCTACTGTACTCTATGACACTCAACTCTACTCTACTCTACTCTACTCTACTCTACGACACTCTACGACACTCTACGACACTCTACAACACTTTATTTTGCTTTTCGACACTCTAGGACACTCAACTCTACTCTACGACATTGTACTCTACTCTACTCTACAACACTGTACTCTACTCCACTCTACGACACTCTACTCTACTCTACAACACTATACAATACTCTACTCTATAACACTGTACTCTACTCCACTCTACTCCACTCTACTCTACTCGACTACACTACGACACTCTACTTTACTCTAAGACACTCTATAACACTCTACTCTACTTTACTATACCCTGCGACACTCTACTCTACTCTACGCTACTCTACTCTACGACACTTAACTCTACTTCGATGAAACAGTTTGTCACAGTCCCTCGTTCTTGTCCTCTTCTCCCTCTCTGCCTACGAGGTACTGGGCACCTCTGTTTGACGATACATATAGTCAAACAGAGCTACCTGGTAAACCGTATATATATATATATATCATCACAAACAGAACTGCCCGGTAAAACCGTAGGCAGAGAGAGAGAAGAGGACAACAAACGAGGGGCTGTGACAAACTGTTTCAACTGCCCCGTAAACCGTAGGCAGAGAGAGAGAAGAGGACAGCAAACGAGGGGCTGTGACAAACTGTTTCGTCGGAGTTTTACCGACTCATCAGGAGGCTGAACCCTCAACAGTATGTAGAATCCCCTCACTAATTACACTGTAAATGATAATCTACCTAACAAAATCAAAGTAGACTATCACTCACCCATATATACAGGGTCACCAGCCCGTACGTACGGAGGTCCCCGGGCAGACCTCCGCACGGACGGGTGTTCGGGGTCCCGTATGGGGTCCGAACCCGGCGACGTTCGGCCCCCGCCAAAAATTATTTCGGGGCCTAAAAATAATTATTTTTTCTGAATTGTTTTTTGTGAGTTCTCTATGACGTGCGGTACACGCCTGTAAATTTTCAAGTCATTTGGCTAAGCCAAATAAAAATTAAAAATCGCCAAAGATGGTGGTGTCAAAACGTGCTCGCCCACGGATTTTTTCACTTTTTACTTTTTGTTTTCACTTTAGTTCGGGTTCTAAACAATTTTATTATTTTTTTTAACTTTTTTTAGTGGGTTTTGTATTATGTAAGTACACATCTGTAAATTTTCAGGGCATTTAGCTATGCCAAAAAAAAAAAGAAAAATCACCAAAGATGGCGGTATCGAAAACATGCTCACGCACTCACTAAATGTTTTTATTTTTATTTTTTTATATTAGTATTGTTTTCCGTATTTTATTTTTATTTCAAATTTGGTAAGGAATTCGGATGTAATGCTCAGGCAAATCTTGTTTAATTTAGTTTTCTCCATAACATATCCTTTTTGCAAATTTTTTTGATGACTTGTTTTTTTTTTTTTTGGGTCCGCGTTCGGCCCGAACGGCCGAACGCATCCCCAAGGGGTCCCATACGTTCGGGCGTTCGGGTTCGGGCGTTCGGCCCGTCCCGAACGCCGGTTACCCTATATATCGTCAAATAGAACTGCCCGGTAAACCGTAGGCAGAGAGGGAGAAGAGGACAACAAACGAGGGGCTGTGACAAACTGTTTCGTCGGAGTTTCACCGACTCATCATATATCGTCAAATAGAACTGCCCGGTAAACCGTAGGCAGAGAGGGAGAAGAGGACAACAAACGAGGGGCTATATATATATATGACGGAATGGCGGTTGATACAATCTTGACGATCGACCGCCGCGACTCCAAAATCTGACGACGCAGTTGGTGCTAAAAAGTGCAAAAAACTTTCACGGATGCACCTGTAGCAGGACACAATGTGCTCCCGGTAAGCATTGCACACTAATTCCCTGTGAAAAGAACCCAGCATGAAAACACGTCACGAACTAACAGATTGGAAACTGGATAAGCAGGTTGTAGGACAACAACAGGACCAACGGGGTAGAGCGATCTATAGGATCTTGAATTATCCCCCTTATTGTGAATCTTGTGGATGGACAGGATGGCCCAACAACAGGACCAACGGATTAAAATGGTGTGTAGGAATGCAAGATCTAAAGACTTTCGCATTCACGAGGGAGGCTACAAGCTAGACAATTGTGCTCGGCAGTGTCGGGGATGGTCACAACCCTGCACAATCAGTTTCCCCGGTGGGACTTGATCGGTTGCCGTACTACCGACTTCACCCGAATACACCGTACATACATTATAGGTGTATTTGGGGTACATCAACAACGACCACACACTGTATTCGGGTGAAGAAGGTAGCGATTTGCTCTTGCAAGTTCTGGTGGCATGCCACTCACTATCACACCATATAGGCAATATCAGCTCTTCTTGCGCACCTCGAGTTGCCCTTGTGCCAGCCCAAAACACAGCCCAAGGAGTGGAGTTATTTTCCAAACCGCATGGCCGAAGACCACCCCCCTAGGCGGTGCCACCATAACCTCTTCGGTTGAAGTGGCAGCCTGATTCTCCTCTTGTCCAGCATTTCCTGAGTAACTGCAACATATTGTCACGGGTGTGGCTTGCCCTTTCCAACGTAAACAGAGGAGGGTGTTGCTCGTTGGCTCGAATTTTTGGCCGCAACATCCGTTTGACGAGGAGTTTGGTTATCGTTGTGAGTATGTCAATACAATTTGTAAACAGCCGCTGCGAAGGCCAACACAAACGCTTGATGAAAAAGACGTCGAGGGTCCTGAAGTCCACGGTGAGCTATTGGAACAACACCAAACACTAGCACTGGTTGATCCAGTCCCGCCTTGGGAAATGGCCTCGTTGGTGGGATGTGAATTTAATGAATTTATGCATGGCGACCATTTCCGGACTGTCGACTCGGAGGATTTCTTCCATGCCGCTTCTGTTTGCTGCCAAGTAAGTTCAGCGTGCATATCTTTGACTGGCAATTCATGCATGTCAGTCAGGTTTCCTAACCAGGCTTAGACGGATCACTAACGTAAGCCACGAAAACGCATGTGATCCAGCATCTGCTGCATGTCAAGCACCAATGTGAGCTCTGATTTTGCCAGTGGTTCTGATCAATCTTCGATGCATCACTGAAAATAAAACCCCAATAAAAACCCCTTCCGCCTTTGCGTATCCACAGAATAGTTGTAACTGCAGGTGCACTGCCTGGTAAGGTCGTCTACACGTGTCAGTGTGGGGAGGAGACGCGCCAGATCGCCAACCCGGCAGATCGCCAACCCGCTCTCAAAGTAGTCAATGTGGTTTGATGTTGCTGCTCTCGAAGAGCCAGTTACAGCCTGTGGCAGTTGGGTTCTCCAAGCCACAGGAACAGTTATGAACAACGTCGCGCTGCATGCATCAGCTATCCTTGCTCTGTCTGGAGACAACCGCGTTCCTCGCAAGGACAAAATATCTCCCCACGGTGCAAGTGCAAGCTGCTACAAGATCTATCGATGTGGTTGAGCAGGTAACTAAGGTCCTACTCCAACATCGTTTTTTTTTTGTTTTTTTTTTGTTTTTTTTCTTCGACAATCCGCGGCTTTTTTACTGGCCCATGTACCAACCATGATTCAGATGGAAGTCCTGCTACAAGTTAGATCGCCGGTACCTCTCCCACGCAAACCTGAGAATCGAAAACGCGACGTTCTAGGTTCTTCTGATGAACTACGCTACCGGACCAATCTATCTGGTGGCGCCAGCCAAAATGAAAGCGAAAATGCCTCCGCAGCAGTTCGCTTTTCTTTGGCGTGCAGGTGGAATCCGTCTTCTCAGCAAAAAGAGCCTCGTAGGTACTGGCGGTTCGAAAACATATGATCTGGTGGTAAGTTAGCCATTTCATCATCCATAGAGCTTTGTAGTCTAAGCCGGGTGATGTCCCCGGTAGTTCATGATTTTGTACCTTCATAAGGGACGCTGGGCCCGGTTCCCAGCCGTGTTGCTCCCCACGAATAGATTTGGAGTATCGTCTCTCTCTCTCTCTCTCAAAAAAAAAAAAAAAAAAAAAAAAAAAAAAAAAAAAAAGTTAGCCATTGGTACGACTCACAGGATCATATACCTAATGTAGAAGGAAGGAGACAAGGCCCAACGTAAGGAATTGGCACCCTATATCACGATTCGACTTTTCTTCTTATGGACTTCTGGCAAAGACTCTGGCCACCAGACTGGGACACTCTTACCTTCCCAAACTGGTTGGTCTACATCGACGTGCCTTAATGAGAGGACACAATTTTAGCCATTTCAATAATATTATGACTGCAATCGACACGCTGGAGAGTATCATCGCCGAGAAACTCAACTTCGTTACGGTTCCGCATGATTTAGAAAAGGCTTATGAGATGATGAGGTAGGATGGTAGTAGTTTGTACTGGTCACTCCAAATTCTGAATCATTATTCGATCACATGAATTTCGGATCGAACTCCATCAGCTGGGTTGTTGGACGGTACACTCGCGCTCTATAGCAGTGGTAATGACAAATGGGAACATCTCTTGTGCATTTCCAATTCACCAGATGACTACAGCAAGGGTGTTTATTGACCCCCTTCAACCCCCCTTGCTATTTGTGCTACAGGTGGAAATACTGCTTAACAAAATATCAAGCCTAACCCAAAGATTCAGGGGCTTCCTGTAGGTGGCACAGTGTAAAGGAGGGGGGGGGGGGGGGGGGGGGGGATCTGGCAGGTGATCTCCTCTCGATTGCTGCTCACTCACAGGAGTACTATACCAAACTTGGGCAATGCCTGCCTGCTACGGCATCTGAAGCGGCTGTAAAGTGGAACAAAAGTCTCTCTATACCCTCTCTCCGCCTTATGCAAAACGAGTGTTTCATAGGGGCACGAAGAGGGGCTGCCGGAAACCTCCATAGAGCGTTTCTTCAGTGTTCAATTATCTCCGCAAAATTGAAGATGGTGTGAAAATCATGCTGCTACCCCAAGGGAGAAGGCACACTGGGAACGCTGGGAGTGCTGGGTACGCTTCGCACAACAGACCAGATTGCAACCCTGGTCGCTTATAGGTGGTCTGTTGAACACAGGACTTGACCCAAACACGAAAACCTGGGTGCAGCTGACAGCATACATATTTTAGAAGCAGAGTGAAGATGTGTGTGGCTCTGCGCAATGCGTCAGTCCTTCGCTACAGTCCTTCGCTACAAGGACACCCAAACCTGAGATATGGCAACAGATTTGAGCAGCCCGGGACGAATGATAGGCCTTCGAAATTTGTGCAGCCAATCGCTAAGGCGGTGTCTGACGCTGAAGAAATCAGAGTACAAACTCCTAGAAGAGATTTCCTGCCCTGGAATGTGGGACAAGGAAGAAATCACAGTCTGGTATCCTAGAAAAATGGGCAGGCCACAGTTGGGGTCCATGCAGGAGTCGCTAAAATCCACCACCTGTGGCCTAGCTCAGTCGGTAATGCACACAAGTGGCATTCAGGAGGTCTTGGGTTCAATCCCCATTGCCCTTACGTACCTTCCTGGGCAAGCTTGGTGCCCGCCACCTAGAGATAGGCCACTGGATCCCCCGATCGGCATCGAGCAGAGTCTGCTGACGTTCGTAGGGGAGGGGACCTGAGGGGAGGCACAGGAATTGGTCCTGTTTGCGTTGTCCCTGATGCTACCGGCTGTCCCCTGGCCGGTATAGCCCACCTGCAGGTCGGCTGCCGCTTCTGTGTTCTCTCATGGACATGGCTGTGGCTGGTACGGGGTTCCCCGTGCGGCTATAGTTAGTAGCAGTGGTAGGCAGGTAGTGCGAGGTGAAATTGAGAGAAGAATGCAGCTTACTTTAATAATAATGACAATAATAATAAGCCGCGGCCTATTTAATTTCATTTGGTGATCACGGGGGGCACGCAACCCGTGCTGCTGGCCCGGCGGAAACATCCAGGAGGCACGCAGTGTTGGCCCGTCTGGGAGTGTTATGCGTTCGAGACGGAACGCTGATGGAGAGCTGTATGACGGGAAAC
>BFEA01000433.1:1039482-1052994 GCA_003427395.1 Chara braunii
GGGGGGGGAAAAGGTGTCGGAATGGGGCGGTGAAGGATTGGGGAATGTGCGCGATGGGGGGAAACTCTGGGAATCCGGGGGAGAAGAAAGGGAGCGGGACGGGATGGGAAATCGATTTCGATATCGATTTGAAATCGATTTCGATTTCGATTTCGATTTCGATTTCGAGTTAAAATCGATTTCGATTTCGATGGAAATCGATTTCGATGTCGATTTGGAATCGATTTTGATGTCGATTTGAAATCGATTTCGAATGGGAAATGATTTCGGTTTGAAAGGGAAAGAAAAGACTTAGGGAGGGTGAAGAAGACTGGAAAGGAAGAAGAAGAAGATGAGAAGAAGAAGAAGAAAGAGAAATAAGTAAAAAAAATAAAAATAAAATTTTGTTGCTTACCTGGCAACGGCGACAACGAGGATCCGGGCAGCGACGAGGAGCATGGCAATGATGACGTGGTGTGTCATCTATGATGCTGTCGTGGCACGACGATGGCGATGACGTGGCMGCGCCGAGGATGATGGCAACGATGTTGATCACGTGGCGTCGTCGTCAAAGGTCACTGCGGCGATGGAGGAGCGAACCGCTCCGATACCAGTGTAACGAGCGTAAGGCTGAGGGTGAGCCGATGGAGAGGAGAGAGAGGGAGAGAGAGAGAGCACACACACACACTCACTCACTCGACACGACTGACTCGGACTGAGGATCGGACGCAGACACAGTGGCAAGGCACAAAGTCGAAGTCTTGGATTCCGAATGCCGAAACAGCAAGTCACACTGAGTACGAGTACAGCAGCAGGGAACTGGTACGAGACCGGGCCCCGTACCGTACGGGGAGTCGGTATAAGTACCGGTGACACGTACGGTACTAGGGGCATTTCTGCAAAGGCCCCGAGGGCAGAACTGAAAAATGCAGTATTTGAAAGTGGCGCCTGAATTGCAGCATGGCGCCAGTTGTCCAAAATCCTACGGTACCAAAGGAGGGGTTTGGAAAAAGGGTGCCAGGCCGAAAACGGGATGCAGCTGAAACAGCAAAAGGTAGACCAGGGATCGAGCCCTGGCGGAGTCTGTAACAAGATAACTGTTCATCCACAGCTAGCGGATAACCGCAGCAAGTATCATATCGAGTTGGGCCTGCGTCAATCGAGCCATTGGGGATGGTTGCTGAATGGGGGAAGACCTCGGAAGACTCTGTGTCGACGAATAGGCGTGAAGCAGAAATCCCTCAACGACCGATGCAGCGTTGAGAGGGAAGGGAGGATAGCGGTGTTGCAAGGCCGAGGCAAGACTATGTATAAAAAACACGTACGAAGGGGGCGGATCACCTCTCCCACTTCAATTTCCTGCCTTCGAACACAACGCTTATCTATATGCCTGATATGCCACTCCTACCAGACACTCCTACCAGACTTCTGTCAGTCGAGCTGCGACGATGGTAGCTCACGGACGCCTCCGCCATATCAAGCATGACCCAGGGGAGAAAATGGCAGGAGTTGTGATGCCTGACCGACCACCGGCACGTGCTGCCCGTGCCCACGAGGTGATGGATAGGGAAATCACCGCTGTCCCAACGTGCAGTGCACGCTTGGCACAGACAGGGTATGGCGGAAACAGGCGCTACGAAAACTCACACCTCCCTTGCCACGCCGATCCAAAACTTGTGGGTTGCTACAACAGAGGCCAGAAAAGGCCTCACGACGGTCCCCATGCTTGCCACACAAAACCCCCTGAGCCCACACTGGAGGACAAACCACCGCAATGTCACATACCACCCACGGCCACACAGGCCACCACGCGTTGTCCGAACGAACACCCCGAAATCCAACCCCACCCACCCGTCCACAACAACCCGCCGATTTACTCGAAAAAGCCCTGAGAACAGAGGAGAAGTCGGATCCCAGTTTGCTTTTACGAACCGCTTGGACCGGGGCCGCTAAAAATGACACTTTTAGGTTCTTACGAAAATTGGTAGAATTAGGATCAGCCACTAGGTGCACTTTTGCTTGTCCTTCTCGATGATTTGCGTATTGTGCATCACTACAGCACCAGTACACCACACATAGGCCGCGATGTCAGCACGAAACCCGCACCATTTCGAAGGCTGCCGATTTTTTTTTTCAACGACGCCCCACGCCGCGCGGCCTCTCCGAGTTTTACTTGTGGCAACAAAAACTTTATGCAATGTTGGGGCCGTGTACTTGGGGTTTAGTAGGTGCTCATCACGCGGTCGCTAGGGGTAGTATGAACGTCACCAGTGATCGAAGGGTGAACACTGTAGAAATACTTATCTCAATTATTTTATTCGGATTTTTCTTTCATACTAGGCCTTGTACCTTCTTTTTGACCAACCTTCAACGCGTTCCACAACAATTTCATCCGCAGGGGCTAGACGTAGATGTTCTTGGTCGCTCGGTCCCTGCTAGGGGGACCTTTCCGGCCACGTCACTCAGGATGGGCAGATTTGCAAGTCGCTTCACGAATGGGGAAGCGTCGGAGCCGCTCCGGCCGAGTGCGCCAGCTATACCTCATACCTCCATCGAGTCCCTACGACAGGATAGCGTCTCGCAAGGTACAACTTACCTCCACCCGTGGGAGTTGTCACCATCCCGTGGGTGGACATATCCCCACCAAGCTATTGAACATCGCATGAAGGTTTTTACGTGCAATCGCGGAGGTGGCCCAGTTGAGGGCATTTCTCGTATGGTATAGCATTGGGGCTACGAGCAGTCCACGCCTAGCTCGGACCTGTACGTGAACCGTCATGCTGGGGTGCTGATCTCCCACGTGCAATTCAGTGTCGGTCGATTAGGACATCCCAACTCAACTACACAACACTCAATAAAAATAAAACTAACTCAAACAAACAAATAAGCCTGGTCCTTTTTTCATATGTCCTGACCCATAACTTCTAAAAAGCCAAAGTGTCTGAGCGAGGCTCGCGCAGAGTTGCATAAAAAAAAATGCAACCGCTAAGGGGACTATAACACTCAGTCATGTGTACTCACTTGATCTGTTATAATAGCGACACTTCATGCGTTACCCACAACCGCGCAATCTCTCATGGGTTTCAGGGTTGTGTATGGCACTCAAGTGTCGAAGGCGAAATATCGTGAAGGACCTCTCTTTCATGATATTAAACGGTTGAAGGATAAGTCGTTCGGCCCTTGCAACACCCCTGTCTTTTAGGCAT
This sequence comes from Chara braunii, assembly GCA_003427395.1. Classification (NCBI taxonomy): domain Eukaryota; kingdom Viridiplantae; phylum Streptophyta; class Charophyceae; order Charales; family Characeae; genus Chara; species Chara braunii. Next base: position 1,042,668 of record BFEA01000433.1, read on the forward strand.
TAGGTAACAATTGGCAAGGGGCATAGGTCCAGCTCATGGGGGAAACCCTTTTGTGTTGGACCAGAGTGGGATGTCTTGGATAAGGACCTCGAATTCGAGGCTCAGGAACAACGTCCGACCAATAATCTAAAAAATAAAACCCCTTTGAGTGAAGATTCGTTCGTTCTTTCCCCCTGTGGAGAGACAACACTGGGGGATAGTCCCGAGTTAGCGAGTCATTCGCCGTACCCGAACTAAGTTTCAGTCCGATCGAAGGTCGAGCGTTGAACCTTGCGCTCGACTACCTTTACCTGCTCGCTAGATGTGTGTGACATGATAAGATAAAAAAAAGGAAAAAGGGGAGTCTCGGAGAAAACCAGAGAGAGTCATTCTCACAGCCACAATTCAACCTTGCCACTTACACCCCACACTCTTTCATTGATATCACCCTTAATCCATGAGCGAACCCTTGCTCTCATCCATACCTGCTCTCATCTATACCTGCATACACATAAAGTCAAACGAAACTCCATACGCAAATGCCACAAACGTGGTCTATTTCTTTGTTCCCAGATTCGTGTCTCTCACGCCTCTTTTTCAACCCCTCTTAACAAAGACATACCCCCCCATCATGATTCACACAACTTTTGAATGCCTATTCAAGAGAGGGTCAAAGAATGAGAATATTTTTCACACGGAAATGTCTTTCGCCTATGAGGTCACAAACATTTAGGCGTGGGTGTCACGGTGGGTATGAGTTAAGTCGAAAACCGACCTGCTCTCAATTTGATAGCAGAAGTTGATGAAGCTCGAGACTTCGAGGAACGCTCGCAGGTAGCAGTGACCTGCGTCACAAAATCAAGGCAAGCACCGCCTGCTGTGTTAACAAAGATCAACTTCGTATCACACTCTAAGCTACTTAGCAGTAGCACCCGGTAACGATATGAAAATCACTAAAATTTCGGCAACATTTCCTGTATGGAGGTGTGCTCGAAGAATATCTACTAGACAAAATCTAAAAAAAAAATTCAAAAATCAGAAACTAACTAAAATTACACTAACACTTTGGTTTCACAACAAATTTCGGCAGCACTTCTTTTAGAAAGGAAGGCGTCCAAAATTCCTACTGACTTCAAAGACTAAACTAAACTTAACCTAGTTGGCCTCTCATAATCTTAACTAACTTTAAATCTTTAGCAAAAATTTCGGCAATATCTCCCCTAAAAAAGAGGTTCCCAAAATTTCTACTAACTCAGAGGTCAACCAAGGTCTCACCAAAGCAACCATGTACGAAGAGACAATGCGAAACCAAAAGTAGACATCTACTTGTCAATCTCTCAAGCACAAAGCGAACACTGACAGACTACCCTACCATGAAAAAACAGTAAGAGTCGAACAAACGACAAGACATTGTCAACAAACCCGTCACACCCACGACTTATTCAACCATTTCAAAACAAAGGTTCATTCATCCAAAGTTTTCATCTGTTGCTTATTCTAATTCACAAAGACATGAGTCATGTATCTTAAGTTAATTTTTAACTTTCCAAGTTATTATCAGTCAAACCCCATATAATCACTAACACACTAACCTGGACTATTCTCATAAGAAGAAGAGTCAAAGTTTTGTCATCAAGCAAAACTAACTGACTTAGCAAAGTGACCAGATCAGTCGAAACGACTTCACTTCCATCCCCATTTCAATGTCTTAGGCAAACGAGCAAAGTGACCGGATCAGTTAGGAGGACCTCATCTCCAACTTCATTTCAATGTCTCAGGTAAACGAGCAAAGCGACCGGATCATTCAGGAGGACCTCATCTCCAACCTCATTTCAATGTCTTAAGCAAACGAGTAAAGCGACCGAATCAGTCAGGAGGACCTCATCTGCAGCTTCATTTTAATGTCTTAAGCAAACGAGCAAAGCGACCGAATCAGTCAGGAGGACCTCATCTCCAACCCTATTTCAATGTCTTAGGCAAATGAGCAAAGGGACCGGATCAATCAACATGACCTCATTTCCAGCCTCATTTCAATGTTTTAGGCAAACGAGCAAAGCGACCGGATTAGTCAGTATGATCTCATCTTCAACCCTATTTCAATGTCTTAGGCAAATGAGCAAAGCGACCAGATTAGTCAGGAGGACCTCATCTCCAACCCTATTTCAATGTCTTAAGCAAACGAGCAAAACGACCGGATTAGTCAGGCGGACCTCATCTCCATCCCTATTTCAATGTCTTAAGCAAATAAGCAACGCGACCAGGTTAGTCCGAAGAACCTCATCTCCAACCCTATTTCAATGTCCTAGGCAAATGAGCAAAGCGACCGGATTAGTCAGGAGGACCTCATCGCCAACTCCATTTCAATGTCTTAAGCAAATGAGCAACGTGACCGGATCAGTCAGGAGGACCTCATCTTTAGCCCCAGTTGAGATCATCGCATGCAAAAATCATGATTTTTATCACAACCAGATGAATTAGCATCCATAGTAAATTTTTTTTTCAATTGAGTTAAAGTCCATAAAAAACAATCAAGACATATACACAATTCAAAGTCAAACAGACAAACGTCAGGTTTGTATAGATAGGGGTTTATTGGGATTCTGATGATATCATGTCGTCCCACCTTTGAGTTCCCTGCCTCCAAAGTCCCACCTGGGCTCCGACAAAGCTCTCAGAATCGGTGGGTCGGCCCCACAACAGCCTTGATGCGGTCCTACAGGTTGCAATCCCGCCTGTCGCCTTCATCTCCAAACACAAACTAGACTTAAATTAAGAAGGATAGAAGAAGAAAGGTCAGATGCTCGAGATATGAGAAGGGGTCAACTCAACTTACATGAGAGGGTCTTGGTGCCTTCAGGTCTTGAGGGCCCCACGATGACGCCCAATTGTCGACAGTAATCCAATGTCAAAACTTCGATCAAATCCAGTTGCAGCGTCTGAATATGCGCCACCCGAGAAAAATCCTATCTGTCGAACTGGAAGTTCAACGCATTAGTGACCCACTAATAACTCAAAACTTAGCAGGCACATAAAATTGGGGTCGACTCCTGAACTCTGAAGTCAATCTGCCTCATCCAGAGTCAACTGCAGCATACTTCACCCCTTTTCTGCAGTAGCAACGATCTGCAGAAAATATCGTTTGAATATACCATTGCAGCAGTCCTCACTGCACTGCAGCAGTAACACCGCGGCTCAACAACAACAATTTGTAGCTTAGAAACAACAAGGATGCAGTAGCCACAGTAGTAGTGTGCAGCGGTCACGGCCTAAAAAACACAACATATAGTACTTGGGTTCATAGTAATACGTCTGGTTTTGGCAGCAACTGCCACAAAACCATACAAGCAAAAGTTGTCTCGTAGCCTCAGTAAATAGCAAGTCGTCTATGCTGGAAATGACGACATTACCCGTTGTAGTTTCTGGGAAGTATAATACCAATGCTTGGAACATCCACCCGCTGCTGGCAAGAGCAATAATCCTGTTGCTACAAAAACAGCGGTACTCAACTCAAAAAAAAGTGTCGATGCCAAGAACGGAAGGTATCAACAATAGTCCTGTAAACCAGCAACTGCCTACGTCATAAATCAGCAGCAGTCTGAAAGACATCAACGACAACAACCCATGACTGACCTCATACTACTTCCACCGATGAGACGAGCAACACACCATCCAATATGTAAGTCTCCAACCGGCGGTTGGTCTCACGCTACTTTCATCGATTCGGACACACAATGCACTGTCCAACAGGTAAGTCTCCAATCCTGTCGCTGGTTTCAAAGGTTGAAGTTGCTCAATCAGCAATTATACAGTCATAACAACACTCAAATACTCAACAGTTGCAATCTGGGCTCAACAACAGCAGGTCGTGGTCTAACAGTCGTAACAACTAAAACATAGTGGGAGCATCCGACACACAGCAAGGCAGCGTATACGGTAGCGAGGTAACATCGATGCTACAAAATACAACAACGCCGCAAAAAGCACAACAATGTTGTACTTTGGTAGTTTCGACTTCCAGGAAAAGAAGCGGTTCCTTCAACTCTGAGTTGTCGAACTTCATAGGCTATCGTAAGTACAATCCTTCAATTGCGCGCAACAGGCTGAGACCCTATAACAGTTGTTAATCAAAATTCATCCAAGCTATACTTATCTTTAATCGAGAATGGTCAGACGTCACCACCCATAGCATTAAGATAGAACTCTCAATCTATCAATCCTTGCTATGTCTGGACCTGGTGAGTTTCCTGGACGACCATGCACCATTGCAATGACCAAGTGTTATTCTCTCCCTTTGCTATATTGATCTCGCTCCTGGTCATTCACTCCTTGGTTTTGGTCGTACTCCCCCTTTACCCTGCGTACCTGACTTGACTCTCAATCAGGTGCATGCAACCAAACTCATCATTGCCAGCTGACGTAATGATAACGAAAACAAGAACAATCAACGAAACGAAAAAATTAACAATGATTGCAACAAGGCAATGGCGAAGGTGAAGTACGCACTGGCGATGGGGACAAATATGACTATTGTCTTGGTTAAGCGACCTGGTAAGTATCAATAGGTAAATCATATCTTTGTCACGTGACCTCCTTCCTCATTTTCCATTTATTCCCCCTTTCTATCGCTCTGCTCTCCTGCTCTCCTCCCAAGGCTTGCTCTTGCCTACGAAGTAAATGGTCTGAGGCCTCAATGAAGGTGACTGTTGTCAATGCAATGATGATCATAACGAACATCAATGGTGAATGCTGCCACAATGAAGACCCACCCGTCAACTAGTAGGTTCAGCTCCGTTGAGGAAAGGAACACGACTCCAAGTTAAAGTGACATGACCACAACGAAGAGCAAAAAAATCTTTAAGCTGTATTGAGAAGCACAACTTGTGGGCCCAAGGAGGATAACCACGATCCTGTGCTGTCAACTGTGACTAAAAGTGTGCAAATGACGATGACTATGATGCAGTCTCATCCCATTACCAAAGTGTGCAAAAATGAGAACGAATCTATCGCTAGATGGTGACCAGGCACATCGGCCTGTTGGAGGCAAGCGTTGTCGAGACAGAAACCCTGACAGAGTATCTGCCCTGTATTTTCAATGTCGGACGGTGTTCGAATTTAGAAGTAAGCTTTGTTTTGAAAAGATTTAGTCCGATGAAATGAAAACGCTGCTGAAAGGTATTCCGACTTGTCCACAAATGAAAAAATATAATTTATATAGCCGTCTATCGGCCGATATACCTAATAACCAGGGCGAATGGTATAACCGAACATTCTTGCGCTAACAATGGGGCAGGATAAAGAGACGACAGTGAAAACGCTAAAATAGAAAATTATTTTGATAACCACGCGATTCATGACTAGAACTACAAAAAATATAGTCGCGCCTGGGGTACGGCGACGGTGAGAAGAGCGAACACTGCTGGAACGCCTTGTCTTTTATAAAAAGACGGACCGTCAGGGGTCCGAGGGAAAATCCACAATCAAAAGGGGTCGATTGTTGGGCCTATTGGACCAAACCCAGTTGACTGAGTGACGGGGCGTTCTTCCATTGGATAAGGTAGGCAAATTTCATATGGCCCGACCAGGGAATAGCCAGGTTACACCTGCCTAGGCTTGGAGAGTGGGCGGCCTACTGGACCGCAACCTTCAAATAGAAGGGCGATAGAGATAGTTTCCGAGAATAGGAGCTAGTCCAGTAGGTACCACATTCGACTTTCACCCAGCAGATGCTGGGATCGAGCCCGATGATGTCCTGCTTGGGCTAGCTCCTTTTTGGAGTTGCCCGTCGTATAGGCCTTGGTCAGACGACCTACTAGGCTGCAACCTTTCAAATAGAAGAGGGACTGGTATAGCTCCCGTTGTCGAGCGCATCGGCCCCCACGTGAGCGAGGGCCCTCCCGGCTATGTCACACAGGAGTTATAACAAAACAAAATTAAGAGACAACTTAGTGCGACGCATAGATAATCCCGCGAACCGCCGAGATAGACGCGATTGCATTGTCCCTTCGCCGCTCTAGCCGGGTGCGCCAGCTGTACATCCCACGATCCCCTACGACAGGATAGGTTCTCACGGGGCACATCTTACCTTCCCTAAGGGGCTGTCACCACCCTTAGGGGCGTATCCCTGCCGAGCTACCGACCTACGTGCGAAAGCTTTTACATGCAATTGCAGAGGTAGGTCAGCCGAGGGCATTTGCACGCTCGCTGGAGTATAGGTACGCTTGGTTAATGCCAAGTGGACCCGAACGTCGTCCGTTCCCGAGGGCGCTGATCTTCTCGGTACGAACGAGCATCGGTCTACTAGGACGGCCTCGACCAAACATGAAATCCAATGTATAATCCTAGTTCCGTTATAATCTCATACTCATAAACAACATTTCGACTTGACGAGACGACCTGCCAATGTTATTATTTCCTGCTTGCATGACCGGAGAGACAATTCTACTGCCGTCCGAAGAGAGAAGATCCGTCATGCACAGCTTATGCAAGTAAACACTGCTGGTACCATGCAAATCAACAAGTGATCTGGACCTAGGTCGGCATTTGAACTTCTGGTTCGACCATATTGTCGTACCGCATATATCTATTCGGGGGAGCGACTGACAATTCTGTCGGTCGATTCGTCCTCCTAGGCAATAATTACTCTCTCCGTTCCACGAATGACGAAGTACTCATCCCCAACACCAGATACTTGGCATGGAGATGTTTCATCTCCTGATACTTCGCCCTCGCCCTTTTGCTCGACACCTTCTCAGGTGTTCGATTTTTATTTTTAAGTGGTTGATTACCCCTCAATGCATCAGCATGATAGTGCTATCATCGGGGCAATCCAGATATTATCCATCTGGTTGGCCTACCTACGCAAGATTGTTGTTTTTTTAAAATTATTTTTACCCTTGTAGAGTCACGTAGATGTGGCCCTACAAAAGAACCACTTACCACTGCATCTGACTCGAGAGGGTGCGCTTAGCCAGGATAAACCTGTCGGCCCTTACGGGCCTCTACCTCTATCCGGTCGAGTCGCGTAAGCTCCTCGTCGTCAAAAGTCAAGGTGGAGACACGTCCGCCTCACATGACTCGGACCTTCGGCGTATTGTAGAGAGAAACCACCCGTGCGGCGAGCCTCCAAACTATGGCACGGAACAGTTGGCGCAGCCGAAACAGGTGCGTGGTAGTGGTTTCTTCAATCCCGATGATGCCGTAGCGCTCCCCGGATAGGGTAATTTTGATGCTCACAATGACCCGAGAAAGGCATTGGAGGTCGTTTACGCGATGGAAGTACAAGGTGTATCCATGAACTTCGTCCGGAAGTCGGGCCACATTGGCACGAACATCCGCGCGCGAGTTAGGGAAAGATCCCTGCCCATCACTGAGCAGGCCAATGAAACCAACCCAACGTGTGGGCACTCCATCGCGAGCCAGTAATAGTCGCTCCGCTCGCCGGATCAGCTCCTCGTCCGTAGTGTCGCCAATCAGTAGATATCTGGCCTGAGTGAAGTCCCGCCGTCCGCTAGGCATCTGCATACCGAAGAAGCCACTTGTTAGACGCGGTGACGTCGAAACGTTCCGAGCGAATGATATTAAATCTATTCGCTCGGACCTGTCTCACATGATGAAGGAGGCCGAACAGACCATGCAAATCGTTCAAATGAAGTACAATAAGGAGGAACATCCCTCTAACCTCAAGGATGTTCTCTACTTCTGGACAGTCTTCGTGAACCACAACTAAGTTCATGTCTTCGTAATCTCGTGATGGATTAGGAGTCGCAAAATCATATCACACAATACGCTGATCTGGCTCGACCAAGAAAGTATAACTCTGCGGTCGTTTTCTTGCGCTCCCTTCCTAAAATCGTGGCACGTCCCATTCCGAGTAAACCTGTAGTGGGTTGTACACCAGCCTTCCTTTCAGTCTCATGCCGGCGCAGGATCGTGTCGGCACCGCTAACCAATTAGCCGCCGCCTCGCGTGTGCTGAATAGTCGGAGGATCACCGTTTCCGCAAGCATCTGAACGACGAAGTGGTAACTCTGTGAGAGTAAATTTAGATATACCCATTTTCATATTCAATCTCCACTCCCCTTTTTGGGCCGTGATTCTTGTGTCACGGTCCATCCGTAGAAGTAGTGCCTATTTGCACTTCTTTTAACTCTAGTTGAGCCACGGGTTGGGCTTCTTATGGCGTCGGCCCTCCCACGCGTTGGTGGCTCCTAAAGCGGCCACCCAACAGGGTACTAGATTCAGCCTCCCCTTTCCCTGAAAGCACGAGGAGGCGACTGCTCCTAGCTTCAAGACACTCTACCCTCTAGGAAGTGGTTTGGAATACCCCTCCCCCTCGCCCGAACACATTGTTCAGGACTCAGAAGTTGGGCTGGCTCCACCGCAACAGCATGGTATCCCCCGCCGCATAAGCGGTCCGCTCCGAGTCGATAACAGGGCCGGCCCCTAAGGCAACGAACCCCCACCTCAGATACCTCATAGAGAGAGGAAGCCTAGACCCTAGGTGCAGACGACCGCTCTATGCCTTCCCGGCTAAGGGTCGACTTAGACGAATTAAAAAGAGAAAGAAGTAAAATATTCTTAGACGGGCATAGGAGGATAATGGTCGTTCGGGATAGAATGGGGAAGTCCTTGGGAAGATACTAAGGTGTTCCCTTGTCTTCTCTTCTTTTAATTTTCCCACGGTCTTCGTTTTTCCGGCACCCGTCCGTCCGCACTCCCGTTATTATTTCTGGTCCTCCTCTTTTCCGTCACATGCATTCAGGTTGAGTGGGAGAGAGGTAAGCATCCCCATTATTATCTCGAGCAAACAATGCTGATTCCTTCTCGCGTGCATCTCCCAACCTACCTGCACAATCAGGAAAAGAAACAGTCCAGACATTCATCCATCCCCCAAACAAGTCAGCCCTTTCTTCACACGCATGACGTCACACTCTTGCTCTACCTTTTTCCCCTGAATTCAAAGCAAGGTCATGCAATGTGTGGGTTCACGCGGGTGTGCAGAGGAGCTGAGTCACACTGACCTTGAGTGAATTTCTTGAAGGCTCACTCAAGAAAGCCAAGTATTCGCTGAAAAAAGTTCGGCCGCAAAACTCTCGTTGTGGCCACTCACAAGGTTGGGTCACACCCTCCTTCAACCGCCACCTCTGACTCAGGCGCCGCTCACCAACACAGAAGCGAACCCGCCGTTGAGGAGGGCGCCACACTCTCAAATCCCGCAGTCTCAATGTCACACCTTCCACCAAAGACAGCACCGATTCAACCCACCAAATACCAAGTCAGGCCACCACCTGCCTGCCACAATACTTGGTGGTCTCGGACTTAATCCTCGCTTACTCGGTATGCCGCAAAAACAATAACAGCACCCTTAACAGTCCTTACAGGTACCGCGTGCCGCACGTCCTCAACAAGACGATCGCCACACCCTTTCTATTACAAAGTGCACTTCCACCTTGGCGTTATCGTCCCTGCGATAACGTCCAACCCCCCTTCTCGCAGTCCTGTGCAAAATATTGTTGCCACACAATCCAGTAGCACCCGTGCCGTGCCGCCAAGAAAATCGGTGTTGCCGCTGCAAGAATTCGACAGCGCTTCCGCTGTACCGCCAAGAAAACCAACGCTGCCGCCGCACAATTTCGGCAGTGCTTCCGCCGTACCGCCAAGAAACCCAGCGCTGCCGCCGCACAATTTCGGCAGCGCTTCCGCCGTATCGCCAAATCCAGCAGCAACCTCAAGGCTACGGCTTCCCCACAGCCTACAGCACAGCACAGAAGGTGGGGCAAGAAGCTCCCAACCTTTGGCTATGGCTGCCTCCTCCTTCCTCCAAGTGCTTCTGCAGACCTCCAGCACTTCGCCTCATCACACCAGCAGCCAGCCAGCCAGCATCTTCTCAGGTAGAATGCCCCAGCAGCATTGCCACAAGTGTGAGGCTGCTGGGTGGCAGGCTAGCTTTTATAGTTGGCCGAAGGCTGAGGGCAGCTGCTTTACCCCCAGCCAAATCCCAGAATAGAGCCTGATCCTTGATCAAACTCGTGATCAAGGGCCAAGGGACTTGATGTTCCCCTAGGGGAACCGAGTTCTAACCCCTCCAGATGCTTCTAAACTTGCATCTGGACCGAGGCCGCGGCTAGATCCGCGGCCGTTTCTCTTTTTTTTTTCCAACTTCCTCCCCCGTTTTTTATTTTCGTTTTTTTTTTCCCTCTCACAGGCAGGGGCAGCTCGTCGTCTGAGAGACGAACGAGCACATCCCCCCCCCCCTTTCAAGTCATTTCACAGAGTCGAACTAGAGTCAAGCTCAACAGGGTCTTCTTTTCCCCCGTTGCCTCGCGCCCGTACCCGGACGCTCTCAGCGC
>BFEA01000433.1:1070390-1081037 GCA_003427395.1 Chara braunii
GAGGTAAGTTGTACCTCACGACGTCCCGACCTGTCGCAGGGCGTCGTGAGAGGTATAGCACGTGCGAACGGTCGGAGTGATGACTGGTTCTTTTCAAACAAAACATCCTGCGTGATACGACCGTGAGGTTCAACGCTCTCCATCAGGGCGTGGGACCTCCACTCGCGACAGGTGGCGCCGTTGTCGGGGACCTTCGGTCGCCTGCCGGGATCCTATGTGAACAGACTTAGGTCTGGTTAAATTAAAGCCCTAGCAAAACGACAAAACGAAAAATAGGATAGTATACGATTTCTATTTAGAAGGTAAGAGGACTACTAAGATTAATTGTCGGTGTATTGATATGAGCATTTGTCTAGGGTAGTTTTCATGAGATAGGATAAGTACAAGTTGTAAGTATATAGCCGGTTAGTCTGCCTTTAATCATTTTTCCGAAGCAATAATTACTCTTGTATCTGATTAAGGTGACATATAGGGTAGCGAGCAAGGATTGCGGAGACTTTTAAGAGCAAGTTGGTAGGAATAGAAAAAGAACCCATCCACATTATAGGATTTGGCCAGACTCGTTGAATCTGTCTGGGAAGTGTTTTTTTTTACAGTATTCTCTTCTAATTGTAACGCTTTCCGACCCGGCAACTACCACGTATATGTCCGAAAATAAGTATAAAAAAGCTCGACACTACTTTATGTGTCTCATCCCTCCAATCATGCGGCGTGGGGCAAGAACTAGAAAAGGGAGAGGCGGTCGGCAGGGAAAGGCCGCAGAGAGACCTATTGATTTAACAAGGGAAAGAGAGGAGTGAGAGGAAGAAGATGAGGAAGAGGAAAAGTGAGAGAGAATGAGATTGAGGCGACATCAGGAAGATTTACGCGAGCGAACGTCATCTTCTGGGAAGATAGCTTACTACTCTTATAAGTACGAACAACGTTACAGCTCTCTGCCACCACGCCTTGAGCCGCCTTTTCGTACTTATCTGATGGCGTATTCTTCTCCCTCATCTTCTATGGCACGTCGACTCCAACAGTTCACTGTCCTTCCCCAACCACCTCGACCTGATCTTCTGTCGCCGCCGCCGCATATGTCTGACCTTCATGTAGTGGCTCAGGTTACACCAACGGATCATCAATTATGTATTTCACTAACACGATTCTTCCTTTGTTAAATTGAATTATGCGGTCTGATTTCATACCGGTTGTACAAAGGGATCATTTAAAGGTGTCATCATGTCAACACGAAACTTGACCAGGATAATTAATAATTTAGTACTTGTCAGGGTCGTCAGATAAAAACACCCTCGAGGGGGAGTAGATCTCGATGACTTGTGTACTTCTCCATTTGTCAATGATAGTTCTCATAATGGAGGGGATATTCATCTGGGAAGAGAGAAAGAGGGTGGTAAAAATTATTGACATCTTCTGAGGGATGACCTATCTGAGTAAGCGTAGGGTGAGCTTTGTGAATTTGTATCCTGAGCAGGAATATTTTTCCTTCGGTCATGACATAGGTACCGATAGATGGACTATAGTGATTTTAGTACTTAGTAATAAGTGAGAAATATGTCCAGGGATACAAGGAGGAGCAAACGTGAATAGTATCACTGAGGACCCTCATTTGCTATGAGTTCTTAATAAAAGTCATGTTTTAGGAAAGAGTCGGTATAGGGCTGGGTCCATCTTTGGGAGAATTTTAGAGGTTGGTTTCGTCTATAAAGGGACAGCCTAAGACTCCAGATCTTGAGTACGGTCAGTAAGGCAGTAAGGAGTTTGGCATTGTTGTTAAATCATCCCATTTGTGCTTTACTTGGTGGCAGAATCCAGGTAAAAGGCTATCTGTTGGAACTCACCTAGTTCGACACCATCGACCTTAATATATCCATTTGAATCTAAGCGCTTAAATTTCTTCCGTTTAAGGTCATTCAGTTAGGTTATCTATGAAAAATAATCTATCCACGCCAGTTTTATTCGAGTCAAGCCTATTTAATACTATTCATATTAGCCTATCTATTTGACGCATGTTTATTCACGGTCACTTGCCTAAGTTGCCCATCTGAGTATTTAAGACTGTACGTCTTAATTCATCCTTATGAGGTAATCAAATATGATTATTCATTTATGTCTATTTCACTTGAACCTATATTGTTGATTGCTCTCATTATAAAGAGCAGAGGTGCTATGCAGAATCCACGTTCAACGCGGGGTCGAAGGTGAATGGAATGACCAACTTCTTGAGAGAAGAGATTCTCTCGAGAAGTGGTAAATGTGTAGAATCTGCTCTTGAGGGAGTTGCAATCCTAAGTTATCCTTTCCCTGAAAGATGGTTTGAAGGAGCTATAAACTCGTCTTCAGAAGTAGTAGTGCGACCCACGCCTGAACTATGTTCCTAGTCCATAGTGGGGTGTTGTCACCTAACCCTTTGAGGAGAGGTGACTACATTACTATTAAGAAGGAGGAATATGTTTGAGCTTTGTTAGACTATGGTCTGTGAAGGAGGCGATTACTACCTGCCGCAAGGAAGCAGGGGTATCAGGGGGTGATACCCCAGCTATCTTTGTGTCAAGTGGATTCATCTGCATGAGACGGGATATGGATCCTGGAACGTGTATGGTGGGGTTGTCTACTAATGGACAAGGGTCTGCAAGGAACGAATATTGGAATCGAAGGGTGAAGCAGTGAGGCTTGGTCCTTGAGCGGGGCTCGGGAGTCTAAGATGTTAATCGTTCTAAGGGATCACACTGCCCCTTGACACAATATACTATTGTCAAAGCCCAGGCAGTAGAATCTAGTATTCTCACTATTTTTGCATCTAAAAGTATTTACCATTGAAGGTTTTATTGACCACAGCATGACTGTTGTCGATTGTAGCAAGTACCATAAGTTTCCCTTCATCACTATGCACGAATATACCAGTTGAATTTGTCTCTTCGCTTGTTAATATTATTTACTTACGCAACTATTATAAATATTGTTGTCGCTATGGCAGTATATTTATACTATAAGTAACAGTTTTTACGATAATTTATGACATTCAATATTCAAAAATAGCAAAAGCATTATTATCGCAGTATATTATCATCTGCTTTTAAATGGTCTTAGGCGTTGGAAATGTGGTTTACCAGCTGCACCCATCTGAGGAGTGAGGGACACTTTGGTTTCTTTCTTCTTCTGAGTTCTAAAATAGGACCCTCACATTTTATTTTTTTCAGTCGAGATATTGTATTATTAGTAGTCCATAATGAGGTAAGATATGTGACGTAGTTACGATTTATTTCTCTTAGAGACAATGTTGCATTTTAGTGAATAAGATAGACGAGGTGTCATAGACTATGTGCTCCGACATATGAGATATCATGAGATTTTATTGTCTCCTTTAAAACTTTTTGACTCAGCAAGTGTACCCTAACAGTAGAGGATAAGAGAGACATGTGACTAGAGTTTCAAAACTGTTTTCGGCTCGACATTATGGATTCGACTAAGTTTTTTCCTGAGTCATATATGATTTTTATCTAAGGGGTATGCCGACGAGGATAACTTTTCACTTTCACAATTGAGTTGGTCCAGTGTTTGGTTTTGATTGATGAAATGTGTATCTTGGATATGTGTATATTCTGTGCTGGCAAATCTTGAACTATGATGCTTAGAGAAGCGCCTAAGAATTCAAGAAAGATAGGATAAAAAATGATATGTACAGTTTGAAAGTGCTTTGCATTTATGGTCAGTCTTTTCAATGTTTTATCTTATGTGGTTATTTTTTAAAGGGACTTGAAAATTGTCAAAATTTTTTAGGCATTTGAAAAACCCTGCGAGTCAGGGAAATGTATGTTATGAATGGAATGAATGTTTTTTCTGCCTTCTGACAAGATAAGGGGTCAAACAAATATTTTTTACGCTTTCTTTATAGATATTTTTGTTGGTTTTTCTATTGGAAAAAGATCCCCGAGACGTGTGCCTGTCCAGCCTGTGATCAAGGTCTGGAAAGCACGGTCCCTAAGTGGCTCTGATGATGCCCCTCGATCAGAGACAAATATGACAATCATGTTAAATCATTTCTTATTGCTGAAATTGTTTTCTTTCATATAAATATTCAATGGGGTTATTCACCCATTCAAAAACAACTGACGAGGGGATTTTTTTTTTTTTTTTTTCAAATTGATTTTTCATAAGTATATTTTTAAATGATCATCGCTCATCCACTTTAGGAGGTCAGTCTGAGGGGCTAAAAATTACTAAGCCTATGGTGGAAAATTGGTATCATTGGAACTTAACTCCCAGCGTGGACTGTTGACCAAGTATAACCAGGCAGCGGGCCTTCCGATTACGGCCTGGAGCTGAGACCTAAGGAAAATTTCCTTGATGATGAGATTCGTTCAGGTAGATATCGGAGGGATCAAGAGTCAGGTCTAGATATTTTGATAGGAGGATTTTTATCCTGTATTGTGTAACCAATACGGGTACCACCGTTAGAATAACAAAACGGTGGGTCGCAAATCCGGCCTGATCAACCTTCTGTGGTGGGTTGAAACCGAGGTTGTCGATCCCCTCGCGTTAGGCTTCGGGTGAGACGGTAAAATTTGACTTAGGTGAAGACCCACGTCCAAAGAGTAGGATTCAATTATGATTCCTAACTCCTCGGACACCCAACGAGATTATGGCAAATAAAGTCTAAAGTTGGGGGGAGAGGCTATCATTATCTTCCTTGGTGACCTTTGTAACTGTCGTACAGATCCAGTATCCCCACTTTGAGTCATACGGAATAATCTCTCTTTGGTATTATAATTTTTCGGATATGTGGGAGACCCAGGTTAAAATCCTGGCAGTATGGACGCACCAAGGAGAACAGTGATGGTCTTCAAACTGCAGCTTCATCCAGGAAATCGGATTTTGACAACTTGTCGCGTCTGGCCTTTGTTTGCATTTAGGTTCCCCACCAACAGGGACGTCGCTGAATGGGGTCCGGGAAGACTGTCGGAACAAATACCCTTACAAGGGTATTTGCTCATGATTTTGCATTCGATACAGGATCGACGCCGGTTACCGTACTGGAGACGGTCTGGAGTAAAAAACGATTTTTTTTTTTTTTTTTTTTTTTTTTTTTTGGCTCGGCACTGTGAAAGGAAATCCTCGACCATTGAGGCCGAGGTTGCTAGGTAACCATGCGCAGTGATACAACATGTATGATAACAGGTAAGGGTTAGTCTTCGGCCATAAGGGTTGGAGGGTTGCAAGAGAATAAGAAAATGTCGCGCGTGATGCGTCGACCACGATCTAACTCAGTTAGAGGTTCGGATGGTAGGGTAAAAGTGAATTAGATCGAGTTGGGAGCGTCAGACCGTCCGGTATTGGAAAATCGGCAGGACAAGCCGTCGTAGAATCTAAAGACAACTGAAAATTTAATATAACCCCAGGCCATGCGGTCGGGGCAACCTATAGAAATGTGTCACCACCACACCAAGCGGCGACTAACGACATTGAGCCTCTAAAAATATCAACTTTTGCCTTTTTCTACTCGGCCTCCAGTGTCGGGCACCTTTATCTCTACTTGGTGTGATACCAGCCTACCTGCTACATGAGTGCTTTCACGACTTTTAAGAGTCGCGGACTTTTTCACCGTCGCTTGAATGTTTTCCCCCACTGCAATCCTCAATGTCACGACTGCAGGTAAAAGTACCGTCCCTTCGGGCCTACTGATCAACCAAGTGCCCTTACCGGTCACACACACACTAAAGCCGACGAGCACTCAAACAGGTACGCAGACCAGCAGGCGTACACACATACACACTTAGAAAAGACTCAGGCCGCTAGTTGGGCTGAGCCAGTACTATATACATAGCAAAGTTGCTCCCTATCTTTTCGATATGGGAGCTAACTCAGTAGGTTAGAGGGGCAGATTGATAAGCAAAGGACGCAGGGATCAGGTCTGTCTGACCCTGAGCTAGCTCCTTTTTGCAAGGAGCTTCTCAGTGTTTTTCACCCGGGCTCAATTGGCCGGGGCTCGATCCCGTGACTTATTTACTAGGAATTAGTAGGTGGCTGGAGCCGTTAAGCTCGATGATGCTCCATGCACGACAAGTGGCATGAGCAATTAGTTAGTTAGTTAGTATTTAGTTATTTTTCTTTTAATTATTTAACCTTTATTGTTATAGTTAGATTTTTATTTTTTTTTACCTATTATAATTTTGAGTCTCATACTGAAGATTCATATGGATGAATCTGCATCAAACTCACGGGCAGATTCAGCCTCGAAAACATGCACTACCTGTGTATCACGACTAAGGTCTGGCCGAACCGCAAACAACGAGATGGAAAGTTAGTGCACGACCAGCGGATGTGTTGGGCGAGACCACAAAGTCGGGCGGAGAGCAAAACAATGAGAACGGCAAGGAAGAGCCGTGCAGAGAGCAACGGAGAAACAGCGCAGCGAGAAGGCGATGAGCGAGGAGGAAGTGCGAAGGCGCGGGGGGAGGGAAGTGAATAGACGAAGTCACGAAGAAGAAGACGAAGAAAAATAATAATAATAAGAAGAAGAAAAAGAAAAAGAAGAAGAAGAAGAAGAAGAAGAGGAGCATGAGCAGAAGGAGGGAAGGACGACACGCGAAGGAGAAGGAGAGTAGCGCGGCCTAGAGGAGAGAGAAACGAGGCGCGCAGAAAAAGAAGAAGAAGAAGAAGAAGAAGGGAGGGCGCAAAGAAGAGCGGAACGGGGAGCCACACAGGGGTAGCATAAGTTTGCAAAGAGTGTGCGCAGGGAAGGTAAGTGAGCAACGCCAGAAGGGGAACGCATGACGAATACTGGCTCGAGGGTGAAGGAGGAGGCAAGCAAGGAGAAGAAGAAGAGGAAGGAGAAGAAGAAAGGGGAAGAAGAGGGAGAAGGGGAAGAAGGAAGGAGGGGAGAGGGTACTCACCATGTTGCAGTCGCTGCTGACCATATATGAGAGTGGATACTTGAGGGGATATGTGATGTATCCACCAATAGCGATGTGAGATCGGGTCCGCCATCACCCAACTTGTTGGAGAACGCGTTGTGTCGATCGTCGCCCCCAGTACTGTGGTCTCGATATGCTGCACCTCATGACGAATCGTGTAGAGTTTCGGGGGCATCGAGCTAACGACGACGACGACGACGACGAGGGAGAGAAGACAGGTAAGTCTTCTAGCCCGCAACTGCCCTCCCGCTATTTTCATCGGTAGGACGGACAAAATCTGATGAATCTACCGCTAGAACATGGCTATGTACATGTACTTGAGAGAGAGAGAGAAAGAGAGATCGACAGAGAGAAAGAGTGGGAGGGAGAGAGAGAATGACTCATGGACCGCTGTCGTGGCGTATGAGTGACTCCCCGATCGCAATGCGCCGTTACTCCGTTTGTACCTGACCTAGAATACGGTAGCAACTGCAATCTTGACCTTCTAGGTCTGTAATAACTATGATTATAATCCCCACAAGACAGACCTACGATTCGAGACCCGAGGACTACACTGGCCAGTGACAAACAGGCATTTGACTTCTGAGACACCGGTTACGGGTCCGAGCGAGCGGGGGTACTGTACACAGAAGTAGAGTAAAAAAAAAAAAAAAGACAAACATTCTAACAAACACAGGCAATCAGATAAGACCAAACATACAGACAGACACCGGCAATAGGCTGCGATGAACGACGAGGACTATGTACCGCTGACTGGAGTAAATAGGACTGCCAATTTTATTGCATTGTCATTATTATCACTATTATTATTGTTATTATTGTTATTATTATTTATTATTATTATTATTGCTCATGGCTTCAGTAGCTTGTGATTCGAACAAGCCTCGTGCCCGCCCTAAGTGAAGGCGGACATGAATATCCATAAGGGATACTTACCTCAACCTTGCTGACGTAGGCACCAGATAGTCACAGCAGATGAAGTGCAGTCTGAGCCTCACCTAGGGTCCTTCCTACGGAGGCAGTTGCATTAGGCAGCTGGCCCCAGGACGTGGGTAATTACACCCTGAGCACGCGCAGCGTGAGGCCAGCATGGCAAGGCGGGGTCGCGGGCCGTTGAGAAAAATACAGCATTGACACCGCATTCTGAGCACGGACACCAGGGACCCGAGACACTCAAGCAAAATGAGTGGCATAGGTCGCAGGCTAACAGTGGGACATTAGCGGGAAATGGCTGGGTATGTAGGGCAGCAAGCACACGCCCGCACAATCTTGCAAGCAAGCTAGGAAACGGGCATACACACACATGGTTTTAAAGAGCAGGCGTGCTGAGCAGCGAGAGGGAGACTACCCGGGACCGTGAAGAGGAGAACAAAAGGGTAAAAGAAAGTGCAAAATGGAGAGGAGACTTCTGACAAATGGTACATCAATAAGACGTTTTTTCCCCTTTTCTTTGATTGCTTGCTCATCGAAAAGTTATTCGAAATATTTGATAGGGGGTTACCGATATTATTATTGTTATTATTATTATTATTATTATTATTATTATTATTATTATTATTATTATTATTATTGTTGGTTGTTGTTTCACTATTGAAACATTATGAGGTAAGCAAGGGTCAGAGAATGGAGGAGAATGCGGGGCATTGGAAAAAAAAGGGACATTGTTACCGTGTGACGGAGCCTGCCTCCTCCATCCTTCTTCATTCTCCCTTGATCTAATCCCCTCGTTCATCTTTTCTCCCCATCTGCCCTAATATATTATTTGATTATCGTTCCTCGTTGATTGACAACAAGGGAAGTTGAGGAGGTCAGATGGGAAGAGGTGTAGGGCATTGGAAAGGAGAAAGGACATCGTCACCGTGTGTCGGAGCCTTCCTCCTCCATCCGTATCCATTATCTCATGATCTGATCCCCTCAATTCCCTATGTTTTCACGAGCTATCTGGAAATAGTATGACCTTTCAAAATTGAAAAAGTCTATTCTTTGGAAAATGATGACCAAATAGGCAGGCAAAACACTGCGATTGCGGGAGCTCTGCCGGTATTCATGAGGAACTCTGGAGGCAGGGAACCATAAGGTACGCGTCACATATTCCTTTTCCGTATACCCTTACAGGCTACGCCCTTCTATCGGACTGCATGTGTGATTCTATGATATACTATTTATGGCTTTCTTCATCATTAAAAGTATCAAAAGCAAAATGACTATATGATTGACATAAGAACCCTGCCTAATGTCAGGTTGAAACTTAGAAGAACCGAAAAGGAACCTAATTTGCTTGGTTCTAAAACATAAAGTCATGTGATGGAGACCCTTGTAGGGTCGTCACACTGCTTGTATGAGCTTACTAAACTGAATAATGAGGTGCTCGCCGTGCGAAGTTACCCTGCCATTCATCTGACTAACATAACAAATTGGTGTATTGTCTATTTGATTTCGACATTGGTAGCGAGAAGGTGCCGTGCATCTTCTCTATTGACTTATAGGCTACATCTATGAGGGGTGATCCGGTACTCCCGTAGGATACAAGTCTTCAACAACTAACAAAATCAGAGGTAGTAGAGGGCTCTCGTGGGGCCCTCCTATCACAAATCTGATCAAACTTGGAAAGAAACTAAGTACTCACCGTTTGAGTACACGAACCCCTAAGTTTGGGTCGACCTGTCCGACTTCCCGTGGGAGTCAGCATACCTTTTGCCAATTTACGATGCATAGACCACGTAGGAAAATTGTCAGGCCAATTCAACCAAGAGTTGTTTGATTAATCTCCTACGCATAAAACTGGTAGTAGGATGAATCCCAGGAGGGTTATCCTAATACTTGTTTGATCTGGGGATCGACTAACTAGGGGAAGGAATGGGGTGATTGTGTCTGGACACTAGAGGGATACTCTCGGGTGAGTAATCCTACTACTTGTTCATGTATGACTTATAAATGATATAACTCTATTTACTTAACATTGAAGTATGATATGAAAGGCTCCTGTGGGGTCATCCTATTGCTTGCTTAACTCTATTTTAACTGGTCTAATAAGATACTCCAGCAAAAGGGAGGATCTGGTGTTTGCCCGAGTCCGCTAACATAATCCTAGCTCGTCCGACTCTGAGAAAGTAGTAGGGTGACTCCCGTAGGGTCATCCTATTGCACGTTTGAGGGTAGACTGAGCTTTGATCAATGAGTAATAGGAGGCTTCCGTGAAAACCACCTATTACTAACTTGAATTTTGTACTGACACCTAGATCTGGAGTGTTTTTTGAATGTTGGGTAAAGTGCTGAGATACTTCGGCAAGGGTCTCTCAACTAATTATTTTTTACTAATAAAGGGATACTCCCCTGTGAGTTATCCGTTTGATTAGACAAAATTGTCTGAACTGTTCGCTTGCATGAGGACTGCATGGACTTTGAAGTGTGGTTGAGTGCTCCCATGGAACGACTCGACTAGTCATTCGACTAACCGTTTTGTCTGTAATTGATCAAGTAGTGGAAGATTCCCGGGTGAATCAACCTACTACTTGCGTGTGTCAGGACAAGAAGGAAAGAAAAAAAAAAAAAGTGCTCTAGCGGGAGTAACTCCAGATGTCTTAAAAGAAGTCGAATAAAAGGGCAAGTGCCGAGGAGAAAAATAATTAGAAAAGAATAAGCTCCGCATAAAATCAGTTCATTAATAAACTCTTAAGGGAGAGACCGCCGCTGACATGAGTTGATCACAGCTAGACTACCGCGTAAGCACCAA
>BFEA01000433.1:1106757-1129186 GCA_003427395.1 Chara braunii
GACGACGACGAGCAAGTGTAATATCTGTTCCGATCAGTTTGATATCTGACCC
This sequence comes from Chara braunii, assembly GCA_003427395.1. Lineage (NCBI taxonomy): Eukaryota > Viridiplantae > Streptophyta > Charophyceae > Charales > Characeae > Chara > Chara braunii. The sequence goes on from BFEA01000433.1 coordinate 1,106,810, forward strand.
GTGGACCATCAGTTCTTTTAAAAAAAAAAAGGGAAAAACGGGGCGCGGACGTGTGCGCACACCACACACACACACACACACACACAGACACAGAGAGAGAGAGAGAGAGAGACCCCTAGCTAACTACCTCACACCCCAAAACGATGACGACGACGAGCAAGTGTAATATCTGTTCCGATCAGTTTGATATCTGACCCGTGGACCATCAGTTCTTAAAAAAAAAAAAAAGGAAAAATGGCGCGCGCACGTGTGCGCACACCACACACACACAGACACACACACAGAGAGAGAGAGAGAGAGAGAGAGAGAGAGAGAGAGAGAGAGAGAGACCCCTAACTAACTACCTCACCCTCCAAAACGACGACGAGTAAGTGTAGTATCTATTCCGATCAGTTTGGTATCTGACCCGTGGACCATCAGGAGTTAAAAAAAAAAAAAAGAAGGAAAAACGATGCGCGCACGTGCGTGTGCATCAGGGAGAGATAGAGAAAGAGAGAGAGAGAGAGATCAGTTTGATATCTGACACGTGGTCCATCGGGAGTTCTTTAAACAAGGGAAAAAAAAACAGCGAAAAATGGTGCGCGCACACGCTCGCACACCAGAGAGAGAGAGAGAGAGAGCCCTAACTAAATACCCGACCCCGCAAAACGACGATGATGATGAGCAAGTGTGGTATCTGTTCCGATCAGTTTGATATCTAACCCGTGGACCATCCGGAGTTCTTTTTAAAAGGAAAAAAAAAGGGAAAAACGGCGCCTGCACGCGTGCGTGCACCAGAGAGAGAGAGAGAGAGAGAGAGAGAGAGAGAGAGCCCTAACTAACTACCCCACCCCCAAAAAGGATGACGACGATGACGAGCAAGTGTAGTATCTGTTCCGATCAGTTTGATATCTGACCCGTGGACCATCAAGAGTTCTTTTTTTCCTTTTTTTGAAGGAAAAACGGCGCGCACGTGCACTGCTTCTGCTGTTGTCGAGAAGCGCGCCCTTCTGTTATTCTGAAGCGCCCGGTTGTGAAGCGCCCCGTGAAGCACTCTCTCTCTCTCTCTCTCTCTCTCTCTCTCTGCGTGCGCGCGACCGTGGTTGGCCGTTGGTGCTGTCACTCACTCACTCTCTCTCTCTCTCTCTCTCTTTCTCTCTCGCTTGCGCGCTCGACTGTGGTTAGTATCTGTTCGGATCAGTTTGATATCTGACCCGTGGACCATCAGGAGTTCAGTTAAAAACAATAAAAATAAAAGGAGAAACGACGCGCGCACCGCAGAGAGAGAGAGAGAGAGAGAGAGAGAGAGAGAGAGNAGTTCAGTTAAAAACAATAAAAATAAAAGGAGAAACGACGCGCGCACCGCAGAGAGAGAGAGAGAGAGAGAGAGAGAGAGAGAGAGAGAGAGAGAGAGAGAGAGACCCCTTACTAACTACCCCACCCCCCAAAACGACGACGATGACGAGAGAGAGAGAGAGAGAGAGAGAGAGAGAGAGAGAGAGAGAGAGAGAGCTCCAGCAGCAGTGTATCAACACAGTCAACAACACGACACAAGTGAGTCTCAAAACACGCCCGACCCCAAACCCCGGATCCCCCCACCCCGACTCATTTCTCCCGTTTTCCCCTCGTTTCCTTGCGAGCGAAGCTGCAACAGGTACCCTTGTATATATGTATTGCTAATGCCTGAGTCCGTCAAACAGAACTGCCTGGTAAACCGTAGGCAGAGAGGGAGAAAAAGGACAACAAACGAGCGGTGGCATACTATAACTGTATATAATACATACATATATGTGCATTGCTTGTGCCCGAGTTCGTCAAACAGAACTGCCCGGCAAACCAGAGGCAAATAGGGAGAAGAGGACAACAAACGAGGGGCTGTGACAAACCCGTCGGAGTTTCACCGACTGATCAGAAGGCTGAACCCTCGACAGTCTGCAGAATCCCCTAACTGATTACACTGTAAGTGATAATCCACCTTAACCCCGGTTATGGTTAAGCATCAACGACTGTGTAAGTCATTTCTTGTAGTTGCATTTCTCTATTTTTGGTTGGAAAGTAGTTCTCCTGATTTTGCAAAATAATTTTCCTTGGTTCTTATTTTGGCCATGTTTCTTGGGGAAGAAAAAAGTCCTTCGTCCTCAGGGGTTTTCTTCAACCTGCATCCCCCACATTCCCCACTTGCCACCAACGCTCCTCCGTTGCACCATCCGCATCCTGGAAATGCCGACTGCACCGTCGGTCCCGAAGGCAACCACACGGCATCTGTACGGCATTGGTTGATCATAAACATTCGTGGAAAACAACACAGTAAACAGACAGTCTCAAAACAAGAACTCATCCCCCCACCCCTAACCTCACTCGAATTCATTTTTTTTTTTATTTGCGTGCGAAGCCGCATCAGGTACCCTTGTTGAAAATTAATTTCGTTCTTATTTCGGCCATATTTCTTTGGGGTGGGGTGGGGGGGGGGAGAGAGAGAGTTGTTCGGCTGCTGCTAAATTGTTAACTAGTTCGTTGATTTAGTCGCTGTTTTGGTTGCTTTTGCAAATGTGCTCTCTCCGATTTTCTGGAGGACTTTACGCATTCACGACAGTGCCCTTCAGCTCTAACTTGAATTGTGCCCTGACTGTGATTAAAAGGATGTTTCGGTGCGACCTTTTGGCAGGCATCCGTAGCCCTTATGTATGCCTATGTATTTTGGACTTCGATTAAAAGTATGTTTCTGTGCGCCTTTTGGGCAGGCATTCATAGCATTTATGTATGCCTTTGTTCTTTGGATGCGTGGCACAGGCCCTGTGTGACATGTGTTCTTTTGCGCACGAAAATTTAGAAATGATTTCATCCGGAGGATGGAAATGTGGAAGTGAATTGTTCATCCACTTGTATCCAGATGCAGAATGCAATAAAACCTCCTGAGGGAGGAATGATCTGTTGATATATGGTTTGCGCACTGTGATGGGATATAGGACAGGAACTCGTGGATGTGATCCCACATATGATGGACTTATTGTGAATGAGGTGCGTCGGCCTGTAAACTCTTTAGCTTTGGTCCAGGGAAACAAGAATAGCGTTATGCCCGTTCAGCTGGCCTTTTGTATTGATGCTCCAATGGTTACGTGCTCTTTTCTTTGTCTTCAAATGTTGGCCCGAGTTTCAAGAAGGAAGTACGGTAGTTGTACGCGCCTCACATAGTGAATGTGGTTGTGCCATGCTTGAAGGTGTTTGGACTGTCCATGAATACGTGGGCGTGGTTGGACGTGTCTCTGTGAATGCAGTGTACAGTTCTTGAAGTGAAGGTCATTGAAGGTCTTGGAACCACAATCGATGTGGTGCTGGTGAATGGAGTTCTTCACGAGGGTGACCAAATCGTTGTATGTGGATTGCAAGGGCCGATAGTTACCAACATTCGGGCCTTGTTGACACCTCATCCTATGAAAGAACTCCGTGTGAAGGTAAAATACAATGAAAACACTGCCAACCTTGTACATCATGTCATCAGATTGTCACAAGGGAAGGGAGGGAAGGGGGGGAAGTTTTCTTTATCTTTTTTGAGGGGGAAGGGGTGCGGAGGAGAGCGGGAGGCGAACATGCGTGGGATGAGGTGTTGGGTAGGGGAGTGTTAAGTTTTGGATGAAGTGAGTTGATGAGCAGCATCTTTTCTTTTTTCTTGTCTCATGTGTGTGTGTGTGTGTGTGTGTGTGAGGGATGGGAGTGTAAGTGTTGTATGAAGTGAGTCAAAGAGCAGCATGTTTTGTTTTTTTGTCACGTGTGTGTGCGTGTGAAAGAGAGAGAGAGAGAGAGAGAGAGAGAGAGGAACGTGTTTGTGAATAGATGTAGATTCACCTGAGAGAAGCTGCTGTTCTGGTCGGATGTCATATGAAGAGAAAACTGGTTTACTTTTCAGCATGGTTGTCGTTGGCTAGTGATGTTCTCGATCTGAGTTGCGCCCGTACTCGTCTTTGGTTATCAGGGCTCTTATCTTCATCATAAAGAAGTGAAGGCAGCGCAAGGAATCAAGATCACAGCACCGGTGAGTTGGAGTTACAAGCAAGTGGAACTTTTTGTGGCTCGGGTTCTGGATGGAATGGTACATGTGCATTGATCTGTATTCAGTCAGTCCTATCCATATGATAAACTGCTGCAGTGCAGTTTGATATGGTGGTTGAAGTGCGGTTAGGAGATGGAAAATGAAGAGGAGAGGGTATATTTTCTCTTTTAGATATTCCCATCTAGGTTGTGCCAGATTGGGGGCCATCTTGTATGCAGTGGCTCTGTGTGAGGGAATACGAGGCTCAGCTTGAAAGTGTTTTTGGCTGCTGTACGGCGAGAGGTGCATACGCGTAAGAAAAAGCAAAGGGAGAAAAAGTGTAAGGGAAAAGCGAAGCAGCAGAAGAAAATCTCACAACTGCAGGAAGCATGCCAGAAAAATGTCAGAGGGCGGAAAAGTAATTGGATGGAAGTCTTGGTTGGGGCATTGGGGCATTAAGGTAAGGGGATTGGAAGTGATGAAGGGTGGACAAGAGTGAAAGTGGTTTCGAGATGTCGACCGAGTGACTTGGGAAGCTACTGATTTCAAGAACAGGACATTGCGTTCCTGTGCAGAAGTTGTGGAAAACGTGATCTTCTATTCACGTAACTGTTTTGTCATGAATGAAATCACGTTTTTCACTATATCAGAAATATATCTCCCCGTTATTTAACCATAATTGTGGAAAGCTGAAGTATCTTACACAACCCGTGACAAATAGAGACAGATCATGGTAAGTTGATAACTTACTGTGGTAGTGTGTTCTCCATGTAGTCTCTGTCGAATTGGTGCTGATGGACAGTAGAATTGTTGTATCATTGTATGTACAATTTTAGGACAGTATGCTAAACAGGCTCGCTGGATTCGGTGGACAGTAAATGGTGTTCTAGAGAGACCTAGGTGAGATGGGTCCTGTCAGACAAAGTTGTCTGTGGATAGTAAATGGTGCTGTCGAGAGAACTAGGTGAGATGGGTATTGTCAGACAGGATTGTATGTATGTTTCTTAGGTCTGTGACATATTCCATTGCGAATGGTACATTTCTTAGGCCGGTCCGGATCTGCCAGGCTTAACGAGCTCTGTGAAAGTTGGATAGATCAATTGAGATCCTGGGAGGTTTCTGGTGGTGCGCCCTCCAATCTACAGAGGTGTGGACTTGGGTGTCGGATGGCGCTGCTATGAACACAATACGTCATGTACTTTGAGTCTGAATTATCACTGACCTTGAAAGGCTGAATTGTCCTGCGGTATGAATGTTCTCATTGGGACTGCGGTGGTTTGTGCGCTCATGATATGAAATTGCCAAGGTCTGTCAAATGTAAGATGGAGTAGAAATAAAGTGAAGGCATTGTAAAATTATTGGGGAAGAAGGATCGAGGCGAACGTGCAAGGAAGGAAGGACATTTTGAAATTAACAAGGGAATGAATTGAAATGTGTAAGTGAAGACCAAAAACATAAATTGGAATTAAAGAATAGAATGGAATAAATCAAAATGTGCATGCGAAGACCAAATATACTTTGGTTGTAAATAATAAGCTGGTAGAGTCCGAAGAACACAAAACCAAAACTGAAACTATGGAAGAGGACCAGAGGTTAACTCAGCATACAGCTCTCTTCATTTGTTTTGGGAATGGTGGCTTTTAGCAGTTGAGGTTGCCCTGTGAGTGGGGGTTGATCGTTATGTGGGGTTGGAAACTGCGTTGGACGTGCTCCTTGTTGCTGTCCCACCTGCTTACACTTTTGGACTTTGTCAGCATTTGGACTCTGCAATTGCAGGTACACAGCTGTATGTTGTCGGGGAAGATGATGACGTGGATCTCATTAAGGAGGAGTGCATGAAGGTAGGTTGTCTATTCCCTCCCAGTGTGCTGGGTTATGGTATTGCAGATAAGTTAGTATGGTCAAGGGGATAGGGACGTGTATGCTTAGCTATTGATCCCGGGTCAAAAATGGATCTGAGGTTTCTGTTTTCTATTGCATCAGTCCAGAGATTTCCAGCATCCCTGGTTTGTCCTCTGTTGTTCCTGGTTCAAGACCTGGGCCGCTCAAGTGGGTTCTGTGTCGTGCAATCCTGGGTGATGTGTTGTGCACTCCTGGTGACTACTCTCCCTTCTGGTTATCTTGTCTGGGGACATTAAAAAATGGGATTCTTTTGATTGTGTTCCCAAAGCGGGCTGTGGTCCTTAGTTTGCCATGTGTTTCTGCAAGGGAGACATGAATGCTTGCACTGAATGATCTCACTTAGTGTGTTTTCCCCCTCCTTGCCCCTCTGTCTATGTCTATCTCTTTCTATGTACTATGCCAATCTGGTTATCTTGTCTGGGTGAAATCCTCCCCTCATCGCCCCTCTATCTCTTTCTATGTACTATGTCCCTCTGTCTATCTCTTTCTATGTATTATGTCAATCTGGTTATCTTGCCTGGGCAAAGAAAATAATGGTTTTTTTCAGATTGCTTTCACGAACACCACCATCTGTTTCCGCAAGGGAGGCATGGTTGCTTGCACTGAATGCCCTCACTACAGTGTTTTCCCCCCGACTTGCCTCTCTCTCTCTCTCTCTCTCTCTCTCTCTCTCTATACTATCTCAACCGGGGCATCTCGCACCCGTGCTGCCCTTGTATTGTCCGTTTCAACCGAGGACAACGTCGTCCCTATTGCAATGCAACTAGGGTGTTGGAGTCTTCCATACACAAAAATGAGGTGAACCATGGAAACGGTTGAGGGGAAAAGCATCAACATCAGGCTATGGCCTGTTTGTGCACTGCAGAATGAAAATGTAGTAAATGGAGTATGTGTGATGCCATCTATTAGGTGAACATAAAATACAGGGAGGTCTGAAATGAAGCTCTATGAGGTTCCTGCATTGTGGTGGTAATAAACATCTGATAGGCGAAAGGGGAAGGTACTTCTGGTTTGGATAGGTCAAAAGCCAGCAGATTGCAGAAAGACGTGCTGATCTGGAGGGGCTTGGTCTGCTGCTGAATGTTCAGATCGGCTATATTCTGACACGTGCAGGGTAGCAATCTAGAACCCAGTTGCACTGCTTTTGTCATGCACCCTAATCGAGGATCAGCCTTTCACGAAAGCCAAGGCTCCATCCTGACGCTTTCAGCTGAGCGGCAATTTTTAATGACTGAAAGTGGACAGACTCTTCTGTATCTTGGCGGCATGCGGATTGGTAGTTTTGCGAAGTCCTGGTGCTCTTGACAATTGGCTGAAAGCTTGAGTCCCAACTTCGCACTGGGATTCGCATAGTAGACTTTTTTCACATCTTTCAATGGTCTTGGAATGGGCCGGTGTTTCAGAACGCCTGCCAGAAAAGTAGAATTTTAAACCACCAGTACATGGCCCCAGCCGGGTCGAAAATCCGATTGAGCCTCTCCTGGAATTTCGGAGGCTCGCACTCTGTTGATAAAGTAAATGGGCGGCGGATGGCCTTGGAAAAGGGGCCGGGGCGGATTGCTGGCGTGTACTGGTCCTTCAAGCTTTGTGGATAGGGAACATGTTGTATATTTGATGTAGCTCTTTGCAACATGGTGATTATAGCTCTCTGAACTAATTTTCGAGCGTAATCGACTGTCGCTTGTGTTTTGTTGTCAACAGGACATGGCCAGCATTCTCAGCCAGGTGGACAAAAGCGGAGAAGGAGTGTGTGTCCAGGCCTCAACGCTCGGTTCACTCGAGGCCCTGCTTGAGTTCTTAAAGACACCAGAGGTTTGTGTATTTTCCACCTATTGTCATTCATAACTATGGGGAATGATTTGTCAGAAAATTATGTGAGCCCATGTTTGTTAGGGAGTTACTTAAAAACTGCTTTGTCCCTCGGAGCCTCCTTTTCCCTATGCAGAGTTTCACCGCGCGCCAATTCGTCCCAAAGGGGTGGAACGAGTGATTTGCCTGATTGCCCTTGTGGTTTGCCTTGTGATGCCAGCCTTTCTTTAAGTAGCTCGGACTTGCGAGTTCGTGGCAGGGTAGGACCAAAAACCAGACTGGTGACTTAGGCCTTAGCATCTGCGCGCTAGATATCCAAAGACGGGATGATGCTAGTCTGAACTTCCAGCCGAATGAAGAGTTCCAAGGGTAGAACAATTGTCTCTAGAACCATTGCCCAAGGGTTCGGATCCCTTTTCTCCTGTTAAAAAGGCGTTGTTTCATAATGGGATTGGAGGATTCAAGTGTAGCGTGTCATATATATATATATATAAGCTTGAGATTGAAAGCTTTGCTTGACCGATGACTGGAAGAAGAGGGATTTGAACCCCCGATGTGCGAACTGCGCTTCTGCTGTTGTGACCGACAGCCCCAGTATCATGGTCTCTGCGGTCTCTGTTTGTTGTCGTCGGATCCTTTCCCCCTTCCAGGTAGTGTGAAGTGTGACAGGTACCGGTAACCCTCTGGCCCTTTTAGAAGCACAGGATTCCAATGGTTAGTATGCGTTGCGGGTATCATCTGTCGAGGAACTGTTCATGGTATTACATGCAATCAAAGCCCATATGATAACGGTGGTTGCATGGATATTCTGTACCATACCCGTTTTCGTTCTCCCATTCGGTGGATGGACAGGAGAATGCTGTGATGATAACAATTTAACATGTGGACACATTTGGCCTCCTCACTGTCCGCTATCGGTTGCTAAGATTACACAATTTCATCTCAATACAATGATGTGCTTCTGAAGGTGGCTCGTTAGCCTTGGGGCACTGCTTACTCTTTCACCTTGGCGATGTGTCGTTGGAGTCTGGTAAAAGCGTACGGGGGTGATCAGAACACCTATAGGGTCTAGTGTCATAAATGGATACGGAATGCACAAGGGGATGGTCGACATAAGTAAAACTTGCACCTATTTTTTTTAATAGAAAAACAAGCGTAAAAACGGGGCTACGGTTTGGCTTTATGGGGATGAAACCCGGATGCTGGGAGCATTACCCGGTTTGGCTTCATGGGGAACCAAACCCCTGATGGGACCAAACCCGTGAGGAGAGCATTACTACCCTGTTTGGCTTTATGGGGAACCAAACCCCTGAGGGGTCCTCACTGCCTGCCTGGAATGAAACCTGGATGCTGGGAGCATTACCCGGTTTGGCTTTATGGGTAAACGAACCCCTGAGGGGATAAACCCCGGATTAGACAGCAGAACATAAAACAACTGAGCATTCGACCGGCTACCGAGCTAAGCAATCTGCTCTGAATAACCATCTCTCATAACTTCGGAAAAGTAATTGAAGGCCGTATAAATTTATTGCCGGGGGTAGATTTAAAATCCGAGCCAGATTTGAGAACCGAGCAAAGGCATGTTGTTTCAACTCCCCCTGGGTCCTCGATCGGTCCCACTTATGTCCAGATGCTCTCCGGACGAGGTCTCTGATTGTGGTGTATGGATCCAATGCAGCAGCCAGAAATTTCGGAATATAGTCTGAGCCCTTTGTTTACATCTCTTTGGGTTCTTTGATCTGCTAGCTTCCTGGCTTTCTAGAGGAATATGCGCGTGCGGGAGGAAGTTGGCCTTCCTTATGTAGACTCTGGAAAGGTTGTTTTGTCTGCCATTGTAGTTTGCTTATGTGGCCTGACCTGGTGGGTGTTGCCTTGTTGTATTTCTGGACTCTGTGGCAGGTTAACATTCCGGTCAGTGGAATAAGTATTGGGCCCGTTCACAAGAAGGATGTAATGCGTGCTGGTGTGATGTTAGAAAGAAAGAAAAAGGAGTACGCAACCATCCTGGCGTTTGATGTGAAGGTGAGGTTGTGTGTCTGAATGGACAGTGACATGTCGGATGCTGAGTAAAACCATTGGAAAATAATTTGCAAGTTCCGTCACTGTGCGGACCAACTAGGGTACAGGAGTGTTGGATGATGAGCTTGCTTGATCTTATCTCTATCACTGTTTGCCAGCTGGATTGCTGTGTGTGTCGTTATGGCGGCTGTTTGACAGTGACATGTCGGATGATGAGCTTGCTTGATCTCATCTATATCACTGTTTTTTCTGAATGTTTTTTTGTGAGTTCTCTATGATGTAACCTACACGCCTATAAATTTTGAAGCCATTCTGCTTAGCCAAAAAAACATTAAAAATCGTCAAAGATGGCGGTGTCAAAACGTGCTCGCCCACTCACTATTTTGTTTTTCTTCACTTTGAACTTTTTGTTTTCACTTTATTTCGGGGCCTACAAAATTTTATTATTTTTTGAGAATTTTTTAACGAGTTATTGATTATGCAAACTACATATCTGTAAATTTTCAGGGCATTTGTCAATGCCAAAAAAAATTAAAAATCGGCAAAGATGGCGGTGTCCAAAAGGTGCTGGCACACTCACTCATTTTAATTCTCTTTTTATTTTTTCTTATTTTTATCATAGTGTTTATTTTCTGTATTTGGTTTTTAATTCAAATTTGGTAAAGAATTTGGATGTGGTGCCCAGGCAAATGTTGTTTAGTTTATTTTTTTCCATAACATATGTTTTTTTCGGAATTTTTTGAAAACGGTTTTTTTTTTTTGTTTTGGTCCGCGTTCGGCCCGAACGGCCGAACGCCTTCCGAAGGGGTACGTTCGGGCGTTCGGGTTCGGGCGTTCGGCCCATCCCGAACGCTGGTAACCCTGGCCCCCGGGCATTATATTCTAATAGAATTATAGAACACGCAGGTGTCATATTTTAATGTGCCTTGGGCAGAGTGCCTTGCAGAGGGAGTGCCTTGTAGAGGGAGTATGCATGGGTTTTAAAGGGGGTTGATAGGGGTTTAGACTTCCAAGGGATATGTTTTGGTTGGATTTTTCGTTTTGTTTTTGGATTTGAAATTTGTTTCTGAACTTGTAAAGAATTCTGACGTGACCTAAGACAGAAGTTGGCTGCATTGTAATCGTAATCAACGTATTTTTTTACAATTTTTTCTTAAAATTCATTGTGATGCCACACCTGAAGTTGCTACCACCTTACTGAATATAACGCCTGAGCATTATTAACGAAAGTTTTGGGAACAATAAGGACAAGTAGGGACAACTGTTTGAGCAGATGCATCAAAGGATAGGTTAGAGGAACCTGTTTTCCGTTATGATGGTGATGAGACCATGTTGCCGATCATCTCTCTCCCATCCCGTCTCCCCTCCCCTCTTCCCTGCTGCCCCTCCCCCTCCCCCCCACAAAAAAGAAGAAAAAAAAAAGAAAAAGAAAAAGAAAAGGGAAATTACCGGAACATTTTGGTATCCTCTCTGTGGCAGCAAAGATTTTCATCAGTTGCTTATGGATATCACCAACTGATGGTTGGTGGCCGTGGTTGCAATCAGGAAGTTGGGCATTTGGTTCCATGCGGTTACGTTTCTGGCAGCTTGAAGCGTATTTTGTACTGAATTGTTGCCTATTGTGTCCCCAGGTGACTCCGGAGGCAAAGGAAATGGCAGAGGACTTAGGCGTGAGGATATTTACGGCAGACATTATCTATCATCTTTTTGACCAGGTCTGCTTCAGCTCACTACCTTCGGTTGTTGACTTTTGCATCAGTTCGTTTATCGTAATCTCTAGATGCTTTACCCTATCAGGCACAAACTTCCAATCAGTTTCCTCGTAATCAAGTTGTGGCTTGGATTAGGCAAGGATTTAAGGCTAGAATGGGGGGTTTGCACACCAGGTCTAGCCTGCCATTATGATTTGCAAGGGTGGTTTTCTTATTCAAGCTTTCTTATGTATTGTGGGGAATTTATTGCAATTGTGCGACACTGTGATGGTCCTGTTTGTGGGCGCGATGATGGTATTGATGAGATGATGGCATTGCAATGCTGGTGTTTATGGTGGTGGTGCTGGTTATGATGATGATGATGATGATGATGATGATGATGACGAGGATGTGGATGAGGGATTAAAAGATGTGCTGATCTTTCCTGTATGTGTCCCACACTGCAGTTCAATGCGTACATGGCAAATGTCAGGGAGGAAAAAAGGAAAGAAGCTGCGGATGATGTTGTCTTCCCTTGTGAGCTCAAGATTTTGCCGACATGTATCTTCAACAAGAAGGACCCAATTGTTCTTGGGGTGGAAGTCATGTCAGGAATTGTCAAGGTTGGTTGCTCCTTGCCTTGGTCCATGCTATCACATTTTATTGTAACAACCGGTTCATTTTGTCTCTACGTACACTTGGTTTGCAATGGCATGAGATGAATCTCCGTAATGGCATGAGATGAATCTCCTCTCAGTGCGATGGCGTGCCTTTGAAAACCCGAAAACAGAACGGTCTCTCTGACTGTTGGATATTTTTTCTGACCCGAGAACAGATTGGTCTATCTGACTGTTTGATATTTTTTGATTCCTGACCTTTATTAAGTCGAGTAATCAGGGTCTGGCTAGCTTCTGCCGTGCGGTGGAAACTGACAGCACATCTGAGGTTCTGTGAAAGGTAGTGTTGTTTTTAGGAGATGTTACTTCATCTTTCCTGCGGGCGGCGTAGCAATAAGACCATTCTTCTCTATAATAACTCTGGACCTCTTTGGTGGGGGCGCAGTTTGTTTTCATGTTTCCTTGTTTGAAAGTAATGTCCTAGGCTCTGGCCCGAAAAAATCAAGGGGTTCGTCGTGATTATTTTAAACATAGTAGCGATCTGGACTGTCCGGAGCCTGGTATCCGGATCCCAGTCTGAAAGGGAGGCCCTAATAAACCAATGGCCAAAATGTTTCTTTGGGCACCCATGACGTTCCGTCAAGTCCAGGGCTGCCAACCGAAATGTGGCAAAAATTCTTCTCGACCCTGCCCAGCATCTGGCAGGGCAGGGATTTTTTTTTTGTTGGGGGGAAAATTTTGAAATGCCCTAGACTTGGTTCCTTCTGCCGTACGGAAGGAAGCGTGAGTGTGTACCATATTGTATGTATTTGTGACTTGCCGGGGGAATAGGAACCGGACTGACGCTCCCCAGAATGGATATGGAGCCAGGACCATAAGGACCTGTTTAAAAAAAAAAAAAGAAAAGAAAAGGAAAGGGGGAGATTAAAAAAAAAAAAAAAAAAAAAAAGGAAAGGGGGAGATTAAAAAAAAAAAAAAAAAAGCCCTAGACTTCCATTTATTTGCGGTATGCCCCTCCGTTGCCGACTTACCCTGTCGCGCCCCTCTGAAACGATTGAAGTTTTGGAAAAACCCCTGGAGTCCTTTGGGCCTGAAATATGTTCAATATGCCCATGCCGGTACCGGTTCCAAATTTCCAGTATGTCCCGTTAGCTCCCCTCCCAGGGCCAGGGGAACGGCCTCAAGTGCCACCAGGAGCCACAGGGGCATGCTGGAAAGTTGCACCCCTCAGATTAAGGTGCTCGCTGTCGTTGCCCAAGATGCGAACGTGGCTGTGTTCTTCTTCCTCCTCCTCGTCTTACTCCTGCTCATCTGGTCATCCTACTTCCTCCTCCTCGTCTTACTCCTGCTCATCTGGTCATCCTACTTCTTCCTCCTCCTCGTCTTACTCCTGCTCATCTGGTCATCCTACTCTTCACCGGCTTGCTCTCCCTCCCCACCCACGGGTGCTATGTGTTGCTGTTTTCCCATTCTTTTATAGTTCTTTTTGTATATGTTTTCTATTTTTATTTTGTCAATTTCAGAGGGTTCACCCACGGGAAAAGCTTGTTCCAACTTCTCCATCCTCTGAATGGTAAGCAATGAACGTCTAACAGTACCCCCAGCGACAATGGGCACCTCTGTGTCCTTGTCCTCCTTCGCGTGTTCTACGTCCTCCTCTTCCTCGTCCTCCACATTTCTTCCTCCTTTGTCATCCTCACTGTCTTCTCCTCCTCGTCTTGCTCGAGCTCTCATCATTGTACTCACATCCTGGCTCTGAGACATAGTAAAGAGACTGGTGGAAGAGAGGAGAGTGTTATATAACAGTGGAGTGAGGTGTGAGAGATGGCACAGCGAACGAGGACCCAGTCAAACCCCCCTCGAGACACGGCAGTCTCACAGCAGGTTAATGCTTTTCAGTGGTCTCTCGACCTGGACGGATGCAAGCGTGAGTGGGTCATTGTATGGATTGCCTCCAGCTAGCCGGTGGCAACTGGACCAATGNTCAGTGGTCTCTCGACCTGGACGGATGCAAGCGTGAGTGGGTCATTGTATGGATTGCCTCCAGCTAGCCGGTGGCAACTGGACCAATGCTCCCTAGGGTGGATATGGCTCCCTAGGGTGGATGTGGAGTCATGGATTCGTTAGGGAGCCAGGTCAAGAAGGACCTGCTTTTCTTGATAAGCGAAGACGAGGGGTTCACAGTGGACAGTGAATAAACCTGTACACCTTCCAAACGTGGACATCTAGACTGTCCACAGGGTGGTGCATCGTGTCGTGAAGAATCTTGTGATATTCACATGGTGGTGAACATCGGGGGAGAAGTTCTCGTACCGATCAGCATGGCAGGAAAGCAAAACTATCATTACATAGACTGCTTGATTGGGTCTCTCCTTTTCAATCAAGAAGAGCAGCTCAATCAGCGACAGCAAATCTTAGACAGGGAGAACTTGTGTGTGTGTGTGTGTGTGTGTGTGTGAGGGAAAGAGAGAGAGAGAGAGAGAGAGAGAGAGAGAGAGCCGTTAACCTGTAAAAGGTGAGGCAGTGGAAAAGTTATTGTTAGGAACTCTTTTGTCGGCAAGGCCTTTGTTGTCAAGCTTGTTGACCTAATGCTTATTGACCTGAGTGTCACCTTTGTGGACAAGTTCTAAAATTTGATCTGCGCATTTTCAGTTTTTTTTCCATCAAATCGCAATTGCGGACACTGGTTGGGAAATTGCCCAGGCGTGTTTGCTGGGAAATCTTGGCCTTACGAGTTGACAATCCAGCTATGCATTATGCATTGGCGCTTAGAGTCTGCTGAGCAAGTATGTGGGCGACCGTTAGGTTACCTGAAGTTCTTCACACCGATACCCCCCCCCCCCCAGCCGATATAACACTCAGATGCTTGAAGGTCATCTTTACGGTCAGTGAGGTGGCCAACACCCGAAATCTTGAAAATTAGCACGTGGAAAGATGATTGGTGCAGGATTTAGATAGGGAGAAAGTACAGGGTGTGTACGAGGGGGGTCTGTGTCATGACCACGATTAAGCAAACAATCATTTGCTGCCACTCCGAGAAATGATTCAAGCTCTTCTGCCATATATATCGTGTGACCCTCTAGCTTGTTTTTAGGACTTGAGCTGCCCAGACCTATACCTCTGAGGATGACATGGATAATCGACAGCTTGCCGAGGGGAATGACCCAACTGGAAGAGCAAACCCATCTTAGACGAGTGGCTGTAGTTTAGATGAGTGAAGAAGACTCAACAGCGCTGTTATTGGGTAAATTCATGCCTAAGTGTGTGGGCCTGACTCCTGTTCTCCCATAAAGTGGATGGAATCCACGGAGAGGAATGGAAAATGCCGTCAGTGAGAGATGCGGCCTAACTGTACTGAATGTGTGAGTGCCGTCGGTGAGAGATGCGGCCTAACTGTACTGAATGTGTGAGTGATAGCTTTGCAAGTGCTTTTGCTCTTTTCTTTCAATTATCAGGTTTGTAATTGCGATTGCACTTTCTAATCTTCTTGAGTGGGTTGGTATATGCTTTCTGACTTTCTAATCATCAAGTTACATCGTGAACAAAAAAAAGAAAAGAAAAAAGAAAAAAGAAAAGAAAAGAAAAAAGTTACATCGTAAGTGGTTGCAGTTACCCTGATAGTTACATAGAGTGAATTTCCAATTTCCTTTCCTCTGTTTAATCCTCAAGTGAATTCGTGTCTGCTTGGTGACATTTTGTGAGTCTCAAGTGTATGGGTTGGTTGTTTTGAACCCTCTTTGTCTTATGTGTGTGTGTGTATAGATTGGTACTCCGTTGTCTGTGCCGTCGAAGGAATTCATTGATATTGGCAGGATTGCATCCATAGAGGTCAATCACAAGCTTGTGGACACTGCGAAGAAAGGGCAGTCCGTGGCAATAAAGGTGGGTTCTTTTGTCTATTTTGGGCCAGATTGTGATGAAGCAGGTCTGTGGGCATTTAAAAAAAAAGAAAATCTGTATATGTTTGCGTCTGTAGCCGTGTGTTCTGGGCCAGAATGTGATCAAGCGGGTCTGTGGGCATTTAAAAAAAAAAAATCTCTGTATATGTTTGTGTCTGTAGCCGTGTGTGCTTGTGGAGGTGGTCCTGTGCATTTTGAGTTGTGGATTCTTGTTGGACAACAGGTAGCTGACTATCGTCTTGACCTGATGATATCATTCCAGAAAGGTGCTTGCTGAGTTTAAAATAAAATTTGACGAGGCAGAGACTTTGATCAGATTATGTCATCCTGAAAAGGTGTTGCTGAGTTTCAATTTTGATAACGTTAGGGTGCTGTCTACAAGGGAATCACTGAAGCTTGTTACGGATGCGCAGGACGTGATTGCGTTTGTTGTGCAAGAGCTGCAATTCATTACACAGACCCCCTAAAAGCCCATAGTGTGTGCAGTGTTCAGCATTTGGTTAGCTATGGATGCGTCCACATCCTCCCTTTCTTCCCACACTGACTTTTGCAGAGTTGTGTTATGCTTGGGTTGTCTGTATGGTTGCCAGTCAGTCCGGAGAGTGAAAGTCCATCCATTGCAGCTTGTCATTGGTGGTGATCTTCTAGTCGATTGGTATGTAGGCGGCGAGATATGTAGGCGTTCTTTGCGCTCAGCCAACGTGAATGCAGCCATGGGTGGTACTGGCTGCTCTTTGAGTGTACGTTTCGCTGGTGTGCTTCAACTGCCACATCCGCATATGCGTGAAACAAGGGGTTCGCACTGCGTCGTCTGCCGCTGCGCTTTGCAACAGCTGATATGAATCATTTGGTGGCTTTTTGGTTGGTGCAGATTGTTGGGCAGAATGCGGAAGAATCTCAGAAGATTTATGGCCGGCACTTTGATCACAGCGATCTGCTTGTCAGTCGAATATCGCGAAAATCCATCGATGTACTGAAGGAGAACTACAAGGTATGCTCTGCTTACTCCATTCGATTGGTGCCGGGATGTTGAGATGTGGTTGGTTGGCAACCCATGATGATATGTATTTGATGTCACGTCCTGGTTGAAACCCTGTGGATGATAGAGCATAATTCTTCTGTGGGTTTCTTGCTCCTGCCACAAGTGATCGTGGGTGGCGTTGAACGAGCTTGGCCGCAGACGAGAGAGAGCCAGGGGTGGAAAAGCGTTGTGGGGTATAAGTTGATGAAGTGGTTTGGTTTTGCCAAAGCTGGCTATAGGTTGCTGAAGGAGAGAGAGAGCCAGGGGTAGAAAGTTGTTGTGGTGGAGGGGTCGGGAGCGAGAGAGGGGCTGGAGTAAATGGAACGGAAGTCGGGATTGAGAGAGAGGCCCAGCCAGAGTTAACGGAACAAAAGTCGGGTGTGAGAGAGGTGCCGGAATAAATGGAATAACTCATGAAGCAAAGAGGGGTTGGGAGCGAGAGAGGGGCTGGAGTAAATGGAACGGAAGTCAGGATTGAGAGAGAGGCCCAGAGTTAATGGAACAAAAGTCGGGTGTGCGAGAGGTGCCGGAGTAAATGGAATAACCCGTGAAGCAAAGAAGTAAAACACGGGAATGAGGGTGGCAGAAGCAAGGGCAAAATAGTTGAGGGGCGAGTTGAGTGAGGCTGGGTCGATCTACTAGATGTGAGAGGGTGTAGAGGTGTTACAGGAAAGGGGTGTGTGTGTAGTGTGGGTTCAAGGCGAGCAAACTAAGAGAGTGGAGAGATCGCCATACGGATGTAAGGTCAAGGCGAACAAACTAAGAGCGGTAAAGGTAACAACAGATACCTCTGGTTTCTGGGCAAGACCGGGTTTCGGTGTGGGCCGTGACATACCCCAGTACACGCGATGGCACATTGTGAAGATCTTAAACCACCAGTGCTTCCTAGAGTCGTGCCCGTGAACGCGCCGGGATTTTAGCAAACGTACGGGCTACTAGGAGCGCGCAAATTCATCCGACTAGAAATGTTTCTACTCTTTTTTTTTTTTTTCCGTGGCTGATAGCTGGGCCAAGTACTGGTGGTTTAACTGTGATTGAGCGTCCAGCATTGTTGTTTGGTAAGCATGGATGAATTGCAGGTTGTGTTGCTATTGCTGAAAACCAGGTTGGGCTACACTTGTGCTTGATTAGTTTAAAATTCTCGAAACGTGTTCTGGGTGCAGGGCTTGCCTATGTGCAATGTTTGCATCGCGAAGAGTTTTGGAAATGAAGGGTGGTGGTGATTGTTGCAAGAAAAAAGAAGAAACATTCTGCTTTCTCCTGTGTCGACATCTGCAGTCTATCTGTTTATCCTCTATTCTGTTTTCTCCTGTGTCGACATCTGCAGTCTATCTGTTTATCCTCTATTCTGTTGCCCAAGGCAATGGTTTAACAACTTGTCTGCATCACTTCATGGCTGTAATAATGTTTTGCTGTGATGTAAAACAGTCCACCGGTTGGTTTGTTTGTCGGTTTTGAGGTTTGTATGCGGAAACTGTTCTCGGTGTTGCAGCCTCTGGCATGATGCCCCAATCTTCCCCTTTCCTCTTTGAGAAGAGGGGTAATAGCCTCTCTGTCTTTCCAGCATCTGTATTCTGTAATCTGTATTGTGTATTTTGTGTTCTCTGATTCATGCCAACCTTGAGGCATCATCTTACGAGTGGATTCAATTTTTTTGTGGCTTGTTGTTTCTTCTTGTCTTGATTGCAGCATGAGATGACTGATGATGATTGGCGCACCGTGGTGAAGCTAAAGAGAGTCTTTAGTATACAATAAATAAAAGCTTTGGCCACAGTTGTGCAGCGTGGTGGACTGGCAGCAGCAGAACTCAGCGCAGATCTGAGCTCTGCTGCCCTTTGTTGTGACTGTTTTGGAAGTTTGAGCTCATATGTCCGTGAGACGTTGAGGGACACTTCGAGGTGAGATCCGAGGAGGTGGACGTGGAAGGTTTGTTGCTGCCAGTTGAGGGACTTTGAGTTGAGATATGAGGAGGTGGACGTGGATTGTTTTGTTGATTGCTTAGCTGTGTCATCTTTGTTTGTCGTTAGAGGTTCCTTGCTGCGGAGAGGGAGGCCAGTTGGCAAAGTTTGATGCTCCAGGCATATTAAGGTAACGGGCGCGATAGTTTTTTTTACATAGGATCCCATTGTGTGTTGGTACTGGTTACGTGGAAGGCTACGTGAAATCCACAGCCATTTAGAAGAGTATAATTTGCTCGAATGCGTGCAGACAAATCCTTCCTGCCTTGCCTTCGTCCCCCATGGCTGGCTCGTGGCCCTTCCTTCCCTGCCATCATGTCCGTGATGTTGTTTCTCTCTTTCGAGGTTGTTTCAAGCATGGAGAAGGGTTGATTGATGACTTTGTGCTTTGTCCTTGATTGATTGATGAAGGTTTCTGTGGTATCCTGTCTTTTCAATCATGAGTTCTTCATGTGGGCCATCGTTTTCTGCTGTTCCCTGTCCGGCTCCGTTGTCAGTCCTTCTGCGATAGGCAGCAATTCATGTTTCTCTCTTTCGAGGCTTGTTTCAGGCATAAAGAAGGGGCGTTCCTTGGCTTTGTGCCATCTTCGTTGATGGCTTCTTCGTCGTCCTCTCTTCTCAATCATTAATTGTTCAAGTGGCCCATCTTTTTCGTGTGTTCCCTGTCCGTGTCTCTTGTCAGTTCCTCTGCGATGGGCAGCAATGAGCCCAGTTGGGTGTGTGCTTCGTATTCGTCCTCTCGTCTCAATCATCCGTTCTTCAGGTCGGCCATCATTTTTTTCAATTCCCCGTCTGTCTCCTTTCAGTTGTTCTCCAATTGGTAGCAATGTGTCCTGTTGGGTGTGATCTATATAAATAGGATGTCCGTTTTGACTTCGGTCTCGTGTCTGGAAGGTGCTCTGCTCCTCTGGAGATGAGATGGTCGTTTGGCATAATGATGTGTTTCACAACAAAGTTCATTTTGTGTTGTCAGGAGATGAGACGGTCGTTATGTTTGATGGCATAGAAAACTGAATGGTGCAGCAATGTCAATTGAAAATTCATTTCGCTCTCTGAGATGCGATGCTTTTGACCGTCCGTCAAATTGTAAAATGGACCACGGTTGACGCTTCACAGACGTCAGTATGCTTAGAGGAGAGGACGGGTTACATATTTGGCGTTGGAGCACACTCGACGACTCGACGACGAGGCATATTAGATGGACCTCAATGGCAGGTAGATTACCGTTGTCTTGTGTTTTCTTCTTTTTCTCCTTGTTTGGGAATACAGCGTATGTAAAGTGTGCGAGTGGGCGTGGTGCCGGATCGAGTGCTGGGGGAGTGCTGCTTTTTGGTATCTCGTCTGTTTTGGCCACGGCGTTCTTATTCATTGTAATAGAGTAGTGATTGCATGTGGTCCACGAAAGGAGTTTGTAGAACTGAGGGGGGGGGGGGGGGTATCTTGACAAACAAAATCATTTGCTTTTATGTAATGGAAAAGAGATTGGATATTCTTCTTGTAGTTTCTTGAGAAAGGAAGACGGAATGAAAGTAGGTTGAAGGAACAACATATGATCTCCGAATGATATTTCTGAGATAATTTCTCCCTTTCCAGTTTCACTGATTTATGTGCGACGCCATGCCAACTCCCTTCTGTATCGTGCCAATTTTGAGGGATGTCCCGAAGGTGTTTTTATTGATGTATTGAATCCTTCTGTGCCGTTCTTGTTTCAACTTCCTTCTGTAGCATTCTTGTTTCAACTTCAAATGGATTTCTGGAAGGACTCTTTTCCTTGTCTTGTTTTCAGTTTTCCGTTGAAAGCAAAAGCGAAAACGATATAGGTGAGAGGGATCTCTATAAATCCTGTCGGGATCTCTAGGTTACACTTCCCTCCCTATGTAGTTTCAAGTGTCATCTGTTCGATGCGAAGCATTGAAATGACCGACACTTTCACATAAAAGATTTGGCTGAGAAGTTAAAAAGAGAATGCTGGATGCGTTGTATTTGTGTTCTGAATTGTGTTAAGCAACGGATCGAACCGTCGGACAGTATGTCAAGACCGCATGGGAGAAGCATCCGGCAAGTGTACACTTTTAAAACTTGTGGACTTGGTCATGGTGGAGCCTGGCGGCGGAAGTGTGAACGCGGTTATGGACAATAGAAATGTAGTCATGTCAATCAACTTGTAATTGAGTTCTCGGACGGAAAAAAAAAAAAAGAAAGTCGTATTAAACGAATCGAAAAAAAGATAAGATTTTGTTCCTTGTAGCCACGTCAATCAACATGTAATTGAGCTCTGAGTCCTCCCCTGCCGGATACCTGGGCGTGACGTCCTGGGGTACCCGGTCGTGTGGAAAAAAAAGAAATAGTTTTTCTATTTATATTTTTCTGCGCTCTCCCAGAAGACCCCAAATCCGGCTCATTTCTCTTTTTTGCCAGTTGGCTGTTGGGGGGGTGGGTGTGGGCGGGGGGGGGGAGGGTTTATAAACTGGTTTGAAAGGGGCTAAAGGGGTTTAAAGGTGGGTGCCCTAGTGTGACTCTGTTATTTTCTTTTTTATCTCCAATTCTGTGAGTAGTTTTAATATGACCCTTAGCCAAAAGTTGATTGTAGTGCAATTCCACACCCTTCTTTTTTTTTTTCTTTTTTTTTTGGTGCTGGGGCTGCCTGGAACCCTGCACAGGGGTCATGGCCGGGCCTGTACCTGGGCATAAGTTGGGTGCCCGGGCACCTGAAAAACAGCCTAGGGACGTATGGAAAAAAGGCACAGTTTTATTTCTTCAAGTTTTTGTTGTTGTGGGATATGGGCCGGGACTCCGGGTGGTGCAGTTGCCAGTCCAGCCGTCCCGGGCAGGTCCTATAAATTATTTGGTGAATACTCGTTTATAGGTAAAAGCCAGCTCTGCGATGTATAGCTTGGTTTATAGCTTGGTTTTTAATCGTTTTGTGCAGTTAGGTAAAAGCCAAGCTCTGCACAAAATAATTTGAAGGACTATACATCACTTTTGAACTTAACAATAAAACCCTTATCAAATAAATATATGGCATTTAAAATAAGAATACAAACAACTTTTGCCTCAGATACACGTTTAAATTCTTAGCCAAACATGAGTTTGAAATAAAAATATAGGGGAAAAAATTAAAACAAACAAAAATAATATATTCGCCCATGTATGGGAAACCATGTTCAAGCGAACGTATTCATGAACAGGAGAATATGTTTGCGCGTTCGGAAAACCCCTGAATGAATTCATCGTGCTACACATCTTATAGGACTACAAGTGGACCCCGCCGCACAGCAACACTCGCTGATGGTGTCTCATTTTTCTTTCGTGTCTCTCTCTCTCTCTCTCTCTCTCTCTCTCTCTCTCTCTCTCTCTCTCTCTCTCTCTCTCTCTCTGTGTTTCTTCCCATGTTGTGCTTGGTGGGCATCGGTGCTTGTCGTGATTGATTGATTGATTGATTGATTGGTTGATTG
>BFEA01000433.1:1175389-1194098 GCA_003427395.1 Chara braunii
GTACCAGCCAGTCCAGTCCAGTCCCGTCAGTCCACTGGGGTATACCCCAGCCATTGTCTGTTTTCAGTCTCATTCCTTACTTGCACATTTTGGAGTACGTGCGTTGGAGTCTTGCGTGGGGAGCTGCGTTGTGCCATCTTGCTCCCCCCCTTCTTCCTCCATCTCCATCTCTATCACTAGCGGAGCACCACACCTGGTGGGTCCGCTACAATATTGATGTGGAACTTGAACTACGACGGGGTGCTTTCGCAGATAGATGGTGATGAAGGGTTGTGTGTGATAGCCTGATGAATTTGAAGTTGCAGAGAACCRCTGGTCATAAGGAGAGGGATGAAGTTTATTTGCCTCATGAGGATTTCAGGATATTTGAGGGGGTTGATTTTGCGAGTGGCTACGGAGGTGCAGAGGGATGGATGGGTCGATAGATCCTGATGGAGTGGCGCAAGTGATACAATCAGTAAGGATAGGTGGCGCTGATGGTCTGAGAAGCCACTCTTCATTTAATGTAGCAGATCAAAAATCCCCTTGATAACTTGACGGCGCAATAAAGTTCMACGAGTTGTGTTTTCCTTTTGCTTGAATAATTTCGTGATGAGTTTGGGGACTGATCGTTCATTGTTACTTCGAGTCAGGATGTGGTGCGGGGTATTAACACGATGGTGAAGACTTCCTGCCAACGAATCTTCCAATCGTTTTCCTTACTTCGTGTAATTGCTTCCTTCAGTATCGTGTTAAACTATTGATTCTTGAATGGTTTATCCTTTTATGACTTGTAGGTTTGGATCTGCTATGAGCTTATTGTTTGGATGTTCCGATCCGTATATCCTAGGGTTGTGCTTTTTTGAAAGTTCTGCCGGGGTGTGCTATGGTGGGTTTTTTATGATTTTTTTTTGATCAATTGATGGTTTATTGATGTATTGATTAATATTTGTAATCTTCCGGCGGACTTCGCAAACGATAATTGGATGAATGGTTGTCCATTTGCATTTGTCTCGTGGTTGTTGCGCTTATGGTTTCTCTTGGTGAATGATGCTTGTTTTTGTCCTGACATGCGGCCTACGTTTGTCACCAATCCGTCCTACCTGTTTAGCGGTTTCCTTTCATTGGTTGCACTAAATTTGCGAATGCGCTTTGAGGTGTTTAGTGGTCGGTTGAAAATCTTCTGTATTCCAAGCAAAAAAAAAAACTGGGGAATTCAGTTTTCCCGTTCCTTGATATCCATACATATCGGATCTACGAGTGTCATAATAAGCCATGGCTGTTCTGTTTCGTTTGTTGCGCGATTATTCGCGCGGTGGCTTCCTGTTCATAACAAAACACACGCACACACACACACACACACACACACACACACACACACACACATACACACACGCACACAAACACACACACACACACACACACACACACACCTATGTATCACCCGCGGTCATGACCGCGGGCCATTTTACCGCACGCGGTCATGGTCATGCCCACGGGGGGCGGCTGCCCCCCGTGGCCAAAGAAAACCCATGATTTGTGAAAAAATAGAATAATACACGAAAGAAAAATACCTTCCTGGGCATGCTTGGCGCCCGCCACCTAGTAGAGATAGACCACTGGATCCCCCGATCGGCATTGAGCAGAGTCTGCTGATGTTCGTAGGGGAGGGGACCTGAGGGGAGGCACAGGGATTGGTCCTGTTGGCATGGTCCCTGATGCTACTGGCTGTCCCCTAGGCGGTATGGCCCACCTGCAGGTCGGGAGCAGCCCCCGCATGTTCTCTCGTGAACACGGTTCTGGCTGCTACGGGGTTCCCCGTATGCCTACAATTAGGAGTAGTGGTAGGTAGGTAGTGTGAGGTGAAATTGAGAGAAGAACATAGCTTGTTAAAAAGGAAATATATATATATCGTCAATATATATATATGGGGTTGTCGGGTTTACAATTCCCTACATCCCCATATTTTTTTTTGGGATTTTAATGCTTTTTGGGAGTTTTAAAAAATAGAAAACGAAAAAAACAAGTATTAAAATCAAAAGAATCACAACAAAAAAAGGGCACCTTTTTTTTTCATTTTTTTCTGATTGCTGGTGTGTGTGTGTGTGTGTGTGTGTGTGCGTGTGCGTGTGTGCGTGTGTGTGTGTGTGTGTGTGGGCCCGCTGTGGTATGAGGGAACGAGAGTGGACAATCTAGTTTAAAACTAGGCACTGTAGTATTCCTAACTATTTTGAGCCCCTCTGATGAGGCCGTTACTGGCTACGGCGGAAACTGGTTGGCGATATGCGAGTTGCGCTCTGCTCTTGGACTTCGAAGCTTCACTCCTTTCTTTGCGGTGTGAGCAGTGGCGTCCGCCATAGCTTTGCTATGGTCATCAGCTTCGTTGTTATGTCTTTCAAGAGAATTATTCGGGATCGGTTATCGCACAGCTTGCGCCGTGGTCCACACGGTTGTGTGTTCGGCTGCGTCAGTTAACACTGTCTCCTGTACTTTACTTACATATAGATAGTGAGAGCTTACATATAGATATAGAGAGCGGATGTTGTGAATAAGTCTGGAGAACAGATAATATTGAATTTGTAAAGAATTTGGGGGCTCTACCTCTTCGATTTTTTTTATTTGGTTGGGGGAAGGAAGGAATTCAGCTGACGTAGGTTCCGTCCACTGTTCAGGTTGAGGATGGGGTCCATGTCGGCGAAGGATGGCCGTCCCGCCCATGACGGTGGTGCCGCTTGTCCTGTCGACATGACCTCAGCGACTATGTCGGCTGACCGTAGAGGTGCTTTCGATGGCACTAATCATGATGGTCCATCAGATGCAACGTTGTCGGTTACGTTATCGACCATCGTGGTGGACTGCCAACCGGCGGCAAGTTCCAAGCGGTACACGATCGATCAAGTGCTGGAACAATTTGTCGGCGATTTCGGTAGAGCTCAGTTCTGGCAGTTCGTGCTCATCAGCTCAGGATGGATTCTGAAGGCCTTTCATACCTTCGTCATCATTTTCTCCGATCGGGATCCCACATGGACTTGCGTTGATGACGTCAACAGGTGGTCGACGATGACGGCAACTTCGGGGTCGTCCACGGCAGCGTCGGCAGGGGGAGGATCCGGATCCCGAGGCGTGTGTAATGCCTCGTCGGCTTCTTCAATCTGTGAACTGCCTCCCGGCACGTGGCAATGGACCAATCAGAAACGTTCGACGATCTCTCAGTTTGGCATGGTTTGCTCCAGGGAGTTCGAGATCGGCTTGTCGCAGTCGGTGTTCTTCTTGGGTTATCTTACGGGTGCGGGCTGCTTTGGTTCTCTGTCGGACGGCCGGTTGGGTCGGAAACGGTCGCTGATGCTGGGTGCCACCGTGGCCGGCGGGTTCGGCATGCTCACGGCCTCCTCGCCTTCTGTCGCTTTCTACATACTCTTCCGGTACCTCACAGGCGTCGGCACGGCGGGAATCAGCTTGAACGCGTTTTCTCTGTCGACGGAGACCATCGGGCCGCGCAAGAGGGGACGAGTGGGTACATCTGCGCGGTACTTCTACGCTATGGGCATGATGGTTCTACCTCTTTTCGCGCTCCTCGCCTCCGATTCCTGGCGGATGGTCATGATCATCACAGGTATACCCTCGCTGCTCTTCACCATTCTGTGCGGCTTGCTTGCCTACGAGTCTCCACGATGGCTGCTTGTTCACAACAGGGAGGAAGAGGCCTTGCGCATGCTGAAGAAGCTGGCAAAGAAGAACCGGTCCTGGATTCCCGACTACGTTACGCTGAAGTCGGCGACCGCGGTCTCGAAGGAGACGGCTGCTGTCAATGCCACTCCCGATTCTGCCCTCCAGGCTGTTACAGTACGGGTTACGTGTGATTCTTCCACTTCTTCTTCGTGTTCCGACGAGCCGGTCTCTCGCACCGATGCTTCACTGCCTCCCCCTGCCGTTCCTTTCTCCTGTCGTTCTTCGATGCAAGCGGCCACCAGCTCTCTTGAAACCGAGGCAGCAGCGACGTACCCCGGGCCGGAAAATCTGGACGTCGACAGCCATGGCAAGGGGAGCCTACCGGTGGCCACCGCCTCGGCGTGCTCTTCAGAGGCGTCAGAGGACGTAACAACAACGCACATCGCCGGCAATGGACGTGATCACTGGCAGGAGAACCAGCTCCGGAAGGGTACACTCCCAGCGCCGAATGAGGGGAACGAATACTCCGACGTTGAGGGGCGTCGTCAATTCCTGGAGATGGAAATGGATCGGGATCTGCAGGAGGGGGAGGAGTCTGAGGAGGAGAACAAGAAATGGGAACACGAGGAGGGTCGTTGTTGCAGCGAGAGTAGTACTGAGAACGCAAGCGTGCCATTGCCACCTCGGATCGATGTACCGCATGACGTATGTCATGAGTCTGTGCACGTGTCCGGCAAGCTATCTTCTGCAGAGCATTCTTCTGATATGGCCCTGCCTTCTTCTCTAGGGAATGCCGAGAATGACGCGGGCGCAAACGACGGTGGCTTGCCCTCCTCCTCTTCTCCGGCCGTTGCAGGTATCAGAAAGCCGGGTGTTAAGTCCTTGGCCGAAACGGACAGTGGGAGAGCGAGCGAGGCGGCAGCGGGAGTGTCCTCGAGAACCAAGAAGCTCAACGCCTCAGCGTCCAAGGAGAAGGTCGGATTGCGCGATGTGTTCAAGTGTAAGGAAACGGCGAAGAGGATGGTGTGTATTGTGTACATCTGGTTTGCATCTTCGATAGCTTATTATATATCGAGTCTGAACCTCGGCAATCTCGGGTCGAATATATACATAAGCACCTTCTTCAATGGTTTGGTGGAGGTTCCTGCCTTCGCTCTTGGAACGTTCTTGATCTCGTTTTGGGGCCGGCGGATGTTGCTTTTCGACGGCCTGGCAGTCGCCGGGGCCAGTGCGGTGATCGTCGGGTTGATGCCGCTTGCCCTTGGACATGACGTAGTCAGGGGATCAGGCGCCGACTCCACCGTCCGTCTGGTGGTGGCTCTGTTTGGCAAGTTCGGCATCGCTTTCTCGTATAATGTTCTTTATCTCGTCAATTCTGAGTTGTTCCCCACGGTAGTCAGGAACGTCGCCAATGGAACCGGATTTCAAGCGGCCCAGCTGGGAGCAGCCATCGCTCCGTTCATAACCGTTCTTGGAAGGACCAATCAGGTCATCCCATCGATGATCATGGCGCTGACGAGTTTTTCTGGAGCCTTCGTCAGTCTTTTGCTGCCGGAGACGTTCAATGAACCACTGTACGAGACAATAGAGGAAATGCCGAAGAGCGCTTCAGCTCTCCGGACTCTGCGAAATACCTTTGTTTGCTGCAAAGAGTGCAAAGCAGCTGGCTGCAAGAGGGGGTCCTGCAAGGGGAACGACAACTTGGAGTGCAGCAATCGGTGTTCTCGTACAGCCGAATGAATGACAACGAGTTGAATGAGAGCATACGAAGGAGGTAGGTCAGACTCGCTCAAGGTAAGTTTTAGTGTCCAGTCTTTATTATCGTCTAAGTTCTAGCGTCAGGGGGGGCAGAGGATAGTGACTGTGGTCACTGTGCAGAGTACAGAGTCGCAGTTGTAAAAATGATTGCAGGTCCGGATCCTCTTCTCTTTTCTGTCTAGGAGGAGGAGGAGGAGGAGGAGGAGGAGATAATCAATGGTCGGAGTTTTTGTAAAAATGATTGCACGTTTGGATCCTCTTCTCTTTTCTGTCAAGGAGGAGGAGGACGAGAAGGAGGAGCAGGAGGAGATAATCAAGGGTACGGGACTGTGTTTGCAAGCACAGATGGTCTGCACAGATTCTGCAGAGATCGTTCGGTCGGAGGGTGAGATCAACAGACCGCCAGCAAGAGCTTGCTTGCTTTCGACACGTGGCGACTTGTCACAGGTTCGCTTTGGACACGTGGCGACTTGTCACAGGTTCTTCGTTTTGGACACGTGGCGATTTGTCGCAGGTTGTTCGAAAGTGTGCCGGGGTGGTCAATGATATAATTTTGGTTAAATTGGCTTTTTTTTGAAGTGGTGACTGTGTTGGCTTCGGGGTTTATTTTCGATGTGGTCGACACCTAGTCGACCGGCAACGACCCGTTTCGGTCAGCGCTCCAAGAAGAGCTGACCAGGGCAGGATGTGATCTCATTCGGTCGGAATTCTCTTGCCGTACATTAATTTTAGCGATTAGCTGGTAGGTAGTTTATTTTTTCCTGTTTTTCTGGTTTGTTTTCCGGGTCCCCTTCGGGGTTTTTGACACTCTTTAATGTCGTCGATTTTTTGACAGTTTATACTTGGGGTGAGAGCGTGGATGTTGTGGTCCACGACGACGTTGCTGTCGCGTCGGTTTTTGGAGACTTGGTCCACACGTTGCTTGCCGACGTCTTTCAGATGAGGTCAATGGTCGATGCCCCTTCGTTTTTTCGAGACTTCAACATGGAGTGATTTTGGATATATGGTCGACACACCTTTGGAAGATATGGTCAGTGGTCAAATGGTCAACGCCCCTTTCGGACGAGGTTAATTGTCAATGTCCATGTTAAGTTAGCGCTGCGAGAAGAAAGAGCTTTTTTTTTTTGAAAGATGAGCGATGCCCAGGATTTCATTAATTTCGGTGATTAAGAAGATGGTCGTTGATTCTTCCGGCCTTTTTTTTTTTTAGTTCCATTCCATTTGTGAGTTTTTCAAAGATGATAGGCGAGCTTTTATTAGTCTCGGTGATTAGGAGGATGGTCGTTCATTTTTCGAAAATGTTTTGGTTCTTTCTCGAAGATGAGCGATGAGCTTTGAGCCTTTGACAAATTTCGGTGAGCCTTTTTTTTTCTTTTTCTTTTTTCCTCCCCCTTTCTTTTCCGAGATTTTATTTGAAGTGATGTTGGATGTGGTCAACATCTTTCGGGCGGGGTCAATGGTCAACGCCCCCTTTGCTGTACGATACTTGACTTGGGGTGATTGAAGGGTCAATGGTCAACGCCCCCTTTGCTTACGATACTTAACTTGGGGTGATTGAATGTAGTCAACGACACCTTGTTGACCAGACACCTTTCGAATGTGGTCACTTTTAACTCCCCCTTGTTGATTCAATCACTTGGGGTGATTTGGGGTGATCGAATGTGATCCAATCCAATCAACAAGGTGTCGTCGAGACCTTGTTGACCGGAGTCGTCCGACACCTTTAGGATATGGTCACTGGGCGACGCCCTTTTTTGGTCAGCGCTCCGAGAAGACCAGGTCCTTTAAATTTTCATAAAACGAGCTATGGGTGCATTGCATTTCAAGTCGATCACGTACTGGCAGGATCGCACTGCCTGGCAGCTCGTTTCTCCTCTCCATTAAATGTAGTTATTAGGTCCTTTCGACAGTTACAGTAGTTTCGGAGTTTTTTTTTTTTTTTTTTAAATATAATTTCGGAGGTTTTTCGAATTCGAGCAATGAGCTCATTCCGATGCTGCCATCAAGTGGGCTTTTTATTTTTTTATTTTTTTTTTCGGAGTTTCTTCACAGTCGACCAATGAGCTCATTCCGATGCTTCCATCAAGTGGGCTCTCTGTTCCGAATCTTTTTTTTTAGTTAATTTAGTCAGTAGGCGGTGGAACTCGTTTCTTCTTTTTCGGATTTTCTTTTTTTTTTTTTGCGGTTTTTCTTGTTTTTCGATTGCCGGGGCCTGGCGCGGGGTGAAGTTCGGTGAAACAGATTTTCTCTGGGAATTCTTGTTGTTTTTTTTGTTCGGATTTTACAACAAGTTAACGAGGATGCGGATTGCCACTCGTTCGTTGCCGATGGTGGCCTTTTTTGTTTCTCAGAAGAATTTGTTTTTTTTAGTTGCTGGCTACTACGTAGCTGCAGATGGTGACACTCGACACTGAGTCCACAGTCGAATAGGATAGGATCTCGACAACGAAGTCGACAGCGGATTATCTATCGCTGCAGCTTTCTTTGGCAAGTCGATATGCAGTGCGTTATGTGTATGTGACATGGCATCAAATCGATCTGGAGTGAAGTATACGACGACAATTTGAAATCGATTTGCAGTGACGAATTATACGACGTTGCATGCAATCGATATGAAGCGCGCGAGCGATCTGCATGGCATCGTACTGTTCTTTTCAATTTTCAGTTTGACGACGATTCGACGAACGATGTCGGTGCTGTCAGTTGTTCGAGTCTTAGCATGGACACGTCCATCATGAACATCAAATCGATCTGTTCGGTGAATCGAATCGTAGGACGCACGTCCATCAACATCAAATCGATAGATATTTGCACTGATGAATTGTACGACGGGCCGACGGCACGACGATGTCGGTCGGTGTTCTCAGTTGTGTTTTGAGTCTTAGGTCGCACGTCCATCACGTTGATCACATCACATCAAATCGATACGTGCAGCAATGGAGTGAACGACGGCACATGCAATCGATATGTGCAGTGAATTGTACGACGTACGTCATATTAAATTTTGAAATGCCGTGAAGAATTTAGGACATGAGACGGAGAGGTTTCTCTTTTCAATTTTGAGATGCTGACGTTTTTTAGGTGTTCACGTTTTTTTCTGAGTTGACGTCACGGTTGACGACGCACATGCTGTGTTTCGGGTGCATGCATTGAAACGCAGCCGGGATCGGGACTCGGTTGTTTGGACTGGGGAACCAGGGGAAGGCGGAGAAGAGAGAGCCCACAGGTCGGGATTGCTTTCGAATCGCAGGGCCCGCTTCGAAGATATCTTGTTTCGTTTGGAGTTCCACGAGTTGTGCAAGAATAAGTAAACAGAGTAGTGGTTTGTTGGCTCTGCCGCTTGTTGCTGGGTGAAAGACCCACGTACCTGCACTGGGTAATGGTCTCAGTATGTGACGATGTCTCATCCGGGTTGTTTGTGAGGAATTCCCGGCCTCATGTTTCATGATAACAATGGATTCCTTGCTTTTTCACCGGAAAAAAAATAAAAAAGTTAACATTTCGTTTGGAGTTGTGCAAGAGGCTTAAGTGACATTGTAGTAGGACGTCGTTAGCGCTAAGAGCAACTTGTCGTGAGCCGTGGACATGGTTGTGATAGGTAGCGTGGGCGTGGGAATGAGTGGCGGCGGGTTTCATTTCGTATCGCGGGCCACAAGGATGACGTCATCTTTTGCTTCGTTTGGAGCTGTGCAGGAAATTTTGCCTCTCGATGTCGTCCTTTGTGCTGAGAGTGGAATTGTAGTGATTTGTGGATGGATATGGTTGTGCTGGTGTCTAATGAATGGCCTTTTTTTTTTTAGCGGGGGGAGGGGGGGGCGTGGGGGCGGATGGGGATAAACGTACGATAAAGGGCCGTGGGCTAGAAATGGATGGTGTTAGTTTGTCAAATGCTCAAGCAGCTGCTACTTTAGCTTCACATAAATTGTGTTTGTCCACCAAGTTTGTTCAATGGTCGTAATTAGCTCAGAGTCGATCAATGCAAAAGACAAAAACAAATAAACAGTAGTAAAAAAGAAAGGCAAAAAAAAAAAAAAAAAAAAAGAAGGCTCGAAGAGTGTGATTACTGTTGGATTAGGCCCATACCGAAGGTCATCTCGGGATCCTGCAGAGGTTGATTGATGAAAGAAATTCACCCTGCAGGTCGATTGATTAAAGAAATTCAAAAAAATGAAGGGTAAAATTAATTATGGGCAAGTTTCAAAAATAGCGCGTCGCCTCGGGGCTGTGGGCTAAATCCTCGTCGGCACACTGTCAGCCCTTTCGGGAGCCTGAAAAAAATGATGAAGGGGTTATTTGTCTGTTTTTTTCGGGGACTTGGGGCTAAGGCCCTAGTTGAACCACTGGCCATCCTGGCGTCCGGCAACATTTTGAATGCGCCTGGACAACGGCGTTGTCCAGATGCATTCAAAATATTGGTGGATCATGATCCCGTATGCCGTGGTTATCTGGGGTTGCGGCAGCTGGATTTCGGTGAAATAAGACGTAAAAATTTAATGGGGTTGGGGCAGTGTGGGCTATATTACTCCCGGGGCGAGGTCCCACTAGCAACATGGATTGGATTGAACGGCTGAATCTTAGACGTGTTCCTGGAAAAATGCAGAAATTCGAGATTGAACAGCTTTTTCTGCATCTCTGCCTAAAACACGTCCAGATTCAGGATCTAAATCCAATCTTCTTTGCTAATGGGACGATGCTCCCGGTCAGTCCTTGGAATAACTTCAAAAAACAAAAGTTACCAAAACAGAATCTGTGGGCTAAGGGTCTCGCCGCACGGCACACGAAACGAAAACGAGACGAGTGCATCTGCCCACGAAAGGTGGCAAAATACACTCGTTACTATTTATAGCAAACCGATGAACCTGGCCATTTTCTGCAGGAAGGTGCACTCGTTTCGTAACTTTCTTTTGTCGTTTCGTGTCCCGTGGGGCGACGCCGTGAGTCTTCGTGACAGGCAAAAATTTGGACCATTTCTCGATTTATGCGTGTCATCCTTCCGCAGGGCCATGCTAATCTGGGCCCTGTTAATAAAAGTGGAATTTCGGGGGGGATGATAATAATAATAACAATAATAATAATAATAAAAGAAATCTTCGTGACAGCCCTTCCGGATTCACGAGACATTCGCGGGTTGTTAATCTCCTGGAAATTGGAAAAAGAAGGTGCAAAATTAATTGGAGCGGGCTGGGGTTAACTTAGGGGTTATTAAGTTATAACTCTGCCGCAGTCCTTCCCGAGACAGCCGTTGAAACTGGAACGATACAGAAGAGGAGATTAGCATGGCCCCTGCGCAAGGATGACGCGCATAGGGAAAAAAAAGAAAAGAAAAAAAACGAGGGAAAAGATAAACTCCGCCGTACCGAGGAGGTCAACGTGCATGCGAGCCGGTGGGTGATTAGCCCACGAGGCGGAATAAACCTGCGTGGCGGGAACCCTCTGCGGGTGCACCGTCCGCCAACCACGATCTGCTGTGAGAGGTTCCGAGTGTGAGCATGCCCGTTGGGACCCGAAAGATGGTGATCGAAAAAAAAAAAAGAAAAAAAAAAGGACATCGTTACCTGGAGATGCCAAGGTGGATACGTGAAATAAGAACGAAGTTTGGGCATATTCTCGCACTACCTGTAGGGGCTTTTTTTGGACTTACGTATAGACGCATTTACGGTCAGATGCATCCAAGCATTGCGCGATTACGGTTGGATACATTTGAGATTGTGCTAGTGCTTTTGATGGGGCAAAAGAGATTTCCGTGTACTATTTTGCTGTGAGCTGAAGTCTTGGCCGATGGCCACGGTCAGGGCGTACTTCACACTAGAGTGGCTAGATCTCTCTCAAAGGTATCTGACCTCGTTTACGTCCGCACCTGGAGGCATCTGTCCGCATTTCCGTCCCGAAGTAAGGAAAAAAGTCCCTCCCCCAGTCTTTCGGGTTATCCGCTAAAATTTGGAGCGGTAAAGAAGATTAGCAGGCCCGAGGATAGTCAGGGCGTACTCACTCTAGCACACTCTTAAACGTAAATGACCGCATTTACGGCTGCACCTAGATGCATCTGGCCGCCTTTCCGTCCCGAAACAAGTAAAACAGTCCCTGCCGGTAGTAGTGTGAGCATGCCCTCAGTCTGTCGGATATCCGCAAAAATTGGAAGGATAAAGATGAAGATTAGCAGGCCCGTAGGGATCATCATACTAAGTGAATTTTTTATTTATTTATTTTTTTATTATTTTTTTTTTTTAATACTACGTGATTTGAGTTCATTGGATTCGTATTTTGACAGTATGGGCTCCCGGGTGAGTCGTGTAGTTGCTGTCGATGATTGAATTTCTATGAAGTAGCTTATCTACCGAGGATGCCACCTCGAGAAAACGACGAGAAAAATGGTTAAAAAACACAAAGCAACGTCTCATGCTTATCTACCGAGGATGCCACCTCGAGAAAACGACGAGACATGGTTAAAAAAAAAAAAAAAACGGAAGGTAGAAAACACAAAGCAACGCCCCATGCTATATCTCATTGAAAACAACTAGTCACTCCTGAGAGAAGAGGCTGCTGCTCTCAAAATCTCAACTCCCAAAGAACACCCACCATGATCTCATTCTGACGGCGTACTCACTCCGGGACGTTTGACCGAGTTCTGGACGGAATTGCGGGCCAGATGCATCCAGGTCAGTGGCCGTAATTGCCCTCCGTCCTTTCGTTTTTATCTACTTATTTATTTATTTATATTATTTTTTAAGCTGAACATTTCATTACATTTTAACATTGAGACCAGGCCGGGGACCCCGCAATTCAACCCCTACCTTCTTCCCCCGAATACAACGTATGGTCCTTATAGCTGTATTTGAGCCATCTTTCAGTCTACATACAGACAGCTATAATGACCGTACGTTGTATTCGGGGGAAGAAGGTAGTTATCTCGGCACTCCCGGCGTCATCAGCGCGGTTTAGCTTGTGGGTCACTCTCTCTCTCTTTTTTTTCTTTTCTTTTTTTTTCTTTCTTGTTTTTTTTTTAACATGCCCCCGCCAGTGTTAGTGGTGCTGATAAGAGCAGACACCACTAGCACTTGCGGAGAGGCTCCATCTATTGGTGGGGAGCATCACCTACTGGAAACCGGTCCAGCGTCCCTTATACACAGAACGAATCGGGAACACGTCAGGAAAATGAATATAACTGAGAAAGACACCTGCCAGCATTGATTACTCTGTCTTCCAGAGGATTGACTGTGCAGGTTGTTGGGAACAGGAGCTACGTCTTCGCCCTGTACAAGGGGCCAAAATTGGCCAAATACCTTGTGGGTCACTCTCATCAGACACAGTATCAGAGTCATCACTGGCTGAGCAGGGGGAGAGAGAGCTAAACTGAAGCTACCACGTAGCACACCACCTTCTTTCGCTTGCCGTCTTGGACTACCAACTTGAAAAGCCATCACGGAGAAGCAGGGTTTTTTTTGTTTTTTTTTTTTTTTTTTTTTTTAGAGGAGTTTTTGTTGCTGTAAAGCCTGTGAAAAGTCTCAAGGTTGGCGAAACTGTGGGGCTGCGACGAGTTTCACTCTTTAGTTTAAAATAGGCAAAATAGACAAGTCGAAGTGGCGCCCGTGTCATGCATGGTATGCGTGCTAGGTTGGAAATGTGTATGATGAGTTTAGAGGGGGTCTGAAACTGAAACTGCGCTGCGCTGAGTTTAGAGTGGCGTCTGAAACTGAAACTGCCCTGCGGGCCTGCGGCAGTCTTCATACCCCCGAGTGGAGCGTGGATGGATTTTTCTAGCGTGGTGGTGGCCTTCTTTGCTCCATGATTTCCGGACCTGCTAAAAAAAAAAGAACAAAAGGCAAATTTTTTTTCCTCTTTTTTTCTTTTTCTTTTTTTTTGTCTTGGGAGAGTTCTTACCAATTCCCCAAGATGCGAGGCTCAGCCTGTGCTCTGAAGAACTTGTAGAATAGCGGTCGATTCAGTGTCGAAACCTACGGTCTTCAGCGGAATAGAACGTAGGGTCATTATATCTGAATTTCGGGTATCTTTCATTCTAAATGCAGCAATAATGACCGTATGCGTTGTATTCGGGGGTAGACTGAAGCGAGCTAACCTGCCCCCAGGCTGCCAGTGGAAGAGGTAGGTAGGTGTTACTCTCAGAACTAAGAGTAATTATGGGCCTCACTGCACTACTCTTGAAATGTGCAAAACGAGAGTGAATCTTCCGCAAGAACATTGAAATATACACCGCCAATATTTTTGTCTTTTCTGCATGTCGAGAGGAGTGCAGCGAGGCCCTATATCTGATAAGTGGGAATTCCCCAGATTATGACAAAGGAAATGAGATAATGAGCTTGCAGCCTTGCAGTTGAGCTATCCTACTTTTCTCAGACTGGGACTAGCACGGGGCGCAGAGGATGGAGACTCGTAGAGTCCAGTACCTACTAACACTCTCCTTACGACGAGGAGACTCATAGAGTCCAGTACCTACTAACACTCTCCTTACGAAGAAAAAAGTGCCTAACGGGCAAAAACAATTGGAATAAGTGTTTGAATGTGGACGTGTTTGATAAAGAGGTGCAAAAGACTGTAATTGATCTGCTTTTCTGCATCTCTGCGTGGAAGCATGTCCTGATTCAGACACTTGTTCCAATCCTCTTTGCCAGTGGGATCTGGCCCTAATTGCTAGTATTCCCTGATCTCCTACAAACTTCTTGCAAAAGTCCTAGCCATACGACTATCTTCTTCCCCCGAATACAACGTACGGTCATTATAGCTGTATCTGGACTGAAAGAGGCCTCAAATACAGCTATAATGACCGTCCGTTGTATTCGGGGGAAGAAGGTAGCTAGATACCTGCCTAAGTTAGTTGGAAAAGAGCAAGGGGCCTTCGTTAAGCATGGCTCGATAATGGATAACATAGCTTGCACTATACAAGCCTCGGAGAGCATTGCAAAAGAGAACCGCAATGTCGCCATACTCCTCTTGGACATGGAGAAAGCTTATGACCGCGTGGGATGGGCTTTCGTCGCAACGACTCTAAAACACAAGAATTTTGGACCAAATTTCATAAAATGGGTTACAATTATGTACTCATCAGCCACGTCAGCGGTAATGGTCAAAGGGAAACTTTCTTGGACATTCTCCCTTTCACGGTCCCTTCGACAAGGGTGCCCATTGGCCCCTTTGTTGTTTGTCCTGCACTTGGAAATACTATTGAATAACATAAGACACCGCGATTCGATTGTAGGACTCACGCTTCAGGATCCCAATCAGTGGAAAGGAGGGGCCTTAGCAGACGATCTCACGCTTGCATGCTTGAACTCTCGAACTAACTTGCTGGAAGTGAGGAAAGTCTTAAATTCCTACTGTAACTTGTCTGAGGCTTCTACTAATTGGAGGAAGTCGGGATATTTCTTGCCTGAAGCATATCATTTGCAAGTTCACTGGGGACTAAAAAAGGTGCCTGCTGATTGTTCGGAGCGTTTCCTGGGAGTGCAAATTTCACTCTCGGACAACTCCCTGTACCAAGGACTCACAGCTGGAGGAAAAAGTTGTTGGCAGTCTGCTTGCGTGGAACACCCTGCGCCATCTGTCGCTATTCGGAAGAGCCTTGGTAATTTCGTCGGCAGCCTTTGCAATCCTCTGGTTTACACTGGCAGTTCATCTCCTGGGAGATGCAGCATATAACAGGATCAAGAAAGCAGCGGCGACGGTATCCTTCCCGAGAAGAGAAGGGGGTCTGGGCATACTAGACCCCCAACAACAAAATATCGCCTTATTAGCCAAATGACCTATTAGAGCAATCACTGTGGAACAAGATACCCCGTGGCTTAGATTGGCTTTATATATTCTGAGAGAAGAGTGGTCCCTATCCCGTGATGAGGATGTGCCGGCTTGTCTGCTGATTAAGTCGTATGTTAGTAAACAAACCAAGTCGAGATTCTGGAAAAATATCCTAGGAGCTTGGAAGAAGGTCTTTCCGACAGATAGAGATAGTCCTACAACGAAGGGGGAAGTTCTGACACAGATTATTTTTGAAAACCCTTCGTTGAAAGACAGTTCAGGAAATCTATTCTCTGCTCAGGAAACGCCTGGCAGCTTCAGTAAGTCATGGATAAAAAGGGGAGTGACTAGGATAAGAGACTTATGGAATGAAGAGAGGGGTGATTGGAAAACTGAGGATGAAATGCGACAGAAGCTGCTTAGGCTTAGGCAGGTAGGGAATAGACTCGACATAGTGCTGCGAGCTATTCCGCCATTATGAAAACTTTTGATGAAGAATCCTGAGAGATCGAGGGTGGGACGGTGGTTGATGTCCCCAACTGCAGTCCTACAGATCACTGATGATCTGGGAACGGACAGTTGGGTAGAAAAGGAATGGCAAGCCTCGGACTCAGTGGAATACTTGAGAGATCGGCAATTAATTCATGACGCAATCAGGATTCCTAATGTAGAAGGCCTAAAGGAAGTGGCTGTGGATCTGTCTCTTAAAAAGTTATCAGGAGCCAGAGGAGCTCAGTGGTGCGCTAACCTTCCACTAGGTTTACAAGATCATCTGGCCCAGAAGGTAGTCGATCCAAGAACAATAGGTTGGTACGCTGCTCCACCAAGGAAAAGGCTGACCTTAACCCAACATAGACCAAAGACGGGGGTAACGATACTCAGATCGGCAGTCAAGAAATCACCAACTTCCTCCGTTGAGAAGGGAAAGAAGGGATGCGGACTTGTTGCAGATCTCAGAAGAGCAAATGAGCTCACTATGGCAACAATTTATGGCAATGCCGTCACAGAAGTTGGCTAGTGTGGCTTGGTTACAGACCTATCTCGCAGCCGCAATAGCCACCAATCTGGCCTCTAAAGGTATGCAGGTTTCTACAGTGTGCTCAAGATGCAGTTGGCCATGGGAAAACAACAGGTACCTTTGGTTGTTGACCTTTCCGGTTTCAAGACGTATCTGGGATTGGTGGATTCATCCGATTAAACATTGGAAGAAGTTCACAAAAGGAGCTAAGCCTTTCCAATGATTTGACGAATGGGTTCTCTCTGGTACCCACAAAACTGGGATGAAAGAGGAAAATAATCGGCTGATCATTAGAAGGGTTTTATGTTGGAATCTGAACTCCAGGACTGTACTGATGAAAATAATCTGGGACAACCGAAATAACCAACTTTTCAAAGCACTGCCAGTTGGAATCTCAGACACACAAGTGGAATTTATGGTAGTAAACCAAACTAAGGCTGATCATTAGAAAAGACTGTGCCAGGAGAAAACTCCCAGGGAACTCAAGAGCAAGGAAGTGGTTCAGGGAAACATGGGGGAGGGATTCCTCCTTAGCTAAACTAGACTCTGTAGGAAGACTCCATTTTTGTCAGTGGCTTTTGTCCCCCTTAGGACACGGGAGCACTTTAGCTCCCCCCCATAGAGTCTACTTTAACTTTTGAGGAAAGGTATGTTGGCAAGCAGGGGAGTGCAAATCTTTAACTCTGGGGAGTAACCTCTTTTTTTTTTTCAATTTTGGGGAACTGCATAAGAAGGGACACTAGACCCGGTTTCCAGGAGCCTAAGCTGGGTATTGGCCCCAGTATTTTTCTCGGGAATATTGTGGGGTTTCCTGGCCCCATACCTTCCAGGTCGCTTTTGCAATATAAAGTTCTACTGTTCTTCAAAAAAAAC
Source organism: Chara braunii (assembly GCA_003427395.1). Taxonomy (NCBI): domain Eukaryota; kingdom Viridiplantae; phylum Streptophyta; class Charophyceae; order Charales; family Characeae; genus Chara; species Chara braunii. The sequence goes on from BFEA01000433.1 coordinate 1,192,434, forward strand.
AAAAAAAAAGAGTATTCCCTGATCTTAGTTTAGATTGCAACGCTGAAATGTTGATATACTTGGCGCTAAGAGTAGGCTCACTGACGTTCGGGGGCGCGGAGTCCCGCTGGCAGCATCGAGTTTTTCCTCCACGCCTGAATCTGGACGTGTCTGTGGAGATGTGCAGTTGACAAAAACTCAATTCGATTTCTGCACTTCTCCACAAACACGTCCAGATTCAGGCGTTGAGGATAGCCAACGCTGCTAGTGGGCCTTGGCCCGGGGCACTGGCATTCTGGGTTGTTTCTGTCCTCTGTCCTACCTGGGAATCTCCGTCACTGACTCACTGCCATCTTCACCCGAACAGTCGTTATCGTTGCAATCTGGACCTGACCTCCCCGTTTGGGCCTTCAAGTTGGCCTTTTGTAAAGTTGGAAGGTACCCGGTAGGGGTATATTCCAAAGATGGGCGTCCAACCGCCGCCAGGGGTATTTCACAGAATATTGTTTTTGTCAGAGGGGCATTCCGCTCCACCCACATCTTTTAGGGGCATTTTGGCATATATCTCAACGATTGGGGTTATTTTGGAAATTATTCTTTTCATTAAGCGCGGCGAGTGATCCCGTTCACCCTCTCACCGCAGCGCTTTGCCTCTACTGTCAGCAGATGAAGCGTCGCCCACCTTGGGATGCTCGGTCATGCACCAAATCCGTCAGCGATGGCCGCAGACGCCGGACGCCTCCGGCTTCACGCTATCTGTTTGCCCGCCTGTTCCACCAATCTGAAAATTTTTCATTCTTTCGTAGCTGTTTTTCGTTGCAGTTGCTGCAACTTGCACAGCCGTCACGCAGCCATCATTGTCTCGTCGTCTCGAGAAGTGTGTCTGCAGGTCCTATGGGCATATGGCAATTGGAGTGACAATGTCATCTTTGACGTTATCCATGGATTCCATACCCACCACCAACCCCCTACCTCCGACCCGGGTCCTCTCTCTCCCCTCGGGAGTCGCGAGTACAGCAAAGCTCTCTGTGCCCACCACCTACCCCCTGCCCCCTCCATGAGCTCCTCGTCCGTTCTTCATCTCGGCCTCAGAATTCGGCATGAGCCGTCGATATTCCCGTCCCTTTTGATATTTGATGGAGGTTCTTTTGCACTCTAAGATGCGGCATATTGGAGGCCTGTGAAAAGTACTTAAGTTAATGGCGCATTCCACTACCCTCTCTCCCATGCGTTGGCATTTTGGAGCCACTCGATTGAATTGGGACTTTCAACTTCTCTACCAACTCAGTACCAAGTGGTCCCATTCACCCTCTCACTGCAGCGGTTCACCTCTTTTTGTTTTTCACACTCACAAGGCACAGCTAGGGGTAATGGTGAAAGCATATACCCCTGGGCCCTAGCTATCCTTGCATGGGACTCCAGTCTATTGGTGGGGAGCATCACCTGCTGGAAACCGGGTCTAGCGTCCCATGACATCATTCAATATTGAGAGCAAATAGAGAAAGAGAGTGTAGAGTTGCCTCTTCAGTCCCCTGAGAACATGTCAAAGTTGTATAAATCAATAAATGGATTGGAGGTTTTTTAACCAATTGGAAGGCTTAGCACATTTTTCGTGTACGAGCGCATTCTCTCTCTCTCTCTCTCTCTCTCTCTCTCTCTCTCTCTCTCTCTCTCTCTCTCTCTCTC
>BFEA01000433.1:1210169-1238382 GCA_003427395.1 Chara braunii
TTATAAAAAAAAAAAAAAAAAAAAAAGAACCAGCCGGTCTTTGTTTTGAACCACGGAGCGGCCCAGGCGACGTTTCTGGACCATCGACTGCCAAGTCCCTCGGAATCGTTCCGCGCCCCCGCGCAGAGCAGATGGCACCCTTCTTTTGGCCCATCACCACGGGGGAGGGGGCAAGAAGGGCAAGCGCCTGCGCGACTGACCGACCCCTCGTGACCACAGCCATAGCATATATATAACGGACACTCGTACACGTGGCATGTACAGGTGGCACGGTCGCATTCACCCACATTCTCCGCTTCTTCTGACCTTTGACCTTGGAAACCTTTTTTTATTTACTTTTTTTTTTTACCGTGGTAATCTTACACGTGGCAGGGTCGCATTCACCCACATTCTCCGCTTCTGACCGTTGACCTTGGTGATTTTTTTTGTTTTGTTTTTTTTACCGTGGTAATCTTCCACGTGGCAGTGACCGGAAACGATGCATCTCGAGGTAATGGGAGCTTGCGCCCCCGAGGCGAGGTCGCACTAGCAAAGTGGATTTGATTTAACGCCTGAATCTCGACGTGTTTGTGGAGAGGTGCAGAAAATCACGATAGATCTGCTTCTCTGCATCTCTGCATGAAACACATCCAGATTCTGCCCCTCAATCCAATGCTCTTTGCTACTGTCGTGAGACCTCGGCCCCCAAAGAGAGACAGACAGCTCCATTCGTCTCAGAGCACGTCAGCTGAAAATGGCACACGCGGGCAGACGTAGCTAGGTAGCTTTTTTTTTCTTTCTTCCCTGCAGGTAGATAACTACTTGCTTTGATTAATGAGTCCAGCTGTTCTCCTTTTAATCAATGCCAATAATGAGCCGAAATTTTAAGCGCTGTTCATCACAATAGAACCGGCGGTTATATATCTCCATCTCAATGGAGTTTTTAATTAAAAAAAAAAGGGGAGAGAAAAAAGAAAAGGTCCACCCACGCTCTGCATCCACTGGACATTGCCCGTCGTTAAGGGCTCCGTTTCCCCCAACCCCCCGGGGGCGGGGGGGGAGGGGGGAATCCGTAACCTTGCCTCTCTCTTTAATGCACGGAATGACACGAGGAGGCCTTTCGGTTCATTCATTTCAGGGCGCGCAGTACCTCCACTCCATATATTATATCGCGTCAGCAAATACACTCGGAGGTGCGCTTTCTTTTTTTTCTTGTTTTTCTTTTTTTTTGGAGAAAAAAAAAGAAATTGTCCTTTGGTTGGAACATGATTCAAATTTAGGTCTGCTAAGAAGGGGGGGGGGGGGAATTGGTCCGTTTATCAACAGGTCTTCGGCGTACCAGTCGGCCAGGGTGTGCGCGTGCTTTTCCCTTACTTTTTTTCTTTTTATTTTTCTTTTTTCTGATTATTTCTTCTTTTTTTCCCCCTTAACTAAGCTATTTCTGATTATTTCGGTAATGGCCATGCATTTTCTTTTTCTTTCTCTTTTCCTTTTACTGTATATTATTTCTTATTATTTATCTCATTTTCCAAAACGTTCATCAATGACCGTGCTCACCGTTCGTCGACTACCATCATACCTTCCTCTTTTTTTTTCTTCGTTCTTTTTTTTTTCCTCCTCCTTTTTTTTTTTTCTCTCTTTTGCTTTTTTATTCCTTTTCCGCTTTAAATTTGTTTCAGTTTGTTTATAGGTTCGCTGGCTAGCATATTACCTTTTCTTTCTTTCTCGTTTTTTTCCCCCCCGGAATTCCGCTCGTCACGAGACCCCTGCCTTCCACCAAAANAGAGAGAGAGAGAGAGAGAGAGAGAGAGAGAGAGAGAGAGAGAGAGAGAGAGAGAGAGAGACGTATATAGCAACGAAAAATTGTGCCGTGTAACCAGATGCAGAATAGAAGATGGGGAAAAAAGTGGGAAGACAACGAATAAACGATGGAGATGGAGCAATGGAGGTGGAGGCAAAGAAAGGGAGACCGATGGTAAACTGATTCGCAGCAGCAACCAGCCAGATGTCCAGCCGGGGCCGATCTGCTAACTTAGGTTGATGGCTAAAAGTGGGACAGTGGACATGTCCCAAGGGCATATGAGAAATAGGGGGCCTTACTCCACAGCTCTTTTTTTGAAAGTGCATTGACAGCGAAGCAAACGGCCTAGCTCAGTTCGTTAGGCACGCGAGTGGCACTCAGGAGGTCGTGGGTTCAATCCCCTGTGACTGCCTGGGCACGCTTGGTGCCCATCAACTGAGATAGTTGGCTTGCTCCCCCTACCCAGTCGGTATCGGTGGGGTCTTAGGCCATCACGGTGCGGGGGTGGTTGTGTGTGGTGTGTGGGAGAGTGCTTGGCATTATTGTAGACATTGCTGTTACTCGATGCGGATGGGAAAGTAGCTGGGAGCCACAGCTTCTCGCAAAATGCTGCACCTTTGCGTTAGCCGCCGGCCACCACCAGCGGCCCCACCCTACTCCCTGACCTCGGCCCATTAGGGTAGGGTGCAACATCCACCTCGTGGGTCAATCAAACCACGTGCCAAGAGAAAAGGAACCACTGTAATACCTTTCTCGCGGCCTTTTGCGTCCATCGCATTCACCAAAAACCCTAAAAACCACATAAAACGAGAACCAGCGCAGGCGTGAAATATTTTCTTTTTGGCTCGCGATGCTACCCGTAGCGTTATCCTTCCTTTTCCCAAAAAAAAAAAAAAAAAAAAAAAGGTTATCCTTCGGTTAAGCCCAGTCCCTACCTATATTACCACGGCGTGTTGACACCCCGGGACTAGGTCCCACTTACACGAATTAAGCGATATTGAGCGTAGATAGCAAAGATCAACGGCCAGATTCTCCTACTCTGTGCAAGTGGGACCTTGCCCCCGTGTAGGAACAAGAAAGAAGAAGGAGGAGTCCCTCGTAGTGAAGGTCGCAAGCTTGACTGACCCATGCTCACTGCATGCCAATGGCTCGCCTCGCTGCATTGGCCGGGTTCTGTTATCACCAGGAAATCGATGGAAATGGTGGCTTCTTTCTCTGGGCAGGGTGCTCTTAGAGCGCCGAAGTAGAGGGAAACCAGATATGCCAGTATCAGGATTTGACCGTTTCGGCCTAAATCTGGGGAGGGAAACAATCTCGTCCACTTGCCCTGAACCACACTTTCCTCGATTCTCGATTTATGCGTGTCATCCATGCGCCAGGGGCCATAGTTCGGGGAGAAAAATAATAAAAAATATTTCAGACGGATGTGTGCGCAGATGTGTGTGCACACGCTCTTGCTCGCTGGCTTGCTGTGCTGCTCTCTCTCTCTCTCTCTCTCTCTCTCTCTCTCTCTCTCTCTCTCTCTCTCTCTCTCTCTCTCTCTCTCTCTCTCTTTCTCCCACACACACACACACCCACCCCCCAAAAAAAAAAAAAAAAAAAAAAAAAAACACCCCTCTCTTCCACACCTCTCATACCTTGTTCTCATGCATCCATTTTACAAGACCCTTGCAGAGGTCGATCACTTTCCCCTCCTCTCCTTCTTTCGCTGTCAGGGTAGCTGACAACACGTAGTTCTTGGTGGAAACCTTTCGTTTGGCCGCCCACACTTGCAGACCTTGCCGCCCACTCGTCGCAGCTTCCGCGTCGCACTTTTGTTGTGTGACCATTTCCAACCGATTGCCCGCCAAACTCGAGCCCAAGCTGACCCCTCCACACTTGCTACATGCCAGGAGGCTATGGCTACTCCTGCTCGCCCGACACGTCCGCGAACCCGACCCCGACCCCGACCCCGACCCCGACCGACCTGGGAGGGCATTCCATGTTGAGAAACTTCTGTGCGTCGAAGACCCGGCGCTTCGTCCGGAAGACAGCTGCGGTTGCTGCGGTTCCCCTGACCCAGAAGGTGCCGCACAGCCGGTGCGCGGAAGTTGGGCGACGCCTGCCATCAGCGCCTGCGTGGCTCGTGCCGCCATAGCCGTTGACTCGACAGGCCCCTGAAGAAGAAGAACCAGGGTTTCTTCAAACAGCTGAACGCGGCTAAGCGAGGATGGTAAGCTCAGCTATGGACGCTCTACCGTGGCAGGGTGACCACGGTACTCTCCGCGCGGCACGCTCAGTGTGAGGGTTGAGTGGCGGGGAGATGCTCCGGCGCTGCCCGATGCGGGTGGTCCTGTCCCGCGCAAATCCAGCGGGATTCAGGGTGGCCAGGGGCGGGGGGGAGGAGGTGGAGGAGGAGGGGGAGGCGGGCGCGAGGAGGAATCTTCCCCGCCCTGAACCCAGCCCTCACCTGTCTGATCGGTGGGGGTTAGGCCGGGGGCTAGCTCCCACTTGCACGAATTAAAAGATAGAGACCGTAGATAGCCGAGAGAGATCAACGGCCGAAATCTCGTAATCCGTTCAAGTGGGACCTTGCCCCCGGCTGAAGCTGATCCGAACGTCCAGTGATTGGTGGAGTACCGGGGGCGCTCCGTGACGTGGCATGTCAACTGGCACGCCGCTGCCGCGCGTTGCAGCGGACTGTAGGCCCGCCAGTGGAGGCGGTGGCGGGCTAAACAAAATCAACGATATCCAGCCGTCGATCTGCAAAATCTAAGCGACGGGCCAGGCCCGCCAAATGTAAAAGATGGTGAATATATGGTGTGGGCCTCGCTCCACAACTCACCAAATGAGCAAAATGAGAATATGCATCTGCCCGCCTTGAACATGGAAAGAGACACCGCCGTATTTTCTGTCTTCTGTTTGGACAGGGTTTTGATCTCGGGATGCCTATCTTCTAGTATAGGATGCTCCTTGCTTGTTTTGTTTGATTTGGTTTTCTGTTAATTTTGAATTTGAACCGTGGCATTGTGATATAGGTGAACATTTGCTTTGTCGTTTGGACTGTTCCTAGTTAGGCCCGGTGATAGTACGACACCGGTTTCTTTTGGTCCTGTCGGACCGGACCATGGTACCGTCTGGAAATTTCTTGTTAGGACAGTTCCACCTCGAAGGAGGGGTACTTGCCCTACCCAAGTTTTGATGCTTGGACTACAAATACGTAGACAGTAGTGGTAACGGGCCTGTTGGGTTCTGCGGCGAATGGTTGACCGACGGTAAACTATCGCCCGCGGCTGGCGTGCGGTGAGCGGCAGTTTCTGGGTTTGTTTTTGCAAGTGGTTAACCCTTTGGTTTATCATCACATGTCTACTGTCACTACAGCGACCGCGTCTCCCTACAGTGTGTGCTACTAGTAACATCCGTGTGTGAATCACCATCACTACGGTGACTGGGTCTTCCTACACTGTGTGCTACTATTGTTAGTATCATCTGTGTGAGAACCACTATCATAATCTATATACTGCATGCGTGAACTTATCTGGGGAAGCTTACCGGATTTAAGTGAGCGTCATTATCGGTGCTGAGTCATTCATCGTTTTCCGAATATTGGCCACGTGTTGTCTAAGTAAAGTGAGGGTCTGTGTTTACGACACCAGCTCGGGAGACTATCTCGGATCTGCTTGGCGGTGGAGACTGGAGACCTGTTCAGCGCGTTCCAAGATGTCAAGCTCCGAGCGTTACGGCGATGACAGAGATCGACGACCCTACAGGTTGTCCGTGAAGTGCTTCAACTGCGATGAGTCGGGTCACTATGCTAACCAATGTCCTCATCGGGAGCGACGCTACAGCTCAAGCCGACCTTCCACCTCGCCGGACTCTAGAAGAGCTCGTTCACCGCGGAGGTTCGAAACTCGCAAGAGTTACACCGCCCCGAAGGAGGAAACTGAGCTACGGGAGAGGGTGGTGGAGCTGACCAAGGGAGTGGCAACCATCAAAGAGCACTTCAAGTTTGAAGCAGTACAAGCGAAGAAAGAGGAAAAAGCCATACATAAGCTTGAGAAAGCACGAGCCATAGAAGAAGAGAGATTGAAGCAGGAAGAAGAGGACGCACGTTTGGCTCAAGAAGCAGCTCGACGTGAAGCCAAGAAACAAAAGAAGGAGGCGAAAGCGAAGCAGGAAGCCATCCTGAAGGCGGAAATGAAAAAGGAGGTGACGATGCATGCAGCCTTACTAATGAGTGAAATTAAGGATGATTCGATTCAACAATGGAAGACATTTGTTATTCCGACTCTTGCAGGAGACAGATGCGACATCAAAGGGAAGAAGGAAGTCGTACACGAACCGGAGTATGGGAGTGAGCCGGAGTAGAGTAGCGAGGGGAGTGAGACCAACGTCACACAGGAACTGAGTGAGAAGACCGAACGCCTGTGCATCACAGAAAAGAGGAAGAGAGCTGACGATGTTCCGATTGGCGACAGTCCACCTATGGAAGCACCTCCTAAACGCACCCTAATGCGTGGATGTATCCGCATTGGGGAACACAGCCAACGGGTGACCAGAGCAAGGACTAAGGGTACTCGTACTCCGATCCGGGCGAAGAAGCATTCGCCCATCAAGACTCCGTTATCGAAGTTGACGAAGTACCGTAAGCTGTCTCCTCCCAGCGGGAAGCTGACTTCTGCCAGCAAGTCGCTCTCGCGCCTACGCTTTCGCGACTCCGTTACAAAGGAGTTGAAGGATTGCAATGCCAAAGAGTTGCAGCGCTACGGCAAGGATGAAGGTATTCCTTATGTAGGCAAGATCGATGCAATCTTTGATCTTGCCGAGCACCGCGAGCAACTGCGTTTTCCGTGTATTGTCCTAGCTTCGGATGTTATCCAGATCAGTGAATCGAAGGATGTTGAGGCAAATGCTTCAACCGAGAACCAAAAGTGATGTGGTATTCCGGACAACCGTTGGCTGGAAATTTGTAGATACATCACCAGTAAACGTTGTTCTCAGGTAAGTACCGATAAGAAGTTGGAGAAACTGTTGCGTTTCATCGTGATGGTCATACTGTTAGCCCTGACTGATCGGGTTAGATGGTTGCAGAGATATGTTGGTCCATGGGTTCGTTTGTATGGGCTATTCGGGATTGAGTTTCTAAACAAAGAGGGAATCATATATGATGTCATCTCACCTTATTGTAAGCATTGTTATGTCGGGAAGACCACACGTACCTATGACGTTAGATGGCGAGAACACCTCTATGCGGTTAAGAAACGGGCGCAGTCCCATTTTCATCGTTGGATCGCTTCCTTTCGCTTAGGGAACTATGTTTTGCTTCCAGTGGACGTGCTTGTTGGTCGGGATATGAACAGACTTGAGGAATTGTATATTGGTAGGTGGTCACCTTTCCTTAATACCGTGAGGACAAAGGCTTCTAAGAAGTTGAAGAAGAAGAAACCAGGACGGAACGAGAGGATTATAAGTAAGGAAAAACGGACTTACTTACCTCAGGAACGAGGAGTCGGACCTGTTCGCTTCCGATGTATTGATAATGATATCGTCTTCCTTGACCTCTATGCGTTTTTGAATTCGTACCTTGATTCGGGGAATCTTCCCATACGGGTGAGATCCGACGGTGGTACGGATTGGACCCCGAAGTGGAAGTTGTCTCGTATGTTCGAGGAAAGTAAAGTGAAACACCATTCCATATGTCGACCACTGAAGGACTGCAAAGCATTGTGGGAGAAGGGGGGCGAGTTTGAGATCCTACATGTTGTAAAATGAAAGACCAAGTGTAAATACCTGAAGAATGTGCTGGTGAGTATACTACGGAATCCGAGGAAACTGGAAGACGTCTATAAGTGGGGTATGAAATCTATCCTCCGATTGTATCGAGCGATTAAAGACTTTTCGAAAAAGTCCACACGTAAGTATCTACGGAGGCTGATTTCTCGATGTTTTTGGAAGCGATTCAATCTTAGCCTAGCTTCTGACCTTACTTTTCGAATCAAGTACGATGACCGTGTTGTGATCTCAGAAGTGAGGAAGGTAGTCAATGATGTCTTGATGAGTTATCAATTACCACAGTGTTTACCCTTCGCGCGAGGAGAAAAATTCGCATTGTAGGGACTAAAAATCCCACAATTGCTGATTTGTTGCACAACCACAGAAGAGCTTCTTCATCTGGTGTGCTCACCTGTAACTGTACGGGTATGACTTTCTCTTGCGTGAACGGTCACATGATGTTTGACTGAGTGAGGTAGATGACTTGCACCCACTCCTGACGAACGCGAAGAATATCCCTCGTGTTGAGTGCGTTGACAGACTCAGTCTCCTACGGGAAGAAATCAAATCGGGCTTCAGAAGTTGGAAGAATTTGAATGGTTTTGTTCCCGACTGTTCCGAGTTGGATTTGTCTGCGTGCATTACACACATAGACTAGGAGACCCATTATGTCTCTGATAAAGGACGTGTTGACTGCTAGAGAACGTTTTGAAGGATTAGTGATTGCCCCTATGGATAGGAATCCGGGTGAATCAATACTACCGTGCCCTGACACTTATTTTGAAGGCATGATGCAGACCTTGTGTGTAACCCTGGATACCGGATTGTCAACCACTCTGAAGATGAAGCCTGAGGGAACTAAGAGAGAACCTAAATCGATCAAATCTAAGTAAAGTTGTCCAATGGGACACCAGTGGGAAAATCGACGCTGCCTATGTTATTCCCAAACATAAGGACTTGAACTGATTTAGATCGATATGCCCATCGTTCATGAAACCGACGGTTCGGACTGCGCGGCTGATTAGTAAGGCGTTCAACAGAAAAATTTCCCAGAATTAAATATTCATTCTATAGTAAAATTACATTTTAAATTTTAAATTTTCATTCCCACGGTATTACATCATAAACCGTAAACCCTAAACCCTAAACCCTAAACCAGGGTCGCCACTGTCGATTTCGATCCAGCGGCCTACTGGTAGCTTAGTTGGTAAGGCACGCAAGTGGCTTTCAGGAGGATTTTGGTTCATCCCCTCATCTACCTTCCTTGGCAAGCTCAATCCTCGCTACCTAGAGATAAACCGTTGGTCCGCCCGAGAGGCATTGAACAGAGACTGCTGATGTTCCTCGGGGGAGGGGAGCGGAAGGGAAGCAAAGCAACTGACCCATCGAAGAAGCTTGGTCATGCTGCTATCGATTGACCCCTGGCCCTTATCGCCCACCTGCTGGAGCAGGTATCGCACCTGCAGGTCAGTGCAAATGTCCCTGCCAGGGGGTTCCCTATAGTACTATAATGCTAATTGACTTACCATGAGGGCACGGGTGTTCGGGGTGTGTAAGCGACACAGTATGTGTGTGCATGTATACAAGAGAAAGAGAGAGAGAGAGAGAGAGAGAGAGAGAGAGAGAGAGAGAGAGAGACCCGGATGGAGAAGTTGGGGGTGTGTACGCAACACAATATGTGTGTGCATGTATACAAGAGAGAGAGAGAGAGGGGGGGGGGGAGAGAGAGAGAAAAAAAAAAAAAAAAAAAAAAAAGTTCAGGGTGCGTACGCAATACAGTCATGGTGTGTATGTGCGTTTGAAAGAAAAAGAGAGAGAGAGAGAGACAAAAAAAAACAAATTGGGTGCGTACGCAATAGTACACTGTGTCTGCGTACAACATAAATTTCTTAGAATTAAAATAAAACTACGTTCTAAAATTTAAAATTTTATTTTTTAAAAAAATATTATTCCACTTTTTTTTAATCTTACTTGAAAACTTTCCTTCCAATAATGGGGTATCCATTTTTGTTTGAACTGCATACTAGAGATGGAATGAAAGTGTGGATGAGTTAATGATTTTTTTTTAATTGGACTATCATTCTCTTATGAGGAATTCCGATCATGAATAGGTTAATTCAATCTTAATTATAATATATTTGTTGTAATAGAATGAAAGTTTAATTAAGATATTTTCATAAACTTGCTCAGACTTCCGTTCTATCTTCAACAAATGGATGTAGTTGAAAAAAAAAAACCATTTTAGACGGAAACTTGTGAAATAAGACTGAAAATTTTATAATTGGAAGAACTTTAGAGTGATAATTTTAAAACACGAAAGGTTTTTTTTTTAATGAAATTTTTGTTCAACAAAAGTATGACGGCGTAGTATATGCTCCCCATGACCACGTGGCTCTCTACGGTTTCGAGGGTCGTATTCGACAGTCAAGTGTCGGTTCGCGTGCGTCCTGAAGGTTTACTCCTCATACCTTAGGCAATCGCAGATGTCGTTGCCCACCAAACCATTCTCTGCATCTTGCGCAATTAAGTGGTAAGGATCGCTTTACTGCAAGAAGTTGCACGTTGTGACTGGCAACACGCTGACCATATTGTCGAGGACATTCAATCCCCCCCAAACAACTTCCAACAAGGAACCTAAATCGTCATGCAAGCATTAACATTCGACTCGTCCAAGTCATGGACTTAGTGTTTACATGTGGCACAAACGCGCCCTTGACTATAACAACCACGTAAATAAAATAGGTGAATCATCCAGACAGAAAAGGTTGTGTGACATCAGATAATCACTCTCATAGTCATTGGTGTGGCTTGTCCATGAGCACCTCATAAGCACAAACAAACATCAAGACTCAAATTCAATATTTCTACGCATATTTGCGTTCACACAATTTCAACAATCGTGTGTCACACACTAACGTGGTCAACTTTATCGTTCTCTGCAACTCACACCCCGCTTTGCACACACAAACCCAAAAAAATATGGTCAACTTTATCGTTCCCTGCAACTCACACCCTACTTTGCACACACAAACCCCAACAATTGTCCACCTTTCTATAAAAAGATAGTTCTTTAAGGTAACCATTAAAAAAAACATAAGTGGAATTCTTACGAAACATATTGAACCCTCAAGACTAAGACTTTAGGTTGAGGTACAGATGCATACAAAGTTGTGTCGTGAGAACCGACATGCTATCAATGGAAAGCAGAAAGATGGATGATCCTTGATGGATCAAGCCAAAACTAGTCGAACCTTCGATAGTGATGACCAACATTCTAGTGGGCAAATAATCATTGTTGTATTCAAGGTCAATGAAGAAGGTGCTACATACGACTGTTTAATTCCTTTGCTAACTCCCTTTTCAACTTACCTTGATGAGCATCAGAGATTTATGAAAGTTTTGAGGATATCTCCCCCTATATGATCGGTTGTCAAAACTTTCACAAGACAAAATTTGACTAACTTCCCAAATTTATAGTAATAATTTTAAAAATACTTCCCATAAGAAGTAAACTCTCAATTTTTTTACAAAACTAAATACGAAAGTGAAATGCAACTAGACCTGGCATTAACTTCAGACACTTGAACCGCCACTCCCTCCGACGTCAAGAACCTCGGGGGGCCGGTAGTGTCGTTTCACGAGGGGTACCGGTAGCATAGAGTGAAAAACTTCGTGAATGGCAAAATTAAAATTTACGTCAAAAAATTAGAAATTCACCGAATCGGCGCGACAATTATTTCACAGTCAAAATAATTTTACTTATTTATTCTGATATTTTCCCTTGAAAGATCATGACGTCATCTACAGACCCTTAAATGTTCATAATTTTTGACGACTTCTTGTAAGCACGAAAAATCATGAAATTTGCGACTTTCAAATGACATGATTGAACCCGCCGGTGACGAACGGTCGCCACCCTCCGTAGAACCCATCCCTAACTCACAGAGTCTAGGGTTTTCGACTGTTGGGGGGAGTGGCGGCTTAAGTCAAGTGTCAAACCCAGAGTAGCCTTCATGATATTAGGTTTCCTCTAGGAATATAACAGTAGTTCATACTCAAATAAGGTCATCTCATTTTTTTAAAAGATTTCTCTCATCATCTATATCACTCTACCTATTGCTCTAGCATTGTGCAAGCATTTAAGCAACTACAACACAAAATTCCCATAAGAAATGAAAGATTAAAAAAAAATCCATTATAAAAAAATCCATATTTAAAAATTTATTATTTCAATTTTCGTCCAACTATAAAATTTTCAATTTTATTTGACAAGTTTCCATCTAAAATTGAGTTTTTCCCTCCAACTATATCAATTTGTTGAAGATGAAATGAAATTCTGGACGAGTTTATGAAATGTTTTAATTAAATTTTTATTTTACTACAACAAATATCTTCTAATTTAGATTGGAATAACTTATTTATGATTGAAAATCCGTATACAGAATGAAAGTCCAATTAAAATATTTCATGAACTCATCCAAAATTTTATTCCATCTGTAGCATGCAATTCAAATAAGAAAGGATACATCATTATTAGAAGGAAAATTTTCAAGTAAGACAATTTTTTTTAATGTGGAATAACATTTCCTAAAATGATTTTTTTAAAAAAATTAAGGATGTATTTTTATTTAGAATGATTATTAAATTTTGGTAATTTTTGTTGTTGTAACGTATAAAAAAGATACCCCAACAAATGTTTATGACAATAGACAAACTCAAGTATCATCTTTCATCATCCCACATTCATTCTGACATGCCATACAGTTTCAATTGATGCTCATATTATTAACCTTTTACCCTTCTTACACATGACATATAATTAAACCACCTTAACTTAGGGATATGTGTAACCTACCTAAATAGTAATATATGACATATGACTTAACCGCCCCAACTTAGAGGTTCGTCTAGTCTTTCCCCGAATAGTTAACATAGATTTATGGTTTTCTTCCCTGTATTCTGGCACGTGGTTAGACTACCCAACTTAGAAACATGTTTAACTCTACCTTATATGTATTTAATAATTAGTTATAGTACTCTCTGCTTATTATGTTATTCAAGTTATGGACATACGACCGGACTACCCAACTCAGAGATAAGTTTAACCTGCCCAAGTTACCTTCAATTTTATTATATGAATTTATATATATTTGTGATTCTTATAATGACATATTAAATACACCACCCAACTTAAGGACGTCTAGTCTTCCAATGATTGTATACCATACCAAATTTTATACTCAAGTTTTTAATAAGTTCACGACTCATGATTGAGCCACCCAACTTAGGCACTATCGGTTAACAGGGTCCCTCTCCTTCGGCCCCAAGTTAACCCCTCCCACCCTGAAAGTTGCATTGAAGATTTTTTTTTTTTTTTTTTTTTTTTGCCTGTTTTGTATTTTGTCAAGGCCTGTGTGTGTCAAGTTTGATGTTTGTTGGGGACTTGGAGTCCACTATTTTAGCCAGCCCCGAAAAATCCTAAAAATCCTGAAAACTGAAAACATTGAATTTTGCATGAAATTGCATTTTTGCCTGGGGTTTAAGGTCCCTTTGATTTTTTTTTGTTGGTTTATTTGGTGTCCATTCTATGGATTGGTGACAAGTGTGGCTTAAGAGGTGTGGGGCATTTGTCTTAATGACCCTGAAAAAATCCTGAAAGTTTGGGTCTCCGTGAACCGTTTCTTAACTTAGGGACAAGCCTAACCTTTGTTTGTTTCTCCCTGATAATAAAACACAAAATTGGACTCACTCAACTTAAAATGTACCCAGTTCTTTTCAGTGAACAACAAAAATAAGGAATCAACCTATGAATCCCCCCGTCCGCCAGTTGTTGCGGTCACGTCTATGAATCCACCGCCACCCAACTTAGGGTCAGACCCTTCCTCTGTTCAGAAAACCCCTAGAGAGAACATGCGACTGAACCATCAAACCTCTTAAGCTTGAAGTTAAACAGACAGTTCTCAAAAACAAGACAGAAAGAAAACGTAGCAGTTGACCACTCAACTTAGACATTACGTCCTGTTTTTGATTGACCCGATCAACGCAAGCAATATCATTTTTTCTAACCTTGTACCACCCTCCCCCATTTCATTCTCGCTGCGTTCGAGCAAGTATCTGAATCTTCACAAGTATTTTATTTCCTTAACTCATATTAAGTCTTGGAATAAATTGAATAAATGATAAGTCGTTCAATCATAGTTGCAGATAGAAGATACACCACCATATTTTCTGGTAGATGAATTGGATCGCTTTGAAGACCAAAGTCGAAAGAAATTAAAGATAATTAAAGTTGAGCCAAGCATATCATGGCCTTAGGCTGCACTGAAGATGGTTGTGACAACGAGGTGCTTTGCCCAATTTTTCTCCATCTCTGCTCCCTACCTCAAATTCTCCTCCTTGCTCCCTCTCGGCTTCCTCAACTCTCTCTTTCCCTTCCTTGTTGCTACGTTCTCCTTTCCCTCTTCCCTCTCCTCCTTTGTCCCGCGTTCCCTCGCACGTCCTTCTTATTCTTACCCGATGCACGTATCCTCTTTTGATCAAACCTCAATGAAGTAGCAGATTAGCCACCAAGAAGGCGAAAATGACCATCACGAAATACGAGTTTCCCAAAGGAGAACACCACGACGTAGAGCACAAGTACTAGGGCGACCTTTGAAGACAGAGTTGATTATGAAGGAGGCGAACACAATTACAAGGCGGTTGAGATCAGTTGTGGCAACGATGACCACGATGCGTCCTCACTCCACTACTCATCAAATGTGCAAGACGAGACTGAATCTTTCACTAGAGCCTGGGCAGATACACATTTAGATTAAAGTGACCACCATAACGATGCCAAGTCGAGAGCACGATGGAGACCACGAGCAATAGTGCGACCCCATGAGCTGCAGTGCGATCACTAGTGGGACATCGACGATGATCCCCACTATAAACACAACCATCAGGACGAAGACGAGCCCGATGAGTAGCACGACCTTCAGGATGAACACTTGGCACGACAAACATGGTGCACACCCGAATAATGGCAAGCACGATGACCACCAAGAACACAAGGATGAAAATGGATTCGATGCCGATCTTCATGATGAAGACGAGCACCGCGCGTGGTGACCACTTTGAAAGTGACGACCACCACGATGACGAGCGTGAAGACGAGTACCGTCGGAAATACGACAAATGGGTGAGGACGATGAAAATGAACCTTTCACTACGACATGGAAAGATATACACTTTAAATGCCTTTTATCGACTTTTATTACTACATTCTCATTTGCATATAGTACCGCTCTATGTCTTGGTGCAGTCACTCCTCCTTTGTTATGTCCTTTTCCTCCTTCATACTTCGTGACGTGCTTTTTCTCCTCTTGCCCTCCCTTGTCATTGACCTAAAACCAATTTCAGCCCCGCCACCAGAATCGCTCGTGTCGAAAACCTCATAAATCGCCTCCACCATGCCCAATTCCATTATGGAATAATCAAACACAACCTTCTTTGCCCCGTACCTCTTCTTCCTCGTCACCCCTCTCGCTACCCTCGTCGTCATCCCTTCCCGCCTTTGCCTATATCTCACCTTTGTGTGTATCCCGCCTTTCACTAAATCTGCCCACGACCTCGACCAGATACGGGCGCACTTAAGGGCAGTCCGGGCAAGCCGAGTAGCCGAGCACATTGGGAGGAACTCGACAATGGCGACCAAGAAGTGGGCGACCAGCCCCGGGATGACCGCCACCAGCAAGATGGTCACCACGGCAACAGAGATGACTACCTTGATGAGGATGACCGCCAAGGAGGACAACACTACCAGGATGACGGGTGCAACGACGAAGCGGCTCGTTCATAACCCAAAGCAGACAAACCCTCGAAGGCAACGAGCACCGTGCCCCTCTCCTTGTTGTTCAACGGTCGCTACAATAAGATGTTTGTACAAACAAGCAAGCACGATGTTCAGGGACGTTGGACCTGGTTTCCAGCAGGTGCTGCTCCCACCAATAGATGGAGCCTCCCTGAAACTGATAGTGGTGTCTGCTCCTATCAACACCCCTAGCACCGCCTTGGGATGTTCATTATTAAAAAAAAAGAAAAAGAAAAAAAATGTCTTGATGAGTTCCTTACTGAAAACAAGGGCTCCAATATATTGGTGGGGAACAACACGTGTTGGGAACCGGGCCCAGCGTCCCTTAAAAAAGTATGTATGTATAGAAATGCTTCCGGGGCCATTACCCGACTCGACTACAAAACAATGAGAGGAAACAGTTGCTAGAAAACGCGTGCAGCGTCCCTTCTAAATACACCTGTGCAACAGAAGCCTGCATCTTCGTCCTACTCCAGGACGTCAGATTTTTCTATCAACTTGGAGCAGATTCTTGTTCCTTGTTCATTCCTGGGAGGAAAGCCGAATACCTTATGAACGAAAGTCGGGGCTTGGAGAGAAGTCGGGACATTAGGGGCCACCATTAGATCCCTCTGCCTCCCTGTCGGGCCTTATCCATTCCTTATGTCGGTATACCAGCAGGACGTCAGCTCAACCACCAGAGATGTGCTCAACCTCCCAGACGGACCCACCTTCCTCTGCTCGTCTCTGCAGCTTCACCTCTAAAGACAGTTCCTGGGGCGTCAACAAGTCGGGGAAGTCCCCTGCAAGTGTTAAGGGAATTCAGGGGTCGACTGTGATCCAATATTTAAAGTGAAGGTGGTAATCCCAGTGTACCCCTTACCCTAGCATCCGAGTCATCTTCCTCCCCTCGACTCCCTTCGTCCTTGTCCCCAGACCAACGCCTCTCTCTGCTACCCATCCCTCTCGATCCCCTCCCAACCATTCATTGGAAAAATGTGTGATTCTCTTTCATATGTCTTTTTGTATCTGTAGGGAATCCAATTTTTTTTTACCTCCGACCACCTCTGGGTGATTTTGAGTTCGAAGTGTTGCTTAAACTGTTTGACTCTCTCCTCCCCCTCTACCCTGACCCCTTCCAGGGCTAATGCACAGAGTTGGCACCACAACACCCACATAATTGTCCGTCGCCTTAACTAGAACATGTTTCCTGTGAAGGCATCTTCTTGAAGGGTTGGGTAATGCCCCAACAAAATCGCTCTCCAATCCCACGGCCTCAGGTGGCCTGGGGCCATCTGCCTCCAGATACTGTCCCACCATCTCCTCGCAAGGACCGCATATGGGCAGTGGAGGAAGACATACTCGATTGCGATCCTCTCTCTTTCGTGTCGGGAAGCCCTGCAAACAGATCGGGCACCATGGACGAGCCCGTCCCTGCTGCTCCAATTGTGAGTGATCTATTATCCAGTTATTTGTGGTGAGAAAATGGTGGGCCATCTGCCACTGGAGTCTGGAGCGATATGATATTGGGAAACATTTGTTGTTCCCAAACCACCATATGGGAGTAAGGAGTTGCCTGTCCACGTTAAGATGGTGTTGCCTGCTGTCAATCACTACATCTCGCAGTGCTTCATCTTTTCTTCAAGTTGGAAGACCTTTTCTTAAACCACTAGTACTTGGCCTAGCTATCGGCCGCGAAAAAAAACAGGGTAAAAACGTTTCTAGTTGGATGAATTTGGACGCTCCTGTAGTGGACCGTACGTTTCCTAAAATCGTAGTGCGTTAACGGGCATGACTTTAGGAAGTACTGATGGTTTAAGGTTGCTGCCAGTCGGGGCCCAATCCAACCTCTACATATATGGAGACTCACTTGGCTTATCAATTTTAGAGGTGGGAAAGGCGTGAGTTCTTATTCACACCATCCGCGATATGCATTTATGAGGTAGGTTTACCTAATCAGGAAGCTTGGTAGACGAAGTGTCTGAAGGTTATTACTTCTCTGAGGCCAACATCTCATGCACTTCGACCGCCACTGCAACACAACCTATCTCGTTGAACTTAAAAAAAGGGGCTACTGTTTTTTTTTTTTTTTTTTTTAACACCTGCAAAAATGGATAGGAGTGATTATAAGAGCATTGACTCCTATCTGTTATGCAGGGGGCTCCATTCTATTGGTGGGGAGTTGTAACTGTTGGAAAACGGGTCCAACGTCCCTTGAACAATGGTAAAATAACACTTGCTGGGAACCAGGCCCAACGTCCCTGATGATGTTCCTGATCCTATTGATAAATCGAATGAAAAAGGATTGAGACCTGAACACCTCTTCAGTCTAATTAAGGACCGCCATATTAGCCTATCAAACCCAACACCCAAACCCTTTTTTGTTATTGTGCTCATATCGAACTTTTTCACTCTCCCGATAATCAAAACTATTGCAGATCAACCAAAGCAAGATCAGAAGGTGGGAATGAATCTGTGAAAATTTGAGGAGATCTGAACGAAGCTCCTGGCTGAAGTTTGAACCAGTCTCGAAAAAAGAGTTGAAAGTCCTTTCTGAAAGGCTCCTCAACCCCATCCTCCCTTGGCCACTTCACCTCACCCAGACCCCCCTTGCGGAATTTTTCATCCAGTCTTTTTCATATTGTTGGATTGCCTTCTTTACGTCTCTTTTTAAATGAAATTTATATACCTTGATTGTGAGGACCTCCCATTGTGCCCAAACCTTTGTTTGAACAAAATCCACAATTAGTTCCACAATATAAGAGTTTTCTAACCTTACTTATTTTTTTCCCCTTACACAACGTCTGTACCACAGCGTCCAGAGAACAACCTTACGCCCAATCATAAAGAAGTTTTGCTGAAAGTCTAATAACTAAATGCCTGCAGGCTCCCAATAACCTAGAAGAATAGCCCTCCAATCCTAGGGTCAATCTAGACTTATAATAGTCCTCCAAATGCAATCCCACCTACGCAATATCAACATCGAACCAGCACACTGCAAAAAATGTGCTCAATGGTTTCCCAGAATCTTCGACTAGGGAATGCAAACACACAAGACTTACACCATGGCACTGCCAAGCCTCGTTGTTTTAGCGTCGAGCGGTCAGTCACCCAATCATTTGTGGGCAAACACCGATGGATTATCTGCTATATCTATATTGAGGTGTCTAGCCCATCGTTCCTATACAATTGCTGCAATATCCACTCTTGGGCGAAGTAGCTTAGAGATCGCAATACACTTGGTTTTCCTTTTTTACATGTCAACCAAATCCACTCTGCAGGATCAAAAGAAAGATCGGGATCGAGATTTCAGGGTACTATGCCTTTCACTCTTGGGAAGAGAAATAAAAAATCACCCTACCCCTGTACATGCAGTCGTAGGGAAGCAGTTGCACTGTTTCCTTTGTGATCAGGGTATAGTCTCTTTTGATTCCACATATGCTTACCAAAGCTCCATTAGGCAGTAGGTGTAACACTTGGCCTATTTTATTTTCATCACTAGGTATGCATCCTGCTACCCTGTCTGCTTCCTTTAAGCAAATCTCTTTCCTCATCGTGCGGACCCAAGCCAGAGGAATAAAAAAAATGATTTGATCCAACAATCCGCTAGCCGATGAGCATACCTAAGTATCTCTCTTAATTTTTCCGCTGTTTTCCAATTCTTTTTTGTTAAGTCCCACAAGTTTTTTACCCACAATACCCCCCTCTTGACCCAAAGAGACCACGACGAAGCAGAACTATTGAAGTTAACTTCATTCCTATCAGTAATCCATTCGTTACCAAAGAGGGGCTGACGAAGCACTTCCTCATATCTAGAGGGGAATGATTTATTTGGTAGAGGTAGGTGACGCCAAGTTGTGAGTAGAGTAACCCAAAAATCATCCAACCCAAGATCATTTATAGATGCCCCTCTATCCCCTTTTATTCTGGATTGAGGGTGTTTTCTAGGAATGCTCCAATAGTGATCCTCAATCCATGTAAGGGGGTGCACATCCTCGCTGGTAAGGGGAGCCAACCTTCGAATTTGCTCCAAAGCTAGCACCAACCAAAGTCTGTTACCAAAAATTAATTTCTTGATCCACTGAATAGGCCCTCCCGCGATTTGGGTTGAATTATTGTAATCCAAGTAACCCTTGGAATTACCTTTTCTTGCTCATGGTTACTTCTCCACAAGAATGTTGAAACTCGTTTTCTCAACAATTTCGTCCGTGTTTGGGAAATAGACCATAATGTAGATTTATACCACATCGGGGCAA
This sequence comes from Chara braunii, assembly GCA_003427395.1. NCBI lineage: Eukaryota > Viridiplantae > Streptophyta > Charophyceae > Charales > Characeae > Chara > Chara braunii. The sequence continues at coordinate 1,229,788 of BFEA01000433.1, forward strand.
ATACAACATTATTAAGGATTATGGCTCTGCCAAACAAAGAAGTACGTTGATCCTTCCATTGATTCATCTTATCAAGTGTTGGGCCAGAAATCCATTCATCATTAATGACCGGTTTGCCTTGAGTTGTGAGAGAAAAATGCGGATTGGAGCATCAAGTGGTACCCAACTGATTCTTGGAAGTTTTGGTGGTCTAGTGCCATTGGAGTGAATCCACCATCCTTGTGTTTTACTTCCCCAGTTTAAAACCATATCAGATACTTGGGAGAAACGATCCATTAAGGATTTAATCTCCTCCATATAACTCTCAGAGGCTTCCATCATTAGTGTTACATCGTTCGCAAACATAGAGGTTTTAAGATACTTGGCTCTTGAGGCCGGAGTCGCCAGTTCGAATCTGTGCGCGCACAGAGGAGGACTTAGGCCCAGACGTACGGAATCCATACTACTGTGGAAGCGCCCATGAACCGCGGGCATTGATAAGTCCCGTCTGTGTGAGCGGGTAAGAGTACCAGCGGGGGTTACGTGCTGACTACAGAGCGAAGTGTACGAGAATTGCCGTGTCCGTGGGTGTTGTGTGTGGTGTGTGTTGAGTTGGACACTACAGCTTTGCAGGGGTGGGGTGGATATCACGACYGGTACGATTCCACTTTTGAACACCGTGTCCTGGCTGTAGTGGTTAAGAGACTTGGCTCTTGAGGCTAAAGTCGCCGGTTCGAATCTGTGCGTGCACAGAGGAGGACTTAGGCCCAGACGTACGGAATCCATACTATTCCTCTGGGATGCCAGGGATCCTTAGCCGTTTGAGATTGTTGCTAGTCCTGAGATTATCACCTAATGTCTCCATGATTATTACAAACAGAAAGGGTGCCAGGGGAACCTTGCCCTGCTCAGCTTGAAATGTTGGGCCTACTGGGTCACTGTGATGCTGATAGACCTGTGCATTTGGTGTGTGGCAAATTCGTTTTGGTCTGATGCATTGGGACCTACCCTACATCCCTGATTTCTTTTAGAGTTTTGTGAACATCGAAAGAATTTATTTTGCCTTGTTCAAAAAGCATGTAATACAAGAAGTATTCTCTCTCTCTCACACACACACACACACACNCACACACACACACACACACACACACACACACACACACACACACACACAGAGAGAGAGAGAGAGAGAGAGAGAGAGAGAGAGAGAGAGAGAGAGAGAGAGAGCAGAACAGATATGATCAATGGAGCCGGAGGGTACAGGCAATCAAACTTAAGTCCAACTGTTGAGCTTTGACTTACGAAAGGCACAACAGCAAACTAACATGTGATTATCATGATAAAAAGTACCTGACTTGGACTTGATTGAATCAATGTCCTTAACAACTGGACCTTGACTTAGGCAAAAAAGCCACAAAATATACAACATGAAACTTGATAGTTCGACCTGAGGTTTGATACAGACTGCTTTACACAGTATTGTTGTGTAAATGCAGTGATTGCACATCATTATGGTACAGATGCGTTCTGAATAACGCTGAGATTGTTACATAATTAAACTTGGATTTTGAACATAAATAAATTTGACCGCAGAATAGACAGCATCAAATCTGAATGTCATTTCTTTATACAAACGAATCTGCCTGCAAGATAGAGACGATTCAACCTAGACTCTAAGGGCCTCGTTCGACACCACTAGAGATGTGCCATTTTTCCAGGGCGCCCTAACTCAGGAAAAGTGATTAATCTCCCTTAACCCGTTTTTTGGTTCCACAACCCCTTTTAGACGAACCCTTGAGATGGATACCCTGTGGACTTAGGCGTCGACGATAGGGTGTCAGGAGCAGTGGTGATTTGTGGAAAACTATTGGGAAAAAAAGAAAAAGGGGTAACTTCAGTAGAGTCACAAAAACAAGTTATAATTGCACTATGGGCCAAGATACAGTTTGCAATTGCACTTTGGGCACCCTGCCTGGCCAGGCTGGGCAGAAAGCTGGGTTGTGTTCGTTGCCCGAACAACCTGCAATTCGAAACTGTATCTTGGCCCATAGCGCAATTATAACTCATTTCTGTGACTTCCGTGTAGTTTCCCCAAAGAAAAAAATGTGTCTTATGCGTTTTTTAGAGTCCATCCCTAACTTCTCTAGCGACCTCCCAAGGCGCCGTTGACTTGAGATTTTCGTCGTTTTGGCTGCGGCGCACTTGGTAAGTTAGGGCAGACTCCCCAGAGATGCAAACTGTGGAAACCTTTCGGAGTTCTAAATCGACGTGATTAGGGCCATGTGGAACTTCCCAGAAAACCCGTAAATCTCTAGTGGTGTCGAACGAGGCCCTAAATACTGGTGGCTGACCTACCTACGTTCAGAGGACTGCAGAAGTCATGATGAACTGGTATGATACAGACCGCTCCAGCTTCTTTTGTTCTGGGACTTGTACTGATCATTGCGAGCAAACTAACTATGATTGACATGACTGTTATTCTTACCGTGGTCGGAATCAACGTGATAGAGTGACTGTGGCTGGAATCAATGCGATGGATCAGTTGGGGGACTGGAAAGGACGGAGGCATTTTGGATCTCTTAAGACGTGCTGCTTTTGCCGGAAGCGCAGTCCCCCTATCCTCGGGCCGGAGAATCCTTCTTCGTTGGCCAATTCGACATCCTGCATTGCCAATTCGAGTGCTTTTTCAAACCCAAAATCCTGTAGATGCTGGGCCCGGGTCCGCAGCAATTCAGCATATTGGGGCCTATCGAGTCGGTAATTCCTCGTAATGTCGTCAATTTCCATATGGTAGAGCTTGTTTATGATTTGCCAGTATTTTCCTGGATAATCCGTTCCGATCTTGCCTTCGGGGACATGGCATCGGTAGTCGAAATGGGCCACCTCGGGTCGAGACTGGAAATGGAAGTGGTACGAGGTACGAGGCAGGAACACCGAGTCCACGACACATTTGTTCCAACCGAATGCCTGATCTGTGTCGATGCCCGTCATACTGGAGCTATTCTCGTTTGTGTATAGGAACACATTGCCTGGGTGTCGATCGCATTGCGATGTGAGCAGGTCAAGCAGTGCGAAGGTCTTAAACTGATCGTCCGGAATTCTGAGGATACGCTCCTGTTGAAAGTGCTTCGGTGTGAGGTCTACCCAACGCATCAGCGATATCCCAGGTGCAATGTCCGCAAATAGAGCATCATGATCAACCCATACTCCGGTTACGGGAGTAACTGCCTTGACGTGTTCAATCCACGTTCGCACAGATGCCTGCTCCAATCCTGCTTGCTCCACAACAAGGTTGACTGACACGGGGATAGTCAGTGTCTTTGTGGTGTAATGATGCATCAAACATTTCTGCCTTTTGTCGGCATATGCAAAAGCGACCAGATGCGCTATACCTGGAATGCAAGAAGGGAACTTCACAATTGCCTCTTTCATTTCAAACTCTTCATCTCCATCTCCATCATCATCCTTGCAGTTGATCCTGCTCCATGCTTTGCGGTCCCGTCTGTCCGGTTCCGCATCTTTTCTACCTGTAACCTCCTCTCTTGTTAGCCTCCCAGAAAGACGGGTCTCATTCAGCACTTCCCTCCCAGAAAGACGGGTCTCATTCAGCACTTCACCCCCATCAAGAAGGGGTTCTATTTCTGCGGTCATGTTGTTGTGAAGGGTGTCATCCGGGCGAAGATTCGACACACTGCCTTCCATAGTGGGTTCCACTGCAGTTGTCTTGTGATGATTCTCTTGTAGCCTAGTTCCTTGAGATGAGCTTCCTCTTTGTTCCATGTTTTTCTTCTCTGCTGTTGCGAGGGGTTCAGGTAAGCCAGGCCCTGTGGGAACGATCATACTAGGATTACCTCTGAATGCATTTACCGGTTCAGCAATAGCTGCATCTGACTCTGGCTCTTCCCGGGCTGTGACGGCTGGGTATTCTCCCTCCCTGTTCTCACTGTCGATGAGGTTGAGATTCAACCTCGTCGATATAAAACGCAGATAGTCATTCAGGGGCTCAGTGGACCTCCCCGTTGCTGCATCCTTCTCTCCCGCCGCCGCAGATTCCATCAGTTTTCGCTTTAAGTTATTACCACCTGCTAACCGGCCAGTAACGTTGACGGGAGCTGGAGCTAAACTACTTAAACTACTTTGGCCAAGAGACTTACCGTCGTCCAGGTCTGCTCCAAGTCTGCATTTTTCCTTCCAGTTCGATATTTTTACCATATGTCTGCTATTCTTCTTCTTCTCCAAATATCGAGCTCTAAAGATCGAGGAGGTAGTTGCACCTTCGTACAATGGGTAAATCTGACCATGCATTAGCTTTTCAGTCTGCAGGGGCTCTAAGACATGTGAGCAACCCCTGCAACAGAAAGCCACACACCTCCTCGCTAACTTGGGATTCGTCGTTTCGTTCATCCCTGGTGCAATCTCACAGTCAAAGCACAAGCTTCCTTCATCAGGGCCCCGTTTTTTTGATTGACCAATAGAAACTATGTCCCCCTCTCTTTGCAAGCTAGTGCCATTGTGATCCTTGTCACCACCTATGCCATCTCCTCCTCCTCCTCCTCCTCCTCCTCCTCCTCCACCACCACCACCACCACCACCACCATCTCCTCTTCCTGCCCGTTGAGAACACATTTCGTCGCGGCGATCAGCAACTACTTTCATAAGGTTTGTGATCGCCAAAGTCAACGATGCGATGTTCATCTTCTCCGTCTTCTGCACTTCCTCAAGACTAATCGCATTTGCTTTACGGGCCTTGATTCTCTTTTCGAGCTTTCGGTGATCGTCAACAAACCGTTTGGCACGTTTCGAATGGTTCTGCTTCAAAGACGCAACTTTGGCTCTCGTATTTTCCAACTCTGTTTTCAGTCTTTCGCCAAGGACCTCCTCGTCATCCCTCCCATGCGCGATCCTTACCTCATCCCTAATCCTCTGCAACTTTTCGAAGATGCGGCCTTTGAGTTGAGGATCGCTTTGCAGGTTTGCTCCGTATAGGTTCAATTGGTCACTCTGTTCCTCGTTGGCATACAAATACCCTCTCAAAGTCGTGAATGTTCCCATTTCACTGATGCATGGCCAAATAAGCACCATGCCATCAATGAACAGAACAGTCACGCAGAAGACAGCCACAAGTTTGGGAGTCAACCAACCCTCCACACTGTTAATTACATGTGTCGACCAATGCTGCTTCCTTCCTGTACTTTGGCTGGAGAGCGAAAAAAAACCTATTCCTCCACCTCGCACCCCCCGAGAACCCCTCTCCTTGGCCACATCACTACTGCTACAGTCGTCTCCCTTGTGTCTTCTGGCTGCATGCACCTCCTCGTTAGCAGAGTACTCTGAATACATGCTGCAGTCACACACGGTCGGAGATTCGGACGGCATGCGGGACCTTCCAATATAGTGATGAACGGCGCGCAGTGAGGAGCCCAGTTCGGGCAGCTGTTGACATTACCCTGTTTCTTGGGAAGAAGTTATATATATCCTTAGAACAGCTGCTCTTGACAGGCACTATGAGAAGTCCTCTTGTTCTGTAACTGACACCTGACAATCAGTTCTTCTACTCCATACAGACAAGTGAAACAATTAATTCCACATGAAGAAAGAAGGTGTTTGCATGCACCACTGTGTGCAGCTTCGAGAGCATCCACGAGTCACAAGAAGGTTCTTGAACAGCAACCGCTTCTCCCTCCTCCTCCTCCTGCTCCTCCCTTCTCCTCCTCCCTCCCCCTCCTCCCTCTTCATCTTTCTTAGTGACGCCCTCCTACCACCATCTCACCAAGTGCTACAGACACCTTCCTAAGAAGTACTTGTTCTCCTTCTCCTTTGCCTTCTCCTCCTCCCTCCTCCCTCCTTCTCCTCTTCCTCTGTCTTAATACCACCCTTCTGACAATGAAACCTCACCGAAAGCCTCACAAATGTCCCCGACCAGTGACTGCTTCTTCCTCCTCCTCCTCATGCTCTTTGCATCTCCTACTTCCTCCTCTCCTCTGTCTCGATGGCACCCTCTTACCACCATCTCACTGAATGTCAAACAAACCATCCCAAACAGTAACTGCTTCTCCCTCCCTCTCCTCCTCCTCCTCCTCCTCCTCCTCCTCCTCCTCCTCCTCCTGCTGCTGCTGCTGCTACTGATGGTGATGATGATGCTCCCTCCTCTGTCCCAATCACCCTCTTACAAGTTGCCACCCTCTCACTGACTGCCTATGAACAGGGGGGGGTGCCTCCCTCTTCCTCCTCCTGGTGGTGAATTAGTGACCACTCGATTACCACCATCGCACTAAGGGCTATGAGTAGAAAGTCTGCAGGATCTTGAAAGGCATACTCTCGCCCGCTTGCCATGAGCACCCCGGGCAAATGTTAAGAGCAAACCCGAGTTTTCTGAAGGTAAATCGGCACTGTGATGTCGCCCTCCCCTTCCCTTCTTGCCCTCCTGCACTTTGAGGTCACCGTGCTGTCCCCAGCGGCGAACTGAGGAAAGAAAGATCGATGATCTGATTGGTCGAAGGGACAAGTTAACCCATCAGTTGAACCCCGCATCGTCCTCTGCCAAATCCTCGTCCCTCCTCCCCCCCCTCCCCTCCTCTCTCCCCTCCTTCACCTTCCCTTGAGGTTCTTAGACCTCCCTCTTGCCACCATCCCACCGCTGACCTCGCCCCTCCACACTCCGATTGCATGCTTAGATAATCCAGAGGTCACGAAAGAATCTGGCCACAATATTGCATAAGGTTCGCTGTTAGCTCCGAGCTCCGTTCACTGTTAACTTTGTCAAGGCAAAAGCAACCAACTTTTAGTACGTAGACAGACCGTCAGGGAAGGGGAAGGAGCCTCAAGGAGGGCACAAAAAAAGTTTCTGCAGCTTTCTATCCACATCCCAAGCCAAGTTGAAGTCGACCACCAAAACAGTTTCTGCAGCTTTCTTCTTGTTTTGTTTTACGGAATTAAGCAGACAAATCACTCCCCCAACTAAGAATGGTCAGGCACCCTTCCCCCCCCAATAGAATCAAGAAACAGCATTTAACAACCATCTCCTACATCGGCGTGGCGGCAACATCGCAGCATCAACTCCATAATGAAGGCAACAATAGCTGCACAGATCCTCAGGAAGAGCAGTTCGTCAGAAACAGGTTAGCATGCTGCAGCCGTCCTTAAGCTCATTCATTGTAAGGTCAGGCTAACAAACTTCAACCCAAAGAAAACTGAGGGTAGGAGTTACTACCCTCAGTTACCCTTACTACCACCCTCAGTTACCCTCAGGTCTCCCCTGCTGTTCCACAAGATCCACTTATCTCCCTCTCAAGCGGGTCATGCTTTCCTTTTTTTTTTTTTTTTTTTTCCGTTGTCCCAGTTGAGTTGCTTGCTTGCGATTGCAGTTGGTATGTTTGCAATTTAGTAAGACTTAAAAAAAAATAATAATAATAATAAAAAAAAAAAAAATAGAAAGACTTGGTATCTTGATCTGTCAATGGGACGCTGGACCCGGTTTCCAGCAGGTGCCGCTCTCCACCAATAGATGGAGCAGCCCGACAGATAAGCGCTCAATTCTGACGGTTCTCTTACCACCGCCAGGATAGAGGGATATCGTAAGGGCCTTAAAAAAAAAAAAAAAAAAAAAAAAAAAACGTCTTGGTATCTTCGAGTCCGACCTGGTGGGACAAGGCGTGGGCCCAAAGGCGCAGGAGCACAGTGCCAGTTAATAAACTCGGTGTCTTTGCAATTCAGGCAAGAATCGGGGGGTTGAAGTTGTGAACTCGTCTACATGGGACACAGGCACAGGAGCACGCTGGCTCTCTCTCTGGCTCTGGCTCTGGCTGAAACCCTCCCTACCTGTGGTAGTAAAGTTTTTTTTGAGGTTGAAATTTAAGCAAAGGGAGGCGGAGGGTGGGGATGGAGGACGTGGAGAAGGTGGAGGACTAAAGGATGAGAAAGAAGAGGAAGAGCAAGAGGAAGAGGAAGAAAAGGAATAGGAAGAGGAAGAGGAGGAGGAGGAGGAGGAGGAGGGGGAGGAGCAAGAGCAATAGGAGCAAAGTAGGAGAAGCCCAAGGACGAGAAGGGAAACGTGATCTATTCCAACGGAAAGCGAAAGATAAGATGGCTGGAAATAGGACAATAAGGACTAAAACAAAAACAAGCAGGGAGGAAAGAAAGAGAAGGAATGAGCAGGATGAGGAAGTTCCACCAAGAGCCAAGGGGGAGGGGAAAGGGGGGGGAGAAGGTCAATGTCGACAATGCCGGGGGAAGACGGCGACCATGAGAGTTTACGTGTCGTGTGAACGTATGAACTACCGTCTTTCCCCGAGCACAACGCACCCTCATGATGAAAGCATACAAGCTATCTTTCAGGTTGGATACGGTCGTGATAAGGGTGCGTGGTGTTCGGCGGAGGCGGAAGTTCTCAACAACGCGGGGGAAAGGAGGAGACAGTCCGAGGAGATGGTTGGACGCACAAAAGCGACAGCAGAAAAAGAACATCATGAACAAGATCTGGGGGGATGGAGGGAAGAAACGCCACGCACAGACACAGAGAGAGACGCACACACACACACACACACACACACACACACACACACACACACACAGAGAGAGAGAGAGAGAGAGAGAGAGAGAGAGAGAGAGAGAGAGAGA
>BFEA01000433.1:1304871-1318774 GCA_003427395.1 Chara braunii
TGAATAAAACAACGGTCCCAATGCCCAAGGCTGATATTACCAATATGAAGATCAAGGCCGGGGTCCTCACAGTCTACCCGGAGTGACCGAACCGAACTTGCTGAGAACCAGGCTCAGCGTCCCTGATATGATGATAATGATGATAATGATAATGATGATGATGATGATGATGATGATGATGGTGGTGAACTTCTGCTGATTCTATGTAAAATGTGAGATAATCATACTAATGATGATGATGCCTAGTATGTAAAAAATATAGAAGATTATGTTATATCAGCAATTCTGACCTGCAGGCCAAAAACCCGGACCAGCACAACTTTCTTTTGTCTGGTTCCGCGAGCCATTTTGCTCCGGTGGCCGGCCCCCGAAACTTGTAGCGAGTTAACGGCCGCGTAGGAGAAAAATGGCTGGGCCAAGTACTGGTGGTTTAAACAGGGGTTGTCCCATGCAGTCATTTGTATACTTGACGACGAGTCGCTCCGTACGAGAGACAAAGGGCGAGGGTTCCGTTTCTTGACCCATTTTTGGATGTGGGAGCTGTAGGAGAGGGAGTGGTGTCTGGATGTGAAGGGATACGAATCAAGGATGCAGGTGTGGCTGAAAGGAGGCACCCAGAAATGTGACGGCGGTTCATATGTCCAGTGCCGCTCATGTTGTCTCCAAATTCTTCTGAACGAGATCTAGACCTTCCGCCACGACTTCCCTGTCCCCCAGCCATTCCTTCCCCAATTCTTGTTCAGCAGCTTGGACTTACTCCACTTTGAGTTGGTCCAGGACGTTCTAAGCTCTCCTCCAGTTTGAGTTGATCCAGGACCTTCTTAACTGTCGTCCAGAACGTTCGAAACTGTCCTGCTGTTTGAGTTGGTCCAGGACCTTTTTTTTTTTTTTTTTTTTTTTTTTTTTTCACCAATGGGAACAAAGCTCCAATCTATTCGTGGGGAGCAGCACGTGCTGGGAACCGGGCCCAGCGTCCCATATGAAAATTCAAAAATTGCATCGAATTTAGAGAATTTGAGATACCGGGGCCATTACCGGGCTTTGGCTAAGAGAAAATTGGAGCTACTTAGGAGATTACGACGACAAACTGCAGAATTGAACAAAATTCAGAAACGAACTCAGGAGCCCCCCATCAATCTTGTTTACCTCACTCCGGCACGACTTACGGCAACAGAGCCACCATCTCTGTTGCTGCTGTACCCTATTTCCATCCTACCAGCTAGTCCCTGCACTAGTAGGATGCTTGATATCCCACCATCTACTTCTCCCGCTCACTGAAAAGACTCAGACCCCCCAATCCCTCCCCGGTACCTCACTCCGGCAAGACTTACTGCAGCAGAGCCACCATCTCCACTGCTCCTGTGCCCTATTCCCGTCCTACCAACTAGCCCCCTTGCTAGTAGGACGCGTAATATCCCACCTTCTCCTTCTCCCACTCACCTCGGTCTCTTGAGAAAACGTCTGAGCAATACGGAAAACATAGAAATAGACCTCATAGGTCCTACAAATGCTCAAAAGCCCTTGAAATCCCTAACAAACCCTTCCAAAGCACTCCAACACTGTCCTACTCCCTGCCGAGCTCTTCCAGGTCTCACACCCCCACATCCTGCTGGGTTACTGGGCAACACAACTCACCCCAGCTCCGACCAGCGTCGTCCCAGCAGCAACCCTTGGTTGTCCCGTGGAATGCCCACCCCAAAGCATCCCCAGATCTCTCTACCAGGCCTCATGCTCCTGCGTCAGCAGGTCACAGGGCAACACCCCAGCACCGGCCAGCGTCGTTCTGGCATCGAACAGCCGCAGATCGCTGAGTATAACAACATCGAAGCCACCTAAGAAGAGTTGCCAGGAATCCCAAGAGTCCGAAAAAATTCTTAAGACCACCAATCAGCCATCTGCGTATGATCAACCCTAAGATCTATTTTTGAGATTTTTTTTTTTTTCAAAAGAGAAAACAGTCAGCCCTCCTCCCATTCCCTTTCACCCTCTACTCTTCTTCATCTCCCGACGAGCTGACCTCCTCCACCACATAGTTCGGGAGAGAAGAACAATAGACCAACGACCTCACCAAAATCCCCTAGCGATGAAAAGCACACTTCAATTCTTCCTCTTCCTACGACAGGCCGACCTCCTCCATCACATAGTTCGAAGGAGCGGAAAAAGTAGTTCACTCCATCTCAAAACAGGTGCAGCACCCTAACCTCCCATCCCCTTACCACCTTCTAGCACAAACTTAAAACAGCTAAGCCACCATCTCAACTGCAGCTGTGCCCTAATCCAATCCCGCCAGCTAGCCCTCCACACCAGCGGGACGCAATGTTATCAATCAAAAAAGAAAAAACTTCCCCACTCCACTTCAGTCCCACGCCTGTTCCATAGGCAGGTAAAAGACAACTGATCCCCTCCCACACGCTTCCTACACCCCCTTATTCAACTGCATCCCGCGACAAGGCGACCTCCTCCACCCATAGTTCGCGAGATGAAGAACGACTTCCTCTTGCGACAAGCCGACCTCCTCCATCACATAGTTCGCAGAGGAGAAACGAAAGTGATCCACCATCTGAAACTTGCCAACCCTACCCAAGCCTCAAATACTGATCAGATCCTTCGCCTGCCTACCCTAAAACAAAACTGACTCATGCGAGGACTAAACTGGACCTTCTGAACTGTCCTCCAGGGCCTTCTAAACTGGACTTTTTCCTGTTTGAGTGGGTCCGGGAGGAGTTCATCTGTTTGATGATGCCTTATGGTCTCCTCTGCTTTTGGACCAGGCAGGAAGCTGGAACAGAGTTGTGGATCCATGAGGTGCTCCAAAGATCCTGGAGGAACCCAAAGGAATGGTGCTTTTCTCAAAGGAGCAACGGGCACGCCAGGCCACCATCGAGATCTCAAGCCTGGTAATCGAAATGTGCTTTCGCGCATGGGGGACCCACTGTGGAGGCACGGCCGCCGAGGTCCTGAGCAGGATGACCTTGGGGGGATGGGTAGATTTTGGTTGTCAAACCATCAGTGCGTTTCCCAGGCATTTTTGCAGAGTTGCGGCGTGCACGCTGCCACGACGCTTGGGAAGTACGGGGGTGCCGTTTTGCTGCACCAGGCGAAATGGGTCGCGTGCAAGGTCCGTTTTGCCTGGATGGATGTCCAGTGAAACGGCGCCCCAGTACCTACCGAGAGTCGCGGCAGCATGCATGCCATGACTCTGAAAAAATGGCTGGGAAACGTATTGGTGGTTTAAGGCTCGCCATGCTGCCACCCACCATCCCCGGATCTGCTGCGCCATTTGACAGGCCAGGAGATGGTGCTCAGGTGTGGCATGTGACGGTGGGGAAGACTTTCCGCAGTACAAACATAACGGGGATGGTGGCCGGTTTGTTCCGATGTGGCTTGTGAAACTAGCCTGTCCATGCCGGGTAAACACCAGTAGAGGGATTCACCACTGCAGGGCCCGTTGAGAGGTGGGCTTTATTCAGGTCTATTTGGGCCATGTCAAATGTTTTTTTTTTTTTTTTTTAAGCTATTTTCTTCTCTCAATTTCACCTCACACTACCTACCTACCGCTACTCCTAATTGTAGGCATACGGGGAACCCCCCTATTCCTCTCTCAATTTCACCTCACACTACCTACCTACCACTACTCCTAATTGTAGGCATACGGGGAACCCCGTAGCAGCCACAAACGTGTTCATGACAGAACACGTGCAGGCTGCTCCCGACCTGCAGGTGGGCGATACCGGCTAGGGGACAGCCGGTAGCATCAGGGACCATGCCAACAGGACCAATCCCTGTNCCCCCCCCACGAACATCAGCAGACTCTGCTCAATGCGGATCGGGGGATCCAGTGGTCTAGCGGGTGCCAAGCATGCCCAGGAAGGTACATGAGCCCAATAGGGATTGAACCCACGACCTCCTGAATGCCACTTGCGAGCCTTACCAACTGAGTTAGGCCGCTGGATGGTGTCCAAATGTTGGCGTGTTAGGGAAGAGTCGATTGCCCATCTATCCTTAACCGTTTCAGCCGTGAGGCGGGTTTCATCACCGATACGAAAGCTCTCCTCTACAGGATATTCCCACAGGTGGAGTGGCTGAGTCTGCTGTCTGCTGGGCCCATTCCCATTCCCATTCTGCCGGGTCAAAGGGGAGGCGGCATGAGATGGGGGTTGTGACTGAAAATGCGTAGAACGATGATTCATCGTACCGGCCGGCTTTCCGCTAACCTCAATGCAAAGATAGTCTTTTGTGGACGGAGCCGCAGAATCATTTCAGCCTTCGTGCACTTTTTTCTCTTTTTTCTTTTTTTTTTGGGTGCCCATCTTTTATGCGTGTACTTGTATTAGGGTGAATCTGGATGTGTGCTTGCGGGTGTGATTTAGCGTTCAATCAAAGTGCTGATGGATTTCTCTCTGCTATTTCTTCAATTGAACTCTGAGCAGCAGATAGCAAAATTATTATAATGTTTTTTTTCCCCAGGAGCATAACTCAGTGTAGCTTTGTACTTATGTAACCGGGAAATGGCCCCGGCGGTGGTCCCAACAATGGGCAAGGCACTCCAACCAGGCCCAAAATCAAGACCACTAAAGATCCTGGCTCCGTGGAAAATCATCATAGTCCTTCGGGACATCCGTTAAAATTTAAAATTGGAACGATACAGAGAACATTACAATGGCCCCTGCGCAAGGATGACACGCATTAATCGAGAAATGGTCCAAATTATAAAAAAAGAAGAAAAAAAAAATCATCGTAGTTTTTTTAAAAATTATTTTTATTTGTATTTTTAGTCCACACACACAAGGGTGGCCCATCTGTTCTAGGGACGGGCAGTCCGGTTGCTAGTTACCGCCAAGAAACAGCAAAAAGCTGTCCCTTACAAGTTTTTCTTTCTTTTGGAAAAGAGATTATTATTATTATTATTATTATTATTATTATTATTATTATTATTATTATTATTGAATTATAACAGGAAAGGAAAACGAGGCCAAGAGTCCTCACAGTTCTACCCTGTAGTATTGGGGCCATTGCCTAGCTTCGGCTGTGCTGGAAACCGGGTCCAGCATCCCACCTAAATTGAAGCCGGGCAAGATAAGCCAGAAACAAAACGATGTTGAACAATGATAGGCGCATCGGACTGGCAAATAAGTTGAAGTAAGTAACCATAAGAAGCCTGGATGCCATTATGGGGTTTCCCACCTCGCACCCTTGGACCTTTGTAGGAATAGCCATCTGTCAGGCTCCCTAGATCTCAATGGGTACAACCCAAGTTTGCTCCTTTTTGACTGAATCCGGGCCGAAAGGACCATCCTTCGGGGAAGTTAACGTGCTCCCGCGGTTTGCGAAGAAGTAACACGTGACATCATGGCGTCACATTGGCATCTTAGGGGGATGGTAATCATGACTCTGATACTTCTTTTTCCTGCTCCTTCCTCTCTCTGCTTGACTCATTCTGTCACTTTTGTGAGACAATTTCAAGAGTCTATTCAATACTTGTGCGTCCCTTCAGGGTAGAGTTTGCCGACTAGGTCAATTGTGTTAAGCATATCTCTTGGGCCCATGGGTCGTGTATACGACATAGGAGCGGCAAAAAGTCGTGGTTATGTCTTTTGTGGCAACCGACGAAATCCCTAAAGAACCCACATCAGACGGGTTAGAAATTAGAAAAGATGTGACGATTCCTCCGCTCTGAGATCTGGACTGATATCGTCTTAATCGTGACAGTTGTAGGGAAGCCCCTATAGTGCCTCCACGAGTTTTCTAAGGAGGATTGAAGGAGGGCAAATGAATGGGCACGGGGCTACAGATGGGTATATGGGAGGTTAAAAAATATAAAGACGAACGGGACAGGCATATGGATGGTTGTCCCTGGTTGTGCATGAACATAATAGAAATCGCTCGGTTTCGGCGGTTATGGTGGATTGTCGGAGATCTGTGTTTTTTGTTGCTGTTCATAAAAGGATCTTCGATTGAATGGTTGTATATGGCGGAGAGTAGTGTGTAGTTGCAAAGAGCCCTCATGAGTGACTGGCACAGGGGAAGGCGCTAGGAGGTCTTGACCAGTCGAGAGTCAAACGGTGGGAGAGGGTAAAACAAACGACGCCGGGCAGAGATAAGTGGCAGGAGGGGAACGATAAAACACACTAGTCAGGCAGAGATAAGTGGAAGGAGGGGAACAATAAGGGGAAGGTCGAGGGTAGGTGGAGGGTGGAGGGGGGAAGCAAAAAAGTGGGAGGACTAAAGAAGGAAAAGGACAAGGTGAAAGAAGGACATGGCGGTGGGGTGAGGAGTGAGGGAGAAGACGTCGAGGAGAGGACAGGGTCAGGACACAAACGAGTAAGCAGCAGCAAGCAACAATGATAAGAGTCATCCCCCCCTTCAGCCGCCCCCAAAACACAAAGGAATAAACCACAGGGACAAACAGCATGGTGGTAGATAGATTCGATAAGGCGGATAAGACAAACAATAAGCAATGTATACACTATAAGAAGTTGGAGAACATGATTATGTATGAAGGGGCAATGAGACAACGTGCGAATGAGCACTTGAAAGGGAGGAGCAAAGAGGGATGGTGAAACCGAGGCTGAGGGAGGGGCCATCACACCAGGTACCCATGGACCACACATCGAATCCAGCCTTTGTCGAAGTCCTGGGCAGAAAAAAGTTAAGAGGCCATACGCAGGGGAATCTATTACGGTCAAAAGGAGAGGGGAGGGCAAGAAAGAAGGGGAATCAAAAATCCTGCTGGACAATCAGACCACAACGGGAGCCTTCTTCCTGTCTTGTCTTCGCGCCCCGTTTGAGCAGAAGGTGGTGAACCAGGGAGGGAAATCCACCATGGTTAGAACCCTCCCAGCCACAGTGGGCAAAGTTAGGGATAGGGATGCCCTTTATATCCACCACGCGAGCGATTGGGTATTCCACAATGATACTGCAGTTAAGTCCACGAATGACAATGTCTGCTGGATAAGAAACTGCCTGGCCTCCTTCAAGGGCTCCCTTGAACGGGCATACGAGTTCTTCCTTGTCCAGCCGACCTCGTAGTCAATAATAGCAGTAATTAGCATGTTTGATGTAGAGAGGAAGATCGACAACCGAAGGTCGATCCATGTGACAGGTTAGACATTAGGGTCCATGCATTGGCTCCCCCCAAACAACAGAGACGGGAAGAATGTTGGGAACAAATTATGAAGGATTACTTTTGGGTAGAGTTCCCCGGTTGAGATCCAAGCCACTTTTGTTCAGGAGTTTGCGAGAAAATACGATGTGGTTGACCTCATTGACCCTCCCAAAATCGTGGAGTCACACATGGAACACCATCGTGCTCCCCCCTCCCAACAGCACAAGGAGCACAAAAGGAACGGCCCCGAGGCAAGCCAGAGTCAGCTGGGCAGGCGAAGCAGTGACGCACAACTCGACAGGAATACAGTAAAAAGGCGGAGAACAACAGTTGTGGGCCCAACCTGAAAAAAGAAACTTTGGGTATCACCGACAACAACTGTTTCATCCGCTTGGCGAGAACTAAAGGCTCTCGGGAGGGGATGCGAAACTCGGAGGGGATAGGGCAAGGGCGGCCAGACCAACCGCCCCCCCATATGAGCGCTGGCGGAGGACAGGATCAACATCGAGTGGGGAACAAAACGGGGCCGGGTGCCGACGGCCGGGCGAGAAGGAAGGGGAAGGAGTTCAAGGAGGTGAAGAGTTGTCGGGAGGGTCGCTCAACCTGCACCTGTCGCGCACACAACAACCGTAGCAGCAGGTAGGTACAAGCAGACCAGGCGCAGCCCGGAAGGCCCACTTGCAGACTGGACTGTTGCCAGGCACGCAACAGCCGCAACAGTCGACACGAGCAGACCAAGTGCAACCCTCCTTACGGACCGGACAGGGAGATGGACAGCAACAAATGGGACAACAGACTGCTGAAGGGGGTGGGGTGGAGCCTCTCCCTTGGACCCTGCCATATCAGGCCCAGAAAGAGCAGAGAGCAATGACAAAGGCACACCCCAACCCCAAGCTACCGAAGTACAGTTGCTCCACGAACCTGTCTCCGGACGCATTTGGCCCGCAACCCATGGAGGTGGATTCGCTGCCCAGCCCCCACGAGGTGGTGATGACAAAATGCGAAGCGGATCCAGGGGGCCCCTCGGAAGGCATGGACATGGACTTCAAGATCTAGGGAATTACGGACTAGTTCATGTAGCACCTAAAGGTGCTGGACCCATAGACTTCACATGGATTTTGGAACACATCATATGTGCAGCTGTACACTTCGCTGGATGATAGTCCCACACGAAGAGGAGCCCTGGAATCAGGGCCTCCGCCACACATAGCCTGAGCATAAGTATTCCCTCGCATCCTAGTTATCACCCGAACCTAGTTCCAATCCCCCCAACCCTCAAATCCACCCCCACATCAAGGCCCGAGGATGGAGACCAGCCTCCCCCCTCCATCAGAACACACCCAAGAGCACAACTTGAAACCATACAACCGAGGAGGTAGAAGGCAACGGAAAGGAGGGATCCCAAGCTGATAAGGGAAAGATAGATTCAAAGGAGGAAGGTCTTGGTCTCATAAAGGCTGAAGATCAGGCAATTAGTGGAACGAGGCCCATACGAAAACCTCTTTTCAAAGCGGATGGGGAGGTAGTAATCCCGGTTAGAAAGGAGGAGGGGGAGGTAGGACTGTAGCCTCACATGACGCACAACAATTGAAGTCCTATACACCCCAGAAAAAGGAGAGAACAACCTAGCCACCTCCACCGCACATTATATGCTAGTCACTCGATGCTTCAATAAACAGATATACTCATCCCAAGCTACGAATCCACAGGAAGAAACCAAGATGAAGGACATAGCAGATTTCCTACGCACCTGGACAAAAGTCTCTCCATGGAACAAAAAACATGTCCGGAAGGACCAATAACCAAAGGGGAAATCTGGATAGCGCTTCTACAGATGGAGGAAGCGAAGATCTTGGAGATCGATGGGTTCCCCAAAGAATTATGGGAATCCATGTGAGCGATGGAGTATGAGCACACCGTGTGGGAAGAAGGGATACTGGGAGAGAGTGGGGCAGGGGCTGATAAAATATACTCTTGGTGAACGTGATAAACTTGTCTCATCAACACAAGCAGAACACCACGTTCATCTTCATAGATTTTGAGAAAGCATACGATCATATAAACTAGTTGTTTTTTTACAAGTGCATGAAGAAGATGGATTTTGGTCTGTTGTTTTATAGGTAGGTCTGCATAATGTATGAGAACGCCATAAGCAGAGTACAGGTCCATGGCTCTCTCGCACCCCAGGTCACTCTGCACAAGTCAATGAGACAAGGAGACCCTATAACCCTCTTCCTCTTCCTGACCATAATGAAAGCACTTCGAACTAATCTGAGGCACAACAAAGGTCTTAGAAGGATCCAAATCACTAGGATCCCGAAGGAGGCAGTACTGATTTGCTCCCTCTTTGCTGATAACCTCACCATTATTATTGAGGTAAGTGCTTGAAATATAGAGGAAATCCAGAGGTTGATGGACCGCTTCTGTCAGTTGTCAGATATAGTAATGAACTGGGGGCACAAGACGGCAGGTCGGTGGATGCACCATCAAGGGGGAAGACTCCCCGAGAGACTGCACATTACATGGCTCCCATTGGAGGCCCCGATCTAAGTCCCGGGGCCTGGGTGTGTCGAGAAACCGGGGACAAACGACGATTGAATCCAATCTCCTGCGTTGTCCAAATTTGCAAAGTGGAACAATAAACATACATCAACCTCCGGGCGGGCTCTGGTTCTAAACAATGTAGTGTTGGGCATTGTTGGCCGCCATCTGGCATAAATCGCTCTTGTGGCCTCTTGGCAAGGTGACTCTCAGGTCACTGTTTTTCTATGGAGGGGGGAAAACGAGGGCCCACACACTATTAGTCGAATGGCATGGGATTCAATAACCCAACTCAAGGTCAAAGGGGGGCTGGGAATTATTGACCCCTTCACACAGGTTATCCGCTCAGCTTGCAGTGGATCCAAACCTTCATCTTTTCAGATTCCTCCCCTTGGTGGCCCCTGGAGCTAGACAGATTGCGGGTCTGGCCCCAGATGCTCCCCTCGAGACTGACCCCCTCACTTGGCTATAGGACAGGTATTGAAAGATACCCCATAAATACAAGAATGGGGAAATCACAAGTGAGTTGTGACCCTAACTCCTCAAAATATGGAGAAGACTTTTAGTTTCGGACATATTAACCTAGATAGGTGGGAGGCGGTAGCAAGGAAACCTCTGTTTGGTAACTGATGGATGACAGACACATATGACCGGGTCAAATGCAGCACAAACTCTCCATGGAAAGGTTGGGTAGAGCATAGGGTTTTACTGGGTAGGGTACCTATAGGACAAGGAGGTTAAGGAGTGGAAGAGTTTGGACCAGGTGTAGGAAAGACTACACTACTGTCTTCTGGCACATGCATCGACGAAGGAGTTGGTTGAAGTTTCTCTCTCACTTGGTACATCATCCTCAGAAAAGGCCGAAAGGTAGTGGAGGGGGACTAGGTGCGTCAAGTTGATGTCTCTGGACAGGTGGGGCTGGTCTATGAGGTCCGACCAGACGATGTGCTCGTGGGATACTACTCCTTAGGCAAAAACAATATTTTGCAGGGGAGCAGAAAGCCTTTCGCATGGGTAGGTAGGGACATACTGGTTCGAGTAAGGGTCCCGGAGGAAGGGGCAGAAAGGATAGCATATCGGCATGAAACGCCATAGTGGAAGCTGTTGCTGGATCCCTGGGAATGAAAGTGGACTCATGCCAAGCGGAGGAGAAGGAACCCACAGAAAACATCGTAACTAGGTAGCCTGAAAGTTAAATCGGCTTACAAGATGCTCATAACCAATAGGGTGCTGAGAGACATAGTAATTTACAGATGCAAGATGAACCTCAACATGAGCAGGCACGTGCTCACACGGTGGTTCCGGAAAGCCAAACTCGGACCAACAAAAATCTCTTCGTTTTGATGGCAGATCGCCTACCGGTGTCCCAACTAACAATTGGCTGGTTGACAGCAGAGGCAGGCACTGCCATGGTTCCAAAAGTGTCTAAAAGGCTATCCATCGGAGAAAAAAATGGAAACAATTGAGCACGCCTTTCTGCAATGCCCCGCTTTGGTGCTGACATAGCGCTAGTAGGATAGAATCTGGCAAACAATGGTGCCCGACACGGTTAGGCCATGGGACTGAAGGGCGGTGCTGAGAGGACACTACCCCCACTTCCAAGATGATGCCTTTAGGGAGAACATGTTCCGTCTGGGTAGAAGATCACTTCTATAGGCATTATGATTGCAGAGATGAATTCTGGTCATGGAGGGAGTGAGAGTGGAAGGAAGGGAGGTGACAGAACAAATCCGACAGCTCATTCAATCAGAAATATAAAGACCCAATGCCAGGCAGACAAACAAAAAACGGCCTTTATTTACAAAAGAAGAGATATTGACAACATCATCTCCCTTTTCTGCAAGGAATGACTGGGAGGGGAACATGGGGGATGGATGACAGAGGTGACCTTGTCAAGGGACATTCAAATTCCAGTACAGGGGGAGCAGCAACAAGAAGAGGAGGAACGACCAGCAGCCGAAGTCACCAGTGACGATGGACTGCGATTCTGAGACTGGACAGCGATCGACCTCAGTTACCAATGAGATCCACATCCTAGTTCCCAAACCTCTTCCCCCCACACGCGCTGTCTGTGGTGGAGGTGCTGCACGGAGGATGAGGAAGGAAGCCCCACACCGAGGGAGAAGGGACGGAAGGGAAGAACAAGGTGCGGGCTTTGGAACCCCCCCAAGGCTCGTAGCAATGTTGCAACCCCAGCCCCCCCGCCAGGGGCTATAGGGACTCGGCAACGTTGCAACCCCAGCCCCCCCGCGGGGGGCTACAGGGACTCCCCAGCTAATATTTCAGCCCATTGACAATCCCCAACCGAAGACAGGTAGTAGCTCATAAAAGAGGTGGTTTTCATGTTTTTGTACTGGGACCCTGGACGGTTTCCAGTAGCTGATGCTTCCCACCAATAGACTGGACCCAAGGGCAGAAGGATAACCACCTCCAATCCTATCTCGAGCCGTCGTTAGAAAAAAGAAGATGGATCTGCAAAGGTTAAACCACCAGTACTTGGCCCAGCTATCGATGTCGAGCTTGGAATGCCCCTGCACGCCAATTTTCACCGAAGCGCCGGGGTACCGTTTTGATTTTTTTTTGGCTGGCGCTTCCAGCCATTGTGGTCCGGTACCCTGAAGCCCTAAAGGCGCAGCGCGTTAACGGGAAAGCACTGCAGCCGATAGCTGGGCCAAGTACTGGTGGTTTAACGGCTTATGGAATCTGTGAACTGCCCATGGCCATGGCCAGTGACCATAAAGGGTGGGCCCTACGAAACCGCCCCTTTGACTTGTCGTGTTCAAGCGAGCAAGACCACTGCGTCTGTTTACTGCTGCCTTCGGTCACAAGTTGACCAATAGGAGGGTAACGCGCGAGGGAGCCAGTCCATGGAGCCCATCCTTCCTGGTCTCGATCCTAACAGAACCCGTCCTTGCTGAGGTAGCCCGTCCTTTCCTGGGCCAAGGTCCCACTTGCATGGATTAGGAGATTTCGGCCGTTGATCTAGGCTATCTACGGTCTCTATCTCTTAATTCGTGCAAGTGGGACCTAGCCCCTGGTCCCAAGAGGACCCCAACGGAGTCGAGGGGTCGTGTCCAAGGTCGCAGAGGCACGGGTCTCTCAATTCAATAGGTAGCGAATGGGTGAATTTCGCAGCTGAAAAGGCCACCCGATGTCAGATTAGACACAATATTGAATTTGCCTAGGCTTGTTATTCCGATGATAATACCTCAAGGCCATCGCCCTTTTTAACCAAAAAAAGTTTCGCGGCTGGGTCCTCCGGGACCGAAACGAAACGATGGATCTGGCGGGAGTCAACGGGAAAACTGGCGGGGTTGGTGTTACCAATGGCACTGCACCACTCACATGGAATGTGCTCGCGAGTCCGAAAAGGAAAGTGGAAGGCGGGCACGACGTACACGCGCGCGCGAGCCGAAACACGAAATTAGGAAAATTAGGAACTACCTGCTTGGTGGTGGAAGTGGACCACCGACCTTTCGGCACTATCTTGACCGCTAAGGTAAAGAGCTCGAACTGGCACGTCTTCTCCAAAAGGAAGAGTGAAAATTCTTACGAGTCGCATCTCATCGGGGACTCTTCCCAAAACCGCGGAAACTTGAATCCGACAGCTCGGACGACTGCAGACGGACCTAAACGGCGAGCTTGTGCTTGTCCATGTGATGGCCAACAAATGCACATTTGACGAGATATATACCTATGCGGTCTTTCCTTCGTCATTCTAGAGTACTGGAGAGTAGCGATGAGGGTACGCGCCGGGGGGAAGATAGCGGGGGTCAGCGCACTTACTGGAGCGTGGGAACGCAGGTGTCAGTGCATGCTCGAAGGCAATGTGCGGGTGCCCGCCCGCTCGCTGTTCCATCGAATCGGCGAAGCGTTGATAACTGGCGGTTTGTGGACGGGTAGATCAACACTGGTGAAACGAAGCACTGGGCCGATAGGACAGTACGAGGCTTATCTGATTAGTGGTGACAATAAGCGAGAGTTGAATGGGTTGTGCGGGCGTTCAATGCTTGTTGTATTGAATCGGTTGTGCTGACGTTCGATCCTTCTCATGAGATTCCTGAAGCAGTGGAGCGGCACTGTTGTTGACGAAAGCGTGCCGGTAAATTGGAGAGAGACATTTAGATAAGCCAGTCACACACACACACACACACACACACACACACACACACACACACACAGAGAGAGAGAGAGAGAGAGAGAGAGAGAGTCTGTCGTGCGGGTGTGGAAGGTCACTTCTTACAGTGACGAAGACGT
>BFEA01000433.1:1340395-1364166 GCA_003427395.1 Chara braunii
AGCCCCCACATCAGGGTGGGGTCCAATAGGAGTCTTTTTAGGAAAAATGGTACTTTTCATATTTTACATTTTTTGTCTGCTACTATGACTGAACCAGAAACCGAGTGTGCATGTTGGAAAAAAAATCAAAGCAAAAGAAAAGGGTAACTATGTGGGAGTATAAGAGAAAACTACGGTGGAGTTGGGGTTTTAAGTTTGAAAATACACTTCAGGTAAAAGGCCTGAAAATGCTGAATGTGTAGAAGTTAGTTTTCAGTTCCGGTAGCGTCATGTAGGAGAGTATTATGTTCGAGGGAACGCTTGATGTACATTTAACCTGTTTTATTGATTGTGTCATAGTTACCCCATCTGCATGGTGATATGTCATGGTAGAAATCACTCTGTTTTTAAACTGTCAATACCTTTCCGCACTTGGAAATGAAGGCGTGGCAGTTAACACAAAGGTCAGATTCGGCCTCCAACGTCGGTCAGCTATATCAGCCACACTTGGAGCGTGGGGCCTGTGGCCCACGTATGAGAAAGATCCTGACGGCTTAATAGTAAGGATTGGTCAAACAAGTGACTCAGGAATGAAAATTTTCAAGGTATGCGGAGGTCTTATCCTTGCTGACCGGGGAAGGAAAGCCCGTAAAACATAGAATGGCTCGTCTTGCCAGAGATGGTGTTCCAAGATTTGGTGTGTGGACCGCTCTTTGGCGCACATCAGCGACGAAGGAAAACTCATGCTCGACAAGTTGCTTTTTAGTTCCTAGGATTTGTTTTTTTTTGTTTGGGGGGGGGGGAACTACGATGAGTCAAAAAAATGATTAATAATTGCATTATCACCCAAGATACAATTTCGAATTACGCTTCAGGCAATGTATAAAACCCATCTTTCTAGCTAGGTAGGGTGTCCAAAGTGCAATTGCAAACTGTATCTTGGCCCATAGTGCCAGGAATACTCATTTCCACATGTGTAGTGGCAGTTGAGTCACTTCAACAATTAGAAGAGACGGTAATTGTTGATCATGATTATGAACTGAAAGTTGTTTGTGTGTCTGGTTGATAGATTGGACGTTTCATGTGAAGGATGTTGGAGGTTGAAAAAGACGGCGTAGTGATAGGTAGTAATGTATCTATATACTGTGAAGTAGAACAAACAAATTTTTAATATTTTTAGTTTTTATGTCACAAATGTACAGATTTGTCTGATTGATTTAGATTGGAGGTTTCATGTGATGGATGTTGGAGGTTGCAAGAGACGACGTAGTGATAGGTAGTAATGTATCTATATATTGTGAAGGAAAATAAATAAATTTTCAATATTTTTTGTTTTTATGTCACAAACGTACATATCTGATTGATGTAGATTGGAGGTTTCATATGATGGATATTAGTGATAGGTAGTAATATATTTATATACTGTGAAGGAAAACAAACAAATTTCTAATATTTTCAGTTTTTATGTTACAAACGTACAGATCTGAATGTTGTTTTGTGAGTCGATTGTATAATGGGAAATGCAAAATCAATGGTGGTACGAGTTTCTTAAATGTGAAACTTAGAATATTAGCAATATCCTTGACCAAAATCCTTGAAAATCCCCTGCTTCATATTTATATCTGAAGTACTTAGTGGTTCAATATTTGTATAACATTGCTCTAGCATTGCTCATGACATGTTTAAGTTTTGTTCATGTAAGTTTCGGTGAACCATTTGCGATGGTGTAAATATTAAAAGGGTTGACTGTGTTGTTATATATAACGGTGAAATTTTGAAAAATGTGACACAGGTTAATTTTCCAAGGAAGAAGGTCATTGTTAACTTTTGACTGCATAATGGATTTATATTGTTATTATTGTATTACTTTTCTTGTTTCTCCCCCTGAAAGAGAATCTTTCAAGTTATTACAAAAAAAAGGTAGGAAAGGGACATTGGACAAGTAGTTCCTTCAAAAAGTAACTATTCTTATTCACGGGTGAGACATCACCGGTGAAGCCAAAACAAAACGGACTACTTCTCACTACAAATCCGAATATCCGAAAGGAGAAATCGTAGCAACAAACCGTTTTTACATCTTTCTGCTAGCGTATGGAACTACTTCTCACTATATATTGAATGATGGTTATGGTTTTCTATTTTTTAATGTTTAAATTTGGGCAACTACTCGATTTGCACATGGCATCCTTTCGCAGGGGCCATGCTAGTATTTTATTTATTGTTTTAATTTTAATGGATGCCTTAAATAATAACAATAAGCAAGATTTGTTAGAGGGTGTTGTCGGGTAGATTACTTTTTTTTTATTTAGTGTAGATGATAGCGGTTTAGCCTAATAAATCTTGTGGGATTATGGTAGTGCGAGGGTTTTGGGTATAAAAATCGTGTGTGTGAGAGGACGGGGCACCGAGCCCTTGGAGGGGAAGAAGAAGGGAGGGTTCCCTGTGATTGGAGATGTCGATGTAATTGTCATGGGCTCTGAGCCCTGTTAATAAAGTTGCGATTTCAAAAATGAAAAGAAAAGGAGGATGTGTGTGTGAAAAACTTGTGTTTTGTCGTTATAGTTGAATACATGGCGTGCGAGTTTTTTTTTGTGGGTGGCCTTTTAATTTTTATTTTTATTTTTAGCCATGTATATATCTTTAAAGGTACAACCTACAATCGGACTTGAACTGGAGGTTTTTCCTTGCCCAATATTTGGGGTTGCCTTTAGGTTGGTGAAGTTTTGGGCCCATTGTTTTTTTGTTGTTGAGATGAGTAGCAATTAGAATATCCAAGAATATGATGATCTACAGTCCTGCATTGATCATTTTCTTTCTATTAAAGCACATGGCACGGTTTGTATTCATGAATTTTTCAAATCAGTGGAATGTTTTCTGTTTATTAAACCAACAGTAGTTCCTTAAGACTTGCCCGTTAACAAGCCACAATTTTAGGAAACGTACGGGCTGTTACAGGAGCGTTCAAATTCATCCATCTATAATTGTTGCTGTTCTATTTTTTTTCGCAGTCGATAGTTGGGCGAAGTTCTGGTGGTTTAATTGACGGTGCACTAGGCCAAATTATAACTGCAAGTGAGGGAGGGTTACAACTTGGGGGTGCAAGATCCCATGAGGCATATGCTAGCATTTGAGCAACTGGAGGTGTGTGTGAAAGATACGAAATACTATGATAATGGGTCAAAGCAAATCATGGTGGCAAGCGCTATCGGCCTATTGGGATATCACCCTCGCAAGGGAGGTTCCCTTAGGTAGCGGTTTGGGTAGTTAGGGTGCGGGGAGGGGTGGGGCTGGGTATGGACCAGTATTGCAGTTGCTTACCATTGAAGTAAAAAGTATTGCAGTTGTTTACAATTAATGTAGAAAGTTGTTACAGTTCTCTCTCCATAAAGTTATCAATGGGTTGGTTGTTAATGTTTTTATGGAAATTTTGATGTTGTGTTGGACAAGGTATGAAGAAAAGCAGCAGTACACTAAGGAATTTGTCCCAACCATTTTTTCAAAGACGATGGAGAGTGGATGTTGTTGCATCGGGCGAGATATAAGAGCTTGTCGTTTTGCTGGGTATCCATCTAGGCAAAACCCGTTTTGTGGATTTTGCCCTGATAAAAATTCAGCGAAACGGCATCCTGATATATCTCGTCCCACGGGGCAGGATGTGGGTCATATCACTGGAAAAGTGGTTGGAAAGCGCAAAGGTGGTTTAAAACAACAGTGCAACGAAGTGTAGGGATAGTTCATACCCATTAGGGACGTATCTCTTGTGCAGAAGGTCGACCGTCCTTCCTGATGAGCCTATGATAGACAGGCAAAAGACCATCACAGTCACCATTTATTTGTGGAGCTGTGTATAGCACATAGAAAACACATTAAAAAAACACTAAGCAATTATCCTAAGAGATATGGAAAGCATCCTGAATGTATTACCTTCGTAACTACCTCGACATGGAAAGCATCATGAATGTATTAGCTGTCCGTGTAACTATCTCGCATAGTTTATCGTGTTCGAAGTTGTTGCAATATTTAATTTCTGAGGTACGCTAGCCACGCTATATTGGAAGGGACTGGGAAATTTCCTTAACACCCCTAGATTGCTTGGCACCTGAGGTAGGCTAGTCACACTATATTGGAGGGGATGTCTATTGAGCTTTCGCATAAAGCACAAATGCTTGTATGCTCATGTACTTTAACACAGGATGAAGAAAAAAAGAGGAAGGGATTCAGGGGAGAGAGAGCGGAGGGGGAGTTAGGATGAAGGGGTTGACAGGGGGTGAAAGGGGGAGAAAGATGGGGGAGCCTTTTCTCTCTCATACACACACATACACACATTAAGGATGCCGACACATCAGCAGAAGAGACCAAGGGATGGAGAGGGTGGGGTGGGAAGTAGCATGAATTTCATTCTGTCACC
Source organism: Chara braunii (assembly GCA_003427395.1). Taxonomy (NCBI): domain Eukaryota; kingdom Viridiplantae; phylum Streptophyta; class Charophyceae; order Charales; family Characeae; genus Chara; species Chara braunii. The sequence goes on from BFEA01000433.1 coordinate 1,344,783, forward strand.
TTTCTTCTTTTTTTTCCTCGAAATACACATGACAAAAGAAGGCAGAAGAAGATGGCGGTGGTAGTGGAGGAGGAGAAATGTTGGCTGAAGTTAGGGAAACCAGGACGATAAGCGGGTAGTAGTCCAGGGAGTTTGAATGTACTTTTTTGCATGTTTTGGTTATTGTCTAGTATAAACAAACCCCTTTTTCCAAATAGTGCATTTTGTTCTGTTTTTGTTATAAAGTTGTCAATGTCTTCATAGTTTAAAAAATGTTCATTCTCATCCTGAGACCTTTATCAAAATTGTGTTGATAGGGCAAATAGCAAGTTTTTTTTCCTCTCTTTAATTGCTTGCAATTTTTTTTTATTACTATTATTTTTTTTCAAGGTGCAAATTTTACTCAACAAGGACTTCGCTAACTTCTTCGTCACCGGCTGCATATCCCTTTAATTCCACGCGGGCAAGATTTTACCCCTCTCTCTCTCTGTCTGTCTGTTTGTCTGTCTGCCTGTTTCTCTCTCTCTCTCTCTCTCTCTCTCTCTCTCTCTCTCTCTCTCTCTCTCTCTCTCTCTCTCTCNCTCTCTCTCTCTCTCTCTCTCTCTCTCTCACAGACATACACACACACACACACACACACACACACACACGCACACTCACAAAGTCGCGTGGAACACTCTTTTCCCCCAACTTTTCAGGATTTTTTTTGTAAGTGGTCAAAATTTTGACATTGTCATAAAGAATTACCGTAAGAAAAATCTCAGAGCCATTAATGATATATTCTTGAGTTTTCAAGTACTTTTATCAACTTTTGGATATTGTTTCTTTCACGAAGTATATTTTTTTGACTCTTTTTTTTTAGATAATACATTAGGTGATGCTCACAATTTGTGATCTAACAATCAAAGAGATTGGCATTCATGAAGTCGCACATAAAGTACGCGCATGAGTACACCAAATAACCAAAGTGAAATAGAAACAAATATAAGATTACAACAGGACGGGTAACCCCGACGCCACGTTTCGATGACAGTCACTCCATTTTCTTCAAGGGGTTACCACCTTCAGTCTCAAACTCTGCGTTCTTCCTCGATACTCACTTCTCCTCATGACCATATTCACAATTCGGATTGCTACTACTAGTGTTGACCGTCAGTCTACGTATCCAAACGAATGATAAGTCTCAAAACCCACAATTTGGAACCAATTGGTACCCATAATGACCTACTTATGATATATACCTAAATACGAGTTCGAGTTTCATTGCGGTCAAGCCACATATAACATTCATTCCAAAACGTTACGAACAATAAATGAATAAACCATATCTGATCATCCCTAACGTCTAATTATATCTTATTTTATTTTTGGTAATACTTGAGATGTTATTTTTCGGAATACATCATATGTGTCTAATTTTTGCTTACTGTTTTATTGGTTTAGTGATGGTTATTCTTCTTTTGATTAAGATTGTCATAAGAGTGAGTAGCCATACAATTTCAATTTGTTCCTTTTATAATGATTATTTTATATATAACCTCTGGAACAGGGTTTTAACTCCAAGAAATGTGCTAGTATAATGCAAAACATGAAGTTTCATATATTACATATATACACATATTTACTTGCTCTGAATGCGCATGTTTACTTTTGTTATATAACCACCACCAAATTCTTATTTATAGGTTATTTTGTTCACTTTGTTTTTTTAAATTATCATTATTAATGTATTAACAATCATTTGTAAAAATAATTTATATTAAAGTAAAATATAAAAAATAACATTTATATCTAACTATCTTGTATAGGTGGGAAAAAAAATCAAAACTTTTTTTTCTTCATATTCAATATATTTTTAAAATAGTACGTAAAAAATATGTATCTCATGAGTATTAAAAATTTTATATTGTTATTATTTTTTTTTTCAAATATACAATATTATATATATTATCTTAATTATATAATTGGTTATCTTTGTCAATAATCCCTACTAATCTTTATGCGAATCTAAATAAATTAAATTTAAAATATATATATTCATGCTTGTAGGATATGATGAATATTTGAAAAAGAAAAGCAATAAAACTGTTATTGAAGAAGAGTAAAGGCGAATTTCTTAAGCGGGGCAGGCGCTCGTTAGCGCTCAGCAGCGGGCGGGCAGCGAGGCGATGGCGGTGTGCGGGCAGGGCTATGCTGAACGTTGGTGGGGGCGGTGCTGGCTGGTTGAGGAAGGTGGGGGGATGGCACCTCATGGTTGTGGGAAGCTGGCTTTCTGCGATCAGCGAGGCGCTGGCTGCTAGAGGGGAGCGAAGCGCTGGCAGCATGTGAGGGGCGGGGCGCTGACCAGTTACAGTTGGCGAGGCGCTGGCTCAACAAGTCAATAGCAATAGTGTCTGACACTTGGCATACCGCAAGTTGTAAGCGCGAGGGAGGCGCTGGTGCGCGGACTTTGTGGTGAGGTGGATTGAAGAAATGACAGCGAACGACTTAAGAAGTATGGATTTGTAAGACGCACTTACAAAGGTTATATCCTTCCTATGCCAATAAGAATTATTATCCCGATGGACCACGCAGATATACTTACATACGCGCGGAATTCGGAGGCGCTTGGTCAGTGCTACGTCACAGGCTGACGTGGCATCTGGCCTGAGGCACAAAGAAGAAAGGAGAACAATGGCGGTGGCTGCTATTTAAACATTTTTCATGTGTCTTCTACATAGTTGATGCCCTTAAGAGGTCGGAGAGCTCTTGCGAGTTGGCGAATGTCGACGTCGATGGACGAAAGTGGAGTCAGCCCCAAGGAAACCGAAGTGTGGAGATCACTTACCTTATTTAAAGCTTCAACATAGAGCGGGAGGATATCGTTAAGCTGGAGGGTCATCATCAAATTTATTTGTGTTTTTATGTTCTTGTCTGTATTTCGTGCAGGCTTTTCATCAAAAGCACCAAGAGTTTCAAGATCGCTAGTTGTGGAACACCATTATGTTATCTTCATGTGAACATTACCCGTTTTCATCATCATTAGCAGCAATACAGCTGCCACGTTCATCTTCTGAGACACTTATTCATTAATTTATTAATCAATGTCACATTATCACCATTATTGACTTGATGTTGGAACCCCAATATTAATCATTCTTACTAATTATCTTTAGTGTTGGACGCCATCTTCCACAGAGCAAACTTGTGGCTGCTCTAAATCCAATTTATCATTATGACATTGAATATCACGCCTCTTTTCGAAATATAATTCCCCAAATAGTACCCTCGCTAATTTTTTTGTAGAGTCATTTTGACATTATCACCATCATCTGTCTATAAATCACTATTTAGTATTCTTCATCAGTATCATCTAACTAGTTGATTTCTCCTCACAGGCTTTAGAGTCAAATCTGGCGAGAAGGTAAGTTGATTAAAGGTGGGGCGAGCTCTACTCTACAAAGGAATTGCAAGGAGGGAGGTGCTAACCTTCGAGGGAGTACAGGCAGACAAGGGGGAGTGTTCTAATTTGGGGTTGGGGAAGATCCCAGTGGTGGCAGATTAGGGCGCAACTAGCTTGAGATAATTAGTGGGGGGAACTAGTTACTCAAGGGAGTAAAGGAAGAGGAGATGACTTTCTTTAGTTGGGGCTAAAGGGATTCAACTGGTTGCAGATCGCTTCCACTCAGCAGGGGCAGCACAAAGAGAGGGGGAGAGGAAGAGGGGGAAAGAGGCAGGGGAGGAGAGGGGAAGTTGAATCTACATCAATGGTCATCATCATCAATATCATCATCAAAAGTAGCAGCATCTACATCGTTAGTTTTTTTTTTTTAATTCCTCTGATTGTGTTTCATTAGAATATGAGAGAAGGTAATTGGGAAAGGTGCGGAAAACTGAAACTCTATAAGGGCATCGCAAGGTGGGAAGTGATGCTCTGTTAGGAGTGGAAGTAGATGGGGGCCCGGAATGGGACGGGCTTCACGTATCAAGTCCGTTATCCTAACCTTACCTTCTGCTTCATCGAAGCCGTTCTTCGACTTTCGCGTGCTGCTTTCAAGCATGACCTATCACTAGGCATACCATGCACGTGTAGCTCACACCCTTGGCCTGGGCCAGCTTGAGATGGTGTGGCAGAGTTGGAGCCGCCCTGCAATCGAGATCAACGACCTGGGGTATGGGGCTGATAATCCAGCGGGGGCAGATTAGGGCAACAACTTGATTGGGTTATACTTCGGGGGGAATGGTAGGACCTAATGGTGAGTATGACTTTAAGTGGGACTGTCCCACGTTGGGGCTGAAAAAAAACTACTCATCAGAAAGGTTCATTTTAGCGGAGGCAACAAGGGGCGAGAAAGAAGAGTGGGGGGACGAGGAACAAAATCCATATCTACTGACGTCAATCATTATCATCACCACCCTCATCAGATACGCCATCTGTTGGGGATTCAAATAAATCAAATCCTTTATGTTTAGGTATTATTATCAATTTTGTTGATTGTCTGATTGAGTTGTGAATGTGCACTTGCCTAGGTCGAGTTTATGCCAGAACGATGCTGACCGGTGTTGGGGCATCGCCCTGTATGTCTTTGTTTTGATACAAACAAAAAGAAGATGGCTATGTTAGAAGGTGCAAAATTAATTGGAGCGGGTTGTGCAACAATCGCATTAGCTATAGGTATTGGAAACGTGTTTAGTTCTTTGATTTATTCGTAAACTACTACGAGCTTTAAGTCTTGTAGAGAGATCTGTGGGATTGTTGAGGGAGGAAGGCAGTCCATTAATTTAACCGACGTTAACAATCCTGCCAACGATGGTCGGAGCCGGAGCGAGTAGCGTGGCCCTGTAACTTAGCTAAATAGAGGGTGTGAGACTGGGCAGAGGTGGGATTAATACATAATACAACATCAGATGACAATTGTTGGAATTAGTAGAAATACTTGGAATTAGGATAGGGTTCCATGTTGTGGTTATGAGTAGAGAAAATTCTGATTAGCCTTCATGATCACTCTTTCCTTATTGGCTAGTACTTAGAGTGTTACTGCTCAGATCACGATTCTCATTAGCAGAAAATCATCATTTTGCATTATCATCATCATCCTCGTCATCATATTTGGTTACTCCAGGTAGACTGTGAGGACCCCGGCCTCAATGTTCTCAAATATCAATACAAGCCTTGGGCACTGGGCCCTTAAAAAAAAAAAAAAAAAAAAAAAAAAAAAACACTATAACAAAAGAGTTGAAAAACAAATTATAGAACTATTGAAGAAGATCCAATGTAGTCAAAGTGGGTAATTATCATCATACGCAAAACGTGGATCAAATTATCACAATTGTTGTTGTAAATAAGACGAAATAAATAACTATGAAAAAATTATGAGAAAAAAAACTCAATATAATTATAAATGTGAATTTGTTTATTGTAAGAAAAATAAATCTTAAAAATAGTTATCATTATTATTAATTTTTCAAGCTACATACCATATCGAATAGCACTTGTGTTACTAAATGTAGATTCGTTTATAATTAATGAAAACATCAATAAAAATTAAAAGGATTATTATACTAGTATGTGGGCTACTCAATCCTGGCGTGACTGATCGCAAAAAAAAACAGCTAAGCATCATCGGTTTAGTCAGCCTTTACGTAACCAACTACCTAATACTACGCGGGCTCATCAAACAATGTTGAAAGGTTTGACTATCACGCTAAATTAACTATCTAGACTGTTTAGGACTTTTTTCGAATTGTTTGTTAAAAAAAGTTAAATTGAACAAACTAAAGATTGACCAATGAAAATAACGAATGAAGTAAAAAACAAACAACTAAAAGTGATAAAAATGTAGACTTAGTTCACAAAACCTGCCAAAACGAATACTAAATAAAACAGTAGTAGCTGAAAAAACATCACAAATTTTATGAAAAATAGATGAAGTTGAAGTTAACTGTGGCTAGGAGTAATAAGAGGTACCATTAAAGATTGAAAAAAACGACCATTATTAGACGAGTATATGCATGTGTTAATTACATCCTAAGTGTGAAACAAATTGCTGCAGTCGTTGCAGGTGTAATTCATATCGAATAGCACATTCATATACTATTAATGAACAAATCATGTGTTCATATTTTCATAGGGTCATATTTATTACAATAATTTTTACGAGTATCTAGACTACTAACTAGGCCATTAGGGTTTTCTTGGTTTTTAGGACGACACGCTCGGCCAAAACTCTGGAAAAGTCAACCCCAAGAAAAAAAACAAAGAAAATAAATTGAACAATTTTTACTTTAGGGTCACATCATCTTTAGTAAATTAAAATATATATATACATGGTTGTCAGGCCAAATGTACGGAGGGCCCAAAGCTGACCCCTGAACGTTCGGGCGTTTGGATACCCATACGAGGCCCGAACTTGGAGGGGTTCAAACCCCGCAAAAATATTTTGGCACCTAAATGTTTTTTTTTTTTCAGAATTTTTTTGCGAGTTCTTCGTGATGTAAGGTATCCCCCTCTTAATTTTGAAGTCATTTTGTCCAGCCCAAAAAAAAAAAAAAAAATCCTCAAAAGTGGTGGTGTCAAAACTTGCTTGACTAATTTTTTTTTTTTTCTTTTCACTTTTTGTTTTTCCTTTATTTCGGGGCATGAAAAAAATTATTATTTTTTTAAACTTTATTTGCAGATTTTTTATTATGTAAGATACATATATATAAATTTTCGTAGCATGTGTCACGGCCAAAAAAAAAAAAAAAATTGCCAAAAATGGCGGTGTCAAAAATGTGCGCACCCATTCAATAATTTCATTCTCGTTTTATTTTTTCTAATTTTTATTATTGTTATGTTTTTAGTATTTGATTTTTTTTTCAAATTTGGTAAGGAATTTGGATGTAAAGTTGATGCAGATGTTGTTTAGTTTATTCTTATGCATAATATATAAATTTTTTCAATGTTTTGGAGGGTTTTTTTTTTTTTTTTTTTTTTTTTTTTGGGGGGGTCCGCGGTCGACCGAACGGCCGAATGCGTCGAGAGGGGGTGCCGAATGTTCGCGCGTTCAGGTTTGGGGGTTCGGCCCGTCCCGAACGCCAACAGCCTTGTATATATATATATATATATATATATATATATATATATATATTTTATGAGACACTTCAGCTTTCTAAGATGTTTGTACGAACCTCCTTCTCTAAACCTTTATCATGATGTTCGGGTGCAACACAATGTCTTTATTTCAATTCTTTTGTTATTATTCATTAATTTTTAAATTTTTACTCAAATTTGGTTTCAAATTTCAAGCTGACTTCAAGACAAATGTTGTTTGGCCTATTTCGCGATTGTTTTTTGTGTTTGTTGTGTGCCCAAAGATCTGGATGTGCAACTTACAGTAGATGGCGGTAGAAAAATAAATCAGATAAGTTAATAGGTTAGATAAGATGGGGAAGATAGATTGATTGATAGATAGATAGGTAGAGAAGATGGTATATATATACATATGTATTATATGTATATATCATATATGTATACACATATTTATGATTTAAGAGAGTGTGAGACGTCTTGAAGGCCTTATGAACAACCATGGAGGCAATTCTTCCAATACATTGAAAGCTTGTACTCAGGGGATGGGTGTTGGACAATATTGGTTTAAAAAGAAAGCGTTAGAAAGGAAAGGAAAAGAGTCCATGAATCTTACCTAACACATGAAACACCCGACATTCAATAAATATAGGGGGTGGGGCTCATCAACTTTATGCGAAAGGAACAGCAGTGACATCTATACACATAGGTAAGGACATGATTATATTGCTCATAATTCGGTACGATCCATGACAAACCTCGGTGAGCGAAGAAAGTTATTTTTTTAGTGAGCCCTAGTACACACGATTGCTCTAACTCGCCAGAGCAGAAGGTTGTTGAGAACAGTCCAAAGTCTTCAGCGGTGAAGCTGCAAGACAAGGGAAGCAGGTGATGCATCAAGTTCTCAGGGATCGAGCACTGGACAACATTTGGGTGGCTATGATGTTGGAATACCTCCGCTACAAGAGGAAAGGAGTTGAGCATATAGAGAAATTTTGGGTGGTGTGGGAACGCTATGATCAACTGCTACATAGGGACTACCAGAAGGGGGGATTGAGATAAGGGGGCCTGCTAAGAGGTCAGTAGGCTGTGAACGGATCTGGCCGGCCCATGAAGGCTGGTAGGAATGGGGGGGATTAACATGTAATGAACGTGTTGGGGTGGTAGGAATACGATGGTGGGGTTTTGGCCACACGCTGGGAGTAAGAAGGTCATGGGTGATTAGGATGCGAGCACACGAACAGGGACGTGGAGGAAGGAAAGGTATGGGGATATAGCAGAGTGACATTGAAGCATTAGGGGGGTAAAATGCAAAAGGGATTTGAAGGGGGTGGATATGGCTTGAATTAGCAGGGTTGTGGCAGGTGATTTGTATTTTAGATTAGTGGTACATTGCGAGAATGTTCCCTCAGGGTTACGCCAGGGTGGCCTGCCTTGGTGGGTGCCCACTCTGGGCGACAGGGGTGCTCGGGATTTCTCCCGACCCTAGTGGGCGTCCATGAGGGGCAGTCCCGGATGCCTGATGAAACCCTTCCCCCCCCGACCAGGTGTCTAGGGCCGCAGGGGCAAGGCAGTTCTAGTCTGATCGCCCGAGCCTCTACACTTTGGAAATCTTTTTCGTGTGTTTCAATTTCTTGGTCATCTGTGAACAGTGTTTGCTGGTGATGAACAACTGGACCGGTGCCCCCCAGAATAGAAGGGGCTGCTGCAGTCTTTTTTTTTTTCAATTATGCCTCGGAGTGCCAGGTGGTGCAATTCTTTTTTTTTTTCTTTTCAAAGCCCAGGTTGCTGTAGAGGTGGGATACTAGACAGATGATAGTCACCCACAGTACTCAGCCACTCGGTTGTCCAGATGAACTCCTCTGAAGACCCCACCCACCTTTCCTCTCATCTTTTTGCCCTGGTGCACCCCTACCCCCCCTGTCCACCCAGGACCGTCACCCATCACCATCTTGGCGGGGTGACCTGACCAGACAGCAGTTGCAGGCACCTAGGCTAAGCAGAGACCTCTACCCCCTGCTCAGCCTGGGTTGAAGCAGACGCCATGCCATCCCAACAATCCTCATCAATAACTTACACGAAGTCCATCAGTGGGTGGCCAAGAACTTAGGGAGTCGCTAGACACTCCTATTGAAATCCTCTGGCAATAGGAAAGATTCCTAATGGCTCAAAAGGAAATTTGGGCTCTTCGTTCCACCTGTCCTCGAGGACATCGCCCAAGGACATTTCCTAAGACCGATGTCATAAGTCCATTTGATGTAGTGGTTAGAGCACCTGTTGGAAATGCGCATTGTGGTATGAGGTTGCGGGTTTAAATCCGCAGCCTTGCGCATGGACACTGACAGGGCGTTAGAATGACGCACGGCTGGACACACATCCCTTGGATGACACAGGTTAGCTATTACAGACACTGCCTGCGCACCACCCAAGGGTTGTTCATGGTGTTATATGTTGGTTCTGGGTTTCACATGGGTTGCTTGGGGGTGTTGGTCTCGGGTGTTGTAACAAACTATCTTCTGCAATCGCGCGATTTCCTGGGCGAGGCCGATGTGGGAAAACGAGAAGGCTTTGAGGGGCGACTGGCGTAAGCGGGGCTCGGTTGGGCAAATTGCATGGATATCCTCGCTTCTTTTTCATTTTTTTTTTAACTCATTGGGCCCGCGCCGGAAAAGCCCGGCGACGACGATTGGACGGTTGCGCCATCACGGGCGTAAGAAATAACTGTAGTACCATAGTTTTTTTCTTGTTCTGTTGTGAGCATTTTGGCGCGATTAGCGCACCAGAATCTTGTTTTTGAATTTCTAACTGATGGCGAGCTCCCGCGGACTCTCGGAATTGTTTTTCTTTTCAAAATTTCCTTTCTGCAATTAGGACTTAGGCTAGGAATTTAGGTACTCTGAATTTTTGTTGCACAGCGTTCACACACATCTTGTGGCGCAAGGAACTGGGTTCTAACTGGATCGTGCCTTTAATCTTGTGCAACTGTCGTTTTTGGCGGACGCGATCATAACTGTAATCCTTCTCCTTTCTTGATTCTCCTAGGTTGTCCGCCTTCAAGTTTTTCCTTCTTCTTTCTCGTCTCGCATGCTCTGTTCTAATTGGTCGAAGCGCCTGCATGACCGGATTGATGTGTGGAGAGTGGCTACGACCCCCACGTCGCGGCTTGGCCATGCAGACGTAGGCACTTCAAGTTCCTCTCTTGTCTTCCTGTCCATCTGGGCTTAATCCCGTACCTTTCGCGCAGGCATGCATACTATAAATTTCGCAAGCACGATTAGATTGCTCTCTAAGAATTTCGAGGTTAGCGCGATCAGTGAGGGTCAGCTAACGAGCAAGTTGGAAGGTGAGTGAGTATGAGAGTTGGGCGATCCGACGAGCTGGTGTTGGGTATGCGGGGTTGACGTGCGGGGCCGCGACGGACTGTGGCACACGGGCGAACCTGGCTTGCATACGCGAACCAAGCGGGGTGACAACTCTGTGTGGATACGCGGCAACAGACTGCCGGTATCGTGGGTATTGATGCGCGGCGACGGACTGCCCGCAACAGGAAAGAGAGAAGGAGAGAGAGCAGTGGTGTGGGTGTGGGATATGACTTCTCTTTGTTATTCCTTTCATTTTTCTGTCCATCTGTATAATTTTGAGTTCCGATGTGGCCGATCTCTTTATCGCGGCCCTTCTCTTTCGAACTTCTCTTGTATATTGTCTCGGATTTTCCATGTTGTTTTGCTCAGTATGTATGCATGGAATGAATGTAGGACCTCTTTTAGCGATCTTTTCGATCTGTTTCACGATGCGTGTTGTCTCTGACCAGTGTTCGCCTTTGTGAGCTATGCAATCAGGCCTGATGAGGAATGCTCACTTTGGATGTCTGAAGTTTAACTAACGATCTTTGCGTCACCTATATGGCATGTAGTGATTGGTAGGATAATTGCATTTACGGTTGAATGCGACCGACACACGAAACCAATCCGTTGTTCCTTACATACACGCGTACGTACGATCGCGATCTCGAGGAAACCGAGTCGCCACGTTCGCACTTGCCTGCGTAAGACAACCTTAACCGTGTGTAAGGATGTGGGGGATGTGGCTTACTAAACAGGCATGGCTGCACGGTCTCCTTCCTGGGCGTCCGACTACGAAAATACGAGGGACCCGAAATACCGTGAGTATTGGGAGGGTGAACAACTCAGACAACGGGGAAATTTAAGAAATCCGGAATTCCCTTGCCTAACAGAAAAAGATCGATTATGTGCGAGGGATTTTCATTGCGCTATAATGAGTGACCCCCGGTGCCCCGACTACCCGGAAACTTATAACACGGAATATTTCATATCCCCCGGCTTCGTTGTCATTACTACCAACTTTCCTCCCTTTCATCTCCTCCTCCTATATCACCAACTCACAGTGGTACCGTGGAATTCCATAGCTCGCTACTGGCTTAGCCCGCCGTGCGAGGGTTGTCGGTATGACCGGGCTCGCCGAGCTTCGGGAACTACCCGACAGGCTCGAGCTGAAGCTGAGCAGCGATTGCACAGCCTCCGCGCACGGACCGCCTCGGCGGAACCCGAGGCCTGTTACGAGCGGCGCCAATAGCTGGCCGAACCCCGCGACCGGCCCCGAAGGCGAAATCAGCGGCGATGGTGATTCCTTGGCCTTAAACGCTAAACCTGTTGGCAGGGGCAATTTTGTTGGAATTTTCTTCGCGAATGCAAGAGTGTTTAAATCTATCGATATTTAACCTGGATGCATTGCGCATGCCATCTGCCTTATGCTGCACGACATCAGTTGCCTTTGAGTATATCCCCTTTGCACCTGTACCCCTGGAACTTGCCACAAGAGATCTGAGTTCTGACCTAGGAACCCAACCCCACTTTCCTAAAATCCTTGGCACACCCCTTTTCGCACTTCCGGGCCCCCATCCCACTCCGATCAGGAAGTCGCGCTGGGCGTGAGGTTGGGCATCACAGTGTTCTGTTGATCTCCCCAGTCTGGCATATCACACGTTCGTGCCATTTCCGCTAGTCGTTCACATGGTAGAGTCATTCGATTACACGTTACAAGGTCACGGGTTCGAGCTTGGTTCGAACCTTGGGGGGGTCCTTGTCCAGCTTACCCCGTTCTCTCTTCGATATACACACATGATGCTGCCTAGTATACATCTTGATACATTGATTCACAGAGCACACACAGCCTTCTTACATATATACACAGCTTGCGAATTATACATGGCCTACGGGCTACATACACAAGTTTCCACATATGGTGTTGTCTGCACATCTTGATACACAAATACTCAAAGCATACAGTCGTCGGATACACATAGATTACGAACCACACAACTATCAGACTTGGGGGGTCTAGTCACTGGTGGGTTCTCGTATCTGCAGTAGGGACAGGTATGGGCCACCGGAGTATTCGAATAGAACTGTTTAGTGACTATATATAAGGCTTAGACCCTGGGGTAAGGGTAGGAGTATAAGTCGCTCAGGCCAGTCCGCGTTCCGCCTGGCCTTGGGTAAGCTAGGGGAAGGACGGTAAGACTGTTTCAATGGGTGCTACCCTGTCTGAAACCTAGGGCCCAGAGTCTCTTGGGGCCTGTAGTAGATTGTCTGGGCCTGGCGTCCGAAGTTCCGATTCGACAAGGCTCGTCCGATTCCGCTTCCACCAGGGCTGGGCAACCTATCAGCCCTGGTGCCTATCACTGCTGTTCGGTCCAAGTTACCTGCCCATTGGTAGGGTAATGGTCCTGAGTGCTGGTCACACTGAGGTAGGATAGTGGGATAGGGGGTGCGCTAGGAGTATTGACGTGAGGATGGGGGATGGGAGGTGGTCTCATATTCCAGGACACCCACGGCCTACTGCTCCAGGTGATCACTGTGTACTCAGTGACTGGCCTCTACAACACCATGGACTTAAAAAAAAAAAAAAAAAGAGACCGATGTCAGAAAAAAAGAAAAGAAAAGAAAAAAAAACAGTTGTGCTTCAGGCCTTCAGCCAATAGGGTGCTGCCACGATCCAGATTCTCGGCTGTAACGTCTATCTACCCGTGTGCCCTCTCCTTTACGTGAAACGCGGATTCCTTGTGCCTCCCTTGGGCACAAGGAAGAAGGGCCTCGTTAGACCCTCCTTGAAAAATCCTCAGGAATTAGGACGAAGTCCTTGGAAAATTTCAAGAAATTCGGCGTCATCATTACACCTTGTCCTTGGAGCGTCGGCTTAGAGATTCGTCCTTGGAGCTTTTTTGGGGGGAAAAAGAAAAAAGAGAAAGATAAACAGTTGTGCTTGAGGCTTTCAGCCAATAGGGTGTCGCCACGCTCCCGGTTCGACGGTTGTAACGTCCCCACTACGTGTGTCCTCTCCTCTCCGTCAATCGCGGCTCCTTGAGCCCAAGGGACCTCGGGAGGACCCTTTGAATCCAAGGACGCAATGGTTGGCGATTCTGAGGATCCCCAAGGAAATCTCTCGGGAGCGTTTTCACTTTGGGCCTCGTTAATCCAAGGAATTCGGTGGATTAGGATGCGGTGTAACCATGCCGAATTCCTAAAAATCGTCTTCCCAAGGAGGGTCTAACGAGGCCCAAATGGCTGAGGAATTCCTTCCTATTGCCCGAGGAATTTCCTTACGAGCGTTTTCACTTTTTTTTTTCGGATTGCATCCCCCAGGATAGGTGGAACGAACAATTCCTTGGGGATTTTGCATCCCCGAGGAGTGTCTAACGACTCCCTTACAAAAAGTCCATTAATAGAGTGGTCTGCATGATATCCCTCCACAAAAGGGCAGTCACAGGTAAAGGTGTGGCAGAACATAGATAGTTGGCTTGCACCGTTGGCTTGCTCCCCCCGTTTGGTATTTGTAGGGTCATTAGCCATCACGTGTGTGTGTGTGTGGCTTGTGTGTGGCGTATGGGAGAGTGCTGGCCATAGATACTGCTGTTAGTCGATGGGGGGCGGGGAAAGTAGATGAGAGGCGCTGGAAAAATGCTCGGTCTTTGCGTTAGCCGGCCCCTCCCGCCGGCGCCCTCAGGCTACTCCCTGACCACCGCCGATTAGGGCGGGGGCAAGGAAAAAATCTAGATTTGAAACCAAGTTTGGCCAAAATTCGGAGACAATTTCTGAGGGCTCAAATTTTTCCAGTCCTGTAACCATCCACCCACTTGGCTGCTGGCGAAATTAGTTTAACGAGGCCCTGAAATGAGACAGATGGATGTGCTGGTCATTGGAATTCGCCCCACTATTCACTGGACGTGAAAATGGAGAGTGGCGTCTCGGCCTTTTGGCTAAGATCAAGTGTAGTATCTGTTCTGATCAGTCCATCGGTCCGAAAAAAAAAAAAAAAAAAAACGTCCAGGAAAGTCCTCGTGTGAGACAAAAAAAAACAGGAAAAAAACGAATGCCCTCAGGTTGTCCGGTCAGTAGGGCTGCTCTGTGGAATCGTACGAGAATTGAACATTGGAGGGGTTGCTAATGCCATGATGACGCAAGGAAATCATTCGCGGCTGTTTTTGACGAAATGAGGATCCCATCAGTCTCATCGATCGGAGCAGTGCCAGTGTTGACAGCAACGAAAAAGATGGTCGCACCGCAAGTGGCCGCTGTAGCTCGAAGATGGGGACATAGCCATGGCTATGGCTATGGATATGGAGGATGCGGGCAGATCCATAGCCATAGCCATCCAGTGGCGAAGACATGCGCGAAGTCCGCTCCTTCTTCCATTTCCAAAGGATCTTCTTCATCTTCAGTTACCTGCCCACGGAAACCGCTTCCTCCTCCTCCTCCTCCTCCTCCTCTTCCCTTTCCTCCTCCTCCTTCTTCGTTTGCTCTTCCTCCCCCTCCTTGTCGTTCTTCTGCTGGGTGCGGGCCAGGGAGTCTGCTCGGCAGGCCCTTATTTTGGTGCACTGCAGCCCCCTCGGGTCAACTGCCGATGAACGCCCGTCAGGCCGACAATCTTCGTGTGCTCGGAAGGCGCTTCTCGTCGCACACAATGATGCTGCAGGGCCGATCGCCTGTCTGTGCGACACATGTTGCTGCCGCCCATCGCTCCTTCCCCGGGGACATCTTGGTGCGGAAAGGCGGCTTGCTATGGGATGTCCTGCTCGGGACCCGTGTCGCCTTCATGCGCGCCCAAGCCCAAGGCGGACCCTTGGCGCCGCGGCCATCCATGCGCGATGCGGTCTTGTCTAGAGATAGGAGGGGAGGTGGTGTTGGTTTGCCGGACGGCTTGGTCAGTCGAGCTGCGCGCGCTCGCGCCGATCGACCGCTCAGCGGAAGAGAAGACCCCTCCTCATCGGTGTTCTCGATTAGAAATCTCTCAACGTCGCGGGCTATCCGGTTGCCTAATCATTGGACGTGTGATCGTGGGCGGCATCCGTCAGATCAATGGCCATCCGGCGGCGACACCTGGCGGAAGCGTCGGCGGCGGCGGCGGCGGGGGGGAGGAGAGCGAGGGTTGTCGGAGAAAAGCCTCGGGGGGATCGCCACTGCGATGACGGTCCAGATGTGCGGGCAGCTGTCCGAGGTGGCGGGGATAACCTGCAGCGCGGGCAAAGGAGGGGCTGTTCTGACAGGGTCTTGTCAGAGAATGGGTAGGGTACGAACAGCTGCCACAGTGGCTGAGACGTGTTCCGCGGGGTTGCAGGGCGGCCCGCACGTGGAGGGGGAGGTTGCCCCCGTGCGCGACGAGAGCAGTGCGATGGGTGACACGTGCTGCGTGGGCGACAAGCCGAAGCGGAAGCGGAAGGGGGTGCGTATGACGGCGCGCGCCGCCGCTGTTGCCGCGAAAAAGGAGACCCTCCGCACAAGCAAGGGAAAAGTGGAGCGCGGGAATCGCAATCGAGGGAAGAAACAGGAGGAGGAGGGGGAGGGGAGATCGTCAATAAGCGAGGGGGCGGATTGGCGGTCACCATCCACAGTGTCGCAAAGCATGTTGATATCGGAAATGGTTAGCCCTCATAAAGCTCAGCTGAAGGAGGTGATGGAGCACGGGATGGGGCTCGCGGGGTTTACCGGGACGCGATCCCGACAGGAAGCCGTCAGTATCGAGGAGCAGCCATTTCCGTCCTCTACGGAATCACCGAGACAACGCGGATATCAGGTATGCTCACGTTTCACTCAGGTGCATGCTCGCGCGCTTGTACTATGTGTCTTTGTGTGTGTGTGTGTCTGTGTGTGTGTGTGTGTGTGTGTTGTCATATTCGCTATACATTCAAACAAAGCATGACTGTGGCTGACACAGAACATGAAAGTCGACTTTGTCATGAATGTGGTAGGGTGCTGCTTTTCCCAAATCCCTGGAAACTTCTGAACCTCTTGAACGGCCAGCACAAGGCCCCAGCCTTGCAAGATTTCTTCATGGCTCACTCCCGAAAATTTTTAGAGGCTTGGGGCTACCGGACCACAATGGCTGGCGGCAGCAGCCAAAAGAGCAAAAAGGTGCGCCCCTGGCGGTTCGGCAAAGCTTGGCGCACAGTGTGGCGTCGCCAGACCCAGGTGTACTGGTGGTTCAAGATTACAGCACAAAAATCTCCAACGCGTAAGGTGGCACTGGACCGGACACACACACCGAAGCCTGCACAGGGAGTTCGTCTCTCTCACCTCTACGGAAGCTGACACCAAAGCTGATACTGAAGCTGACAGTGAACGTCAACTTTTTTTTTCAAATTCTACTTTTTTCCATGAACATCGGAGGGGCGCTCCTGCTTTTCCTGAATCCCTGGAAAACCAACAGGCTTAGGGCATCGCCACACCACTCCCGAAACGTGCAAAATGAGAATGAACTTTCCGCTAGAACACGGCCAGATGCACCCTCCACATTTTTGTCTTTTTCACATTTCGAGTGCGGCGAGGCCCTTAGCTCAGTTGCTACACCGATAAACTGTTGAATTGCAGACTTGAGTTCGAATCCAGATGGAACCTGGTGGCCGAAAGGGCCAGTGTGGTGTTTTTTTTTTTTTTTTGGTTTTTGTTTTGTTTTGGCTGCCGCCGGCATCCTTTTGGGTCCGGTAGCACCCGGCCTCTGCCGGCCTCCGAAGAATGCGGTATAGGTGATATTTAGGACTTGGGGGTGGACCCCACCGCCTGGCGGTAGCTTGGTGCCTGGAAAGCATCCACGAGCATTAATTGTAGCCAGCGGGAATTGGCAACAAGGTAAACGGACTCTTCTGCCACAGCAAATATGGGCAGCTCCGCAGGTTTAGCTTACCGGATCAGGAAAACTTGCTCTTTCGGGCAAGTGTGTTTCCTCGTTTTCAGCACAACATCCAATTTCTGTGCCTCCTTTCCGTATGGGATGGCTGAATCTAGAGGGCTACCCTCTAGGCTACCCTCTAGATTCAGCCATGCCATGCGGAAAGGAGGCACAGGGATTGGATGTTGTCCTGAAAAGGTGGAGGTGGGCGGCGTAGGAACGAAAATGCTTGCTTACACCGCCACCAGTGGAGTCTCGAACAACAACACTGGCGGACGTTGAGAACTGTTTCCACTAGTGTGGGGGGTCCAGGCCTTAGGCTTCCAGCCTGAAAGGTAGTGGTGGTTTAAGGCTACCGTCCTTTTGAAAAAAAAACAAAACAAAGGAAACCCCTGGAAACCCCTGAACCTCTTAGCTTTACACGACTAACTCCTCAATCCATAAGCTGGCAAAGAGGCTGACACTATCCTGAAGTTGGCAAAGAAGTTTGTTTCTCTCGTCTCCACTGAAGTTGACACCACAGTTTGTGACTCTCCTCTCCACTGAAGCTGAGACTGAAGGTGACGCCAAGGCTGATACCAAGGCCGCGGTCGTCGGATCGAAGCTGTAAATCCCCTCTCGAAGCTGTCAAAACATTTGGCAAGCTGACCAGAGGTTTGCGGATCTGTGAACTTGTGATGCAGGTGAGCGTGAGCAAAGGTAGGAGTACCGTCGATTGGGAGAGCGTAAATCAATGGGTGGTGTTTTCAGATCTGCACTTGAGCCGCAAAACCTGCCATGTGTGCCTTGAAGTGCTGAGGAAAGTTCACAGAGAAGCCTACGCCAGGTGAGGTTCAACAACGTTCCCGCTGCCATCTGTGATGATCCCAAACACAAGATATCGCCTCAATACGGCCTAGATTCGGTCCACAAAGCAAAAATAGCGGGGCGCGGTATGTTCTACTATGGTCTTTTTCCGCTGAAAAGAACACACACGGTCATTACGGCTGCATTTCGGCACACAGTCTAAAAATAGATACAATGATTATTACCCCGTGTGTTCTGTTCGGGGAAGATGGTAGTGACACCATGCTCTCAATTGATTTCACCCGAACAGGTTTTCACCTCATCAGTGGGGTGTACTCTACGTCTATGTTCTTTTCAATTGTTTTTTTTATTTTTTATTTATTTTTCAATTGTTTTATTTATTTTTCTATTCCCCCCCCCCCCCTTTCTCGCCTGTATGTCCTTGTTCTATGTTCTGCTGCTGAGGAAGGTTGAAAGATTCTCTCCCTCTCTCTTTTTTGAAGTTTTTTCTTTTATTTTATTTTTTATAATAAGTTTGGAACATTCTTATCTCCACTGGGTCTGAAAATGAAGATTCTGTTTTTCTCTTATCTGAGGAATAGAGCTAAGGTTTTCACACCCAGTGGAGATACGAATGTTCCAGTTTATGTGTGTCATCCTTGCGCAGGGGTCATGCTAATCTTCTTTCTCTGTATCGTTCCAATTTTAGCGGATGTCCCGAAGGACGGGAGATAAGAATGTTCCAATCTCCACAGGGCGTGAAAATGAAGAGACCGAGCGGGGAAAAAATACGCTGTGGGTGCGAAAACAAGGGTTCCGTTTTTTTTTCAATTTTTAAATCTCTACTGAGGAAGATTGGAAGATTCGTTCTCAGTTGTTTCGTTTTCAAGATCTAGGTACATGGGAACCTATGTATTAAGTAATATTCACTTGCGTAGTTATTAATTTGACTTAATTAGACAGCATAAGCGCTAATGGGGCAAGTCATTTAAAAAAAAAAAAGAAAAAAAGCGGTCTGGAAATATAGCCCATTGTGCAGATGGGGGAGGGCGGGATATTGCATCTTAGTGGAAGGGCGGTTCGCTGCCCATAGAGTCTGCGGGATGAGGCACAGATGGGGGGTGAATGCATATGCATGGATCCCATCTGTGCCCGGGTCATCCTTAACATTAGAGTTATGGGAGGGTAGTGTCTGCGTGAAGACGTTCGGATTAGTCAGGTAAGCGTTGGCGCAGATCACACGACCTGCGATCTGAGCATTAGCATAGGTCATGGTACCACGGTGCCATCTTGAGGCGACTCCCTCCCCCTGGGTCCTCGCAATTCATCTGACCTCCCAATGGATGAGTACTACGGGTACCTCCTAAGGCCTGGCCACCACCCTCTACC
>BFEA01000433.1:1370014-1382850 GCA_003427395.1 Chara braunii
TGGGATATCCAGGGTGATCCAGTGTATGTGAACAGTGAGATGTTTGGGCGCTGAAGTCGCCATAGCCAATTGAGAGTGAACTCGTATCTGAAAGCCATATCTCTGAGTTTTGAGTGGGCGCATGTCGCCAGTATGCTGCGTTGCTGTTTACATGCGTGAAAAGTGTGTTTGAAAACGAGTCTGATTGCAATGGTCTGAATTTGCAATTAATGCTTCCACTAGTCTTCTAACCATGGTTATACCTCGCTATCGCCACTGCCGATAGTACTCTAACCGTGGTTGGAATTTCCTATCGCTGCTACCAGTAGTCTTCTGACCATTATACTTTGCTATTGCTGTTGCCATTAGTAGGGGGGAATTTGTAATTGCTTCTACCGGTAGTCTGCTAACTGTGGCTATACTTCGCTATTGATACTGCGATTAGTAGTCTAACCATTTGTTGTTATGATTGGCTAAACACTTATGATTTGCTATTGATGCTGCCATGAGTAGTCTAAACCATTTCTTCTTAACACTGTTATGATTTGCTACGAGTGGAGGTTTCCTGGCCACTGGGGAGGTCAGGCACGCACCACCGAGCTGCCCCCCAGGCCCCCCTGTTTGGATTCACGGGTGGGAGGCTGAGCTGATCCTCGGATTCTCTCTCTGAACTGTGTTCTATGCTTGTCGGTGATAAGCAACCGGAATGCTGCCCCCCAGAATAGATGGGGCCTTGTGTGTTTGGGGAAAAACAAAGGGAAAAAAACAAGGGTGAGAAGGCACAAGAGTATTCTGCATGGTGAAGATCAGATTGAAGAGAAATTTTCAAGTTAGGGTCGTCCAATCACAGGTTTTGCTTATCTACTTTAGCATTTCTCTGCTTGCTCGTCCAATCACAGCTGTTGTGGATCTAATTGCCTTTCAATCATTGCCCTATACCTTGATGGAGAGAAATAGCATTTTTACATGTGTCAGAAGGTCCAGGTGTGCCATTGCATGCTTGACCATGGTTAAGACAGACGTTGTGGCAGAATGAATGGATGCATCACGAGCTGGAAATAAAGACTATTTGGCATCTGCTATGTCACAAAGCGGGGAATGATGAAACGATGCCTGGTGACCCAGACAATGAAGGAACTTTTTTCAAGTGTTTTTTTTTTTTTTTGTTTTTTTTTTTTCTGGAACCCTTTCTTGATTTGTGTGCCTGTGTTTTGTCAATTTCTCTATCCATAACTCCACATGAATATGCCGGACTGGTTCATGGGCCTTTCACCCACTCATCAGGAGTTTGAACCCTACCCTGAGAGAAGTGGTTGAGTTCACTCACACCAACCCTGCAATCCCAGCAGACTGTCGTGTGTGTGTGTGTCTGTATGGGCATGTGTGGGCGTGTGTCTTGTGTGGGCGTGCGAGTGCGTGTGAGTGCGTGTGTGTGTGTGTGTGTGTGTGTGTGTGTGTGTGTGTGTGTGAGAGAGAGAGAGAGAGAGAGAGAGAGAGAGAGAGAGAGAGAGAGAGAGATGTACAGGGGCCATGGTAGCTTTCTGTGTGTTGTTCCATTCTTAACAGACGTTCTCAGCTGATGAGAATAAGGTAGCTACTAAAAGGTTGTGCTAAATTAGAAAAGACAACAAGAATAAGGCAGCTATGCCAGCTAAGTCTTTCAAGTCCCTAGAATCTTGCTTTGCACTCTCCTCCTTTTCTTTCCTCCTGGCAGAGGAACGAACTGCAAGGAGGGGCACAAACGGAGCATAGGCAGCTCCGCAAGGCAAGGCAACGCAGTGCACTTCCTCCAGTATGAAAAAAAAAAGACGAAAAGAAATGGAACAATCGCTTCTTTCTTTTTCTTTCTTCATGTGGCCGATGGACCGCGGATCAGATATTAAACTGCCCAGAACAGACAATACACTCGATCTGTCTTAACCAAAAGGGCCAGGAGACACACTTCTGAAATGATCCCTAGTGCAATTTGAATCGAACTCCAAGAATGAGGAGCCCCTTCTAATAAGGCAACAGGAGCATACTAAATTCCTGTACCAACCTTCTGAACCAAGCCGTGGGTTCCAGCTCGATACGTCCAGGCTTTTAGTACTAATTGATGAAATTATAAGTAAGGAGTGCTATACTCGGCCCTGCCAAATAGGTTGTCTCGACTCTCGATTGTCAAATAAGGCATTTGTTGGGTAATCAGTGCTTTGTCAGCATATCAGGGTTGCAAGACAAACAGTTGACGATCATAGAAAATATTATGTCTATCATTTGCAACGCTGATGTAGCTTTTGGATGTTGGTGGGTCCTCCTTTCCCCCTTCCCTCTGTAGTTGAAATACTGAGTTTTTTTTTATGACTTTAAAGTTTAAATGTTTTAAACTTTAAACTTTTAAGTTGTATTAACATCCCAGCTCTACCCTTCTATCCGCGCTAGGGGTTAGACTCAACCCTGAGGGGATAGATGCAACCTTGAGTAGGTAGGCTGCTTTAACCCATAACCATGGTGCAAAGATGTGGATTGCCGGCTGATATTGTTCCGGGATGCTTGTGGGGTTCGTGGATAGAAGTAGTGGGAGGCTGAATTGAGAGAAGAAAATAGCGTAGTAAAAATACAACTGTCTCCCGTATACGAGGAGAAGACAGCTGTATTTAAGAAGAAAGAAAAAAAAAAAATCCCAGCTCTGAGGGCGTTTTCACACTTGCGCTTTCCTGGATTCCTTGATATCGCTGGCTAAGATTTCCAGATGCCATGCATGTGTTTTGCTGACATGACTTTCTGTCTTGTCTTCAGGTGACACTTGGCGGTGACGTACATGCTCTGACGCCTGTGGAGGCATCGAACGACAACATTTTGGTTTTCTCTGACCCAACTGCATTTCTGAATGCACTTTGGGTGCCTCATCAACGCGATCAGAAGAACATTGAGGACGTGACGAAGGACCATCCTCAAGTCAAAGCAATTTTTGCACATGCTGACGTGGTGAGTCACGCCGGCTTGTTCATCATATTATGATGGATGGTCCCTGTTTCGATCCATTGGCTGATCCCCCACCCCACCCCACGTAACACATACAAACGCACGGAGTTCTGTATAGCGAACATCACAACACACACTCTCTCTCAGAGTCATGCTTTTCTTGTGGTGCTATGTATCACGAACATGACAGCACATCTGCTCAAAGCCATGATGGAGATCAAAATGAGATATCGTAAGTTGAGAAAGTTAGAAAAACACAAAATTGAGTTAACTTTTTTGCTGTGCTGTGTGTTTTTGAGAGCAGTTTTGATACATATGAGTGGGATATTCTGTTCAGCTGCGTTGGCTTTTATTCTTTATTTTTATTATTATGTCTTTTCTAAGGGGGAACTGTGTTAGCTTCTGGAATCCCTTGATAGCTCATTCTGAAACCCTTGGTGACTTGGTTGCTGTGGGATCTCGTGTGGGGGCTTTGCCTTTTTTGGATTGCCTTTCGTGAAGTCTCGTCTGATGACGAGAATTATTGGTGGTGATTTCTGTGATGAAGAAACTGGAGTAAAACTGCAAAAGCATCTTCTACCTTCCTTCAAACTTGCAGCAGCTTTACTAAAATAGTAAAAAAATATCTTTCTTTTCCTTTTTTTTTTTTTTTTTTTTAGCCCAATGGCCCCATTTATTCTGGGGGGCAACAGTCCGGTTGCTTATCACTGGCAAGCATGTACATCCAAAGAAGGGGGGGGGAGATCAGACCAGAGAAGGAGAACGGTCTAACCCTTGTGGCCCTAGAAGCTCTTAGATTACCAAAAACATGCACGGGAGAGCTGCAAAAGGGGGTCCCCCCCCCCCAAACCATGGCCTTTCTCTGGGGGGGGCACTCTGCTGGCTGGGAGGCTTGTTAGCAGCACCCAGACATGCAGCAGGATGGCCCTCAGGGAGGCGAGGTGCGGGCCTCCCCTACAGTTCCTCAGGCCGCCTATCAAAACCCACACGTCAGTAAATTGTTGTTTTCCACCTTTGTCCACCTTAGTCCTACTCTCATCCCGTCCATCTTGTCCTGTTTACATCCCTCTTGTCCCTCACACCTTGGTCTTGGCTGACGCCGTGTCCCTTACTATCTCTATGTCCCTTGCTCCTATCTCAGCATCATTATCCATCCTAAGGATAGTAGTATGATCATCCCAGCGCATTCTAACCCCTATATCTTTTAATGTCTTTTGGTGTTCCTGTACTCTTTTTTAATGCTTTTTAAGCCTTTCCAACGTTTTGACCCCTTCCCCCGCGGCCCCTCCCTATCCGCCCTACCCTTCCCCTTTTCCTTTACCCCTCCTCACCCTCCTGTAATCCCCTCCCCCCTAATATTGTACAAGCTACCAACCAACTAACTAGTTCTACATTGCGGCTACCCCCCACCCCCCTAACCACTAAACATGTCGGCTGCTTTTCGTGGCTAATCTACTCCCTATTCAGATTCTTCCTCCATTTCTGCCCGGGGCCTTTGACGTAACAGCACATGACCAAACTGTATACGGCCGTCCGGGGGTCTTGGGCGAGCAGCTGCGGGTAGGAGCCCCATCTGGCCCAGAACCGTTCCTCCTTCCCTTCTCCTGTGTTCCTGATTCAGTGCCAGTCCGCCAGGAGAGCCACCCGAATATTCTCCAGCGCCCTGTCCTGGTATGCCTGCAGCGGGGGAGAGGTGCCCTGTCTACAGCGCTCGTTCCTCAGTGTCCACAAGGCCCACAACACCGCCGCCCTCAGACTTTCGGCAGCGATCAGATCCTCCGGTTGTCCACTTTCATCAGTGTCCCCAATAGGGTAGCAGCGTCGTCCTCCTCTGTGGCCTCAAGCAGGGATTTGTCCGCTAGCTCTTGTGCCCACTTCTCCCAGAAGGCCTGCACTATCGAACACCGTACAAACAGGTGGGGCACCGTTTCCACTTGTCCACAGCCGGCTGCACATCTCTGATCCTTGTGTCGGCTCTTAGTTGCCATCCACTGCGCTGTGGGGATCGCTAGATGGTACAGCTGCCATCGCTGTGGGGATCGCTAGATAGTACAGCTGCCATAGCAGACCCGCCTGTTTCTGGTCTGGCAGGCCTGCCAGAGTGCACATGCTCATTCCACCTTCGTTGTGTCCATCTGCCAAAGTAGGCATCAGGGATCCAGTTCCTTTTGGCCCACCGAGTCCTCAGCTCCTCACAGATGTTCACTGGTTCCAGTAGAGAATTATAGATGTTCTTTGTAGTAAGATTCTGGAGCAGCACATCTTTCCTTTGCATTCTCTGTATCGGCCATTCCCATTCTCTCGGATCCCATGTCAGATCCCGCCGCCTGGATGTGATACAAAAGGGTAAGTATTGTCCCCCCCACCTTATTCCCTCCCTCACATACCCCCACCATTTCGATTCTATTCCTATCCATACTTTTCTGGGGCCTCCCTTCCCCCACCCCGTCCTCCTGCATGGGTACCCCGTGCTCACGTGCAACTGGTGACCTGTGGCCTTCCGTCTACCAGCACCTGCTCCACCCTATATAATCTCTCCGGTTTAGTGTCTCCCAGCATCCTCATCCATTCCTTTGGGGTGATCTCGTCTTTCCTCAGCAACTCAGTCGACCGGGTGGAAATTGCCTCCCGGATGTAATGACCCGCCATAACACAGACTGAGAACACTGCTGATTTCTGAAGTTCTGCCGATGGAATGGATGCTTTGCTGAGATTCCCGCATTCTACTGAGTTCCTAAGTCTGTATGTGTGTGTGCTTGCCTGTCTGAGTGCTTGTCGGCATGAGTGTGTGTGTGACCCGCAAGGGTACTTGCTTGTTTGGGAGGCCCGTAGGGCCGGTACTTACCTGTGGCCGTGATATTGAGGGTTGCAGCAGGGAAAACACTCAAGTAGCGGAGCCAGGGGCCCACGGTACTTGGAGCAGCGGAAAAGCACTCAAGTAGCAGGTAGGCCGCTACCGCACCCAGTAGCAGTACTTGTGTCGGGTACTCGAGGCCGAGCAGAAGAAGACAAAGTTGGCATTTTTAGAGGCCCAGTAGCGGTAGGCTAGGTCTAGGCCGGTACCAGTCCATCCAGTCTGACTCTAGGGCCTGTACGGGCAATATCACAGTCTGCAATGATGTTTCCCTCCGAAAGGGAGGAGGTACCGGTTGCTTGGGAGGCCGAGCAGCCTGGAAGTCACCACCCAGGAGGCAAGTAGGCCGCTATATCAGGAGGCCGAGGAAAGAGCGCGGCCTCGTTCTTCAATGTGCAAGTTTGGCGACACGCTGCTCGAGCGCTGGCTGGAGGAGCACTGGCTACTACAGCACTGCTGGGAGGAAGAAGCCGGGAGCTTCCACCTTGGCTATGGTGGAGCTCTACTGGTAGGAGGAGGAGGGAGAAGAGGACCAAGGAGGAGAGTGGCGAGGTACCTACCTGGCTATGGTGGACACCATCTTGATCACCCTGATAGGCGCTGCATCTGGAAGGCCCCAGTTGGGGTAGTGCCGCACCAAGGAAGCTCGGGGCAGAGACAGGCATGGTGGCCTAATGAGCAGCGGCGTAGCTGCTTTGCGTTGTCCTTTGCACAGGAAGGCAGCGACGTAGCTGCTTTGGGTTGTCCTTTGGACAAGAGGGTTGAGCCCTCAGTAGTTCGCCATAGCCTCGACCTACATGTGAGAGGAAGGAGAATGGTGGCCATGGCTATGGTGGACCTCATGTTGTGCCTGCAGTAGAAGAGGGATTCGGACATTGATTCTGGTTCAGCCATTCAACATTATTATCGTTATTTCTTCTTTGAATAAGAGGGGAGGAGATAAGGAGGAGGAGATTGGTTGGCGAAGAAGAAGAGCATTATCTTTGGTCTATGCTGGAGTACATCATTTTCTTCTTCTTTCTTACTTCTTCTTCTTTTCTTTCCCTCTCTCTCCTCTTAAGTTCATTCATTTCTTTTTGCAATTGGACGGCATTGTACTTTCTGATGAATGTATACTTCAAAATTGGCCAGGATCGTAACATTGGTATCAGAGCGGATTCTACTTGCTGGCGAGAGTTGGCTTTGCCGCAATAACCCTAAGTGGTAAGGGCTAACCACTTAGGGTTAGGGCTGGAAGTTAGGGTTAAGTGCGGCAGCGTGGTGAAGGAAGCTGCTCCCACCTGGCAGGGCCGTGTAGGGTCGACATTAGACCCGGCCAGGTAGCTTGAGTGCATGTTTGTGGTGGCGAGACACAAGGTGGGACTTCGTGATGCAATTGGAGAGAGGCGACAGTGAAGGGCACCTGCAACTTGAATCTGGACTTCCAAGGAAGACGAGGAGTGACTTTAGGGCTCCCCTCAAGTTAGGCGAGCTTGAGGGTGGCAGCCTTATCTGCACTTGCAAACTGCAAGTTGCTACTTTGATCTTCAACATCGACGGGGGACCCTACGTTGTACTTTGGGGTAGATGTTGACCCTCCTAGATAATAGGACACTCGTGTAGAGGATGCTAATTGGGTCAGGAGGACTATGTGAGAGGGGGGTGAGTTTCTTTTCATCTCAAGAGCCCGACCACTCAAGTAAGTGTCGTGCTGCCAAGATGCCCATGTGTGTGTGCATGGAATTGACTGCCTGCTGGGGTATTCTGGGTTCTTCTTCCATCCTCCATAGTCTTGATCTTGTGTGAGGTGTGTGAAGTACTTACTCACCTGATGAGTGAATGAATGGAGTATCTTGTGTGTCGTGCTATATCTTTCTATAGTGCTTTGTTTGTTTCATTCTGAACGGCTGTAGTCTGTAGGTTCTTTCTGGGGCTAAATTTCTTTTTCAATTCGGTAGGGGCAGAGAGTAGGTCTTTGTGGAACTCTTGTTGGTTGGGACCCAGTTCTCACTCCACTGGGACCATTTGGGACTCGGTGGGACCGGGACCAAACAAGAAGGGCCCCTCTGGCCCAAATCTATTGACGTCACTCGGAGTTCATGCTTTCGGACCAGAACACTCGCTGCTGAGGGGATCTCAGCTGGGACGTTTTAACGGACTTTGTCGCACGATCCGCCGCCTGACTCGCACCTTGGACACCACTCAATTCTCACTTGCATTTCGCAGTACACTTTGAATTTGATTTGCTGTGTCTTCACGATGCTGAGTCCAGCTAGGCTTGAGAGGACCTCATACGTAGTCGGACCAGACTGTGTGGCGGGATCAGAACTCTCTCTTCTTTATTTTTTTGATTGTTTGACTGCTCTCCAATCCAAATGAGTTGCTGCTCCGGCTAGGAGTTCGACCTTCTCTTTTGATTGCTTTCAAGCTGTTTCTTTCATTGGGTTCGTTAAATGCTTGCGTCTACAGGATCGCAAACAAGAGAGAGAGAGAGAGAGAGAGAGAGAGAGAGAGAGAGAGAGAGAGAGAGAGAGAGAGAGAGAGAGAGAAACTGAGAGAAACTTCTGAGTGTTGCTCTTGAGGGGGTGAGGAGAGGGAAGAGGAGTGGTCGTCCCAGAAGTGTGAGGAAGTACGGACCTCTCTTGAAAGACTTATTGACACCCTCGTCCTCCATCATGGCATCTGCAGCAGAATGAAAATTGCAAATGGACGCTGCCCCCGAGGCAGAAAAATGCATTGAAGAGGGAAGAGGAAGAGAAGGAGAAGGAGAGGGGAGACAAAGTAAAGGCTCATGAAGCCGGCTTCAATACCGTGCCCGCCTTGACTGATGCTGAGGTGGAAGAGAAGACTGTCCCACTCCTCAGGGCCTTAGTAGAAGTCCGGGTTGTTGAAGACCATACTGGCCAACTCGCCAAGGTGTTTGATGAACTCAAGAAGTTGCGCAAGGATATGGCCCTGATGGCGCAGCAACACCGTGACCAGCTGCAACATTTTGCCAACATGCAGCCAACCCAAGGTATCCTTCCGCCTGCTTACCCTGCTTCTAGCACTGCGTGTCAGTCCGTTCTTGCCCCTCTAACTATATCTTCTTCTTCTTCTTCTTCTTCTCCTTCTTCTTCTTTGAGTGTGGTTAACAACCTATCCGGATTTGCAGCAGGTCCAGACCCCGCTGTTGCTATTGCTGCTGCTGCAGTAGCAAGTGGCAACACAGGGCTTTCCGGAACCGTTGCAGCCCCGAATTCGGACCCAGCTACCGCTGGTCCTAGTTGCAACTTTCCTTACATGGATAGAAAGGCGGCACATATTTCGTCTAAATACGACGGAAAGGACGACATTGAATCCTGGATCAGCTCTATGCGATCCTTCTTTGATGTGTCGGGGACACTCACGGTTACTCAGTTATCGGTTCTAGGGACCAATGTGGAACCCGCCGTAAGTTGTACAGTCAGGCTATGGAAGAATAGACCTGAAGAAATGGCTGAAGGCTACACCTGTAGCCACACTCGAAGAGCTCTTGATCGAGCAATATGCTAATCCGCATGCTGCAGCCAAAGTTAGACTCAAGCTTGACAAGCTCAAGCACAACAAGTGGACCGACTCCATGCATAGTCTACAACAGTACGTCAATAAACTCTTTGCTACTCCTGATTTGGAGATGACTGCGCAATCTTGCTTGCATGTGATTAAAGGCACGGTTCCCTCTACTGTAATACATCGCCTGGGGCTCAGACTCATAACCTATACAAATGGGCTCAAGACCTCTCGGGTGGATCGGGTGGCAAAAAGACCACCAGCCGCAGAGGGTTTCCGGGCAGCAACCGTTTTGCAGCGCACGATCAACTTGAGGTTGGCGAAAAACCTTCGCTGAGGACCCTTCTCTTGGTGACGATCAAGAGCAAGATGCCTCGCAGTCTTGCTCTTCGTCAGCCCATGAGTCTGATTATGTGGATAATGGTGAATCAATGAATGCCTTCAAAAACACTGCCTTCAAAAGTAAGCTACCGAGGAACATAGTGAAAAACAATACTAACATCATTCTCCTTCCCAAGGGAGCGAAGATTCCACCCAAACCGGAAGATCCTGCCACAAAACCATGGGTAGATCTTCGGATCAGTGAAAGTGAGTGGAAACACAGGGCGAAGAAAGGGGTCTGCCTGCAGTGTACTAAACCGGGACACTCAGTCCAACATTGCATCAGATTGCAGCAGGGAAACCAGCAAAGGGGGTAGAGCTATCATCAGCACACTCTACTGACGGGGAGGCTGAACAACAAACTGCAGTTCCTTCTTTGGATTCTGATCCTTCACCCTCTCCTAATCCCCCATCCAATGCTGATTACGAGGCTGAACATGTGCATGTTTTATACAAAGAGCCTTGGGAGGAGTTAGGAGAAGTCGACTTTCATACTCTCTTGTCGTGTTGGGCTCACATGAAGCAAGAACACGCGTAAGGGAAAATGAAGTTGATCTTTTTCAAACTCCGCATTAACGACCGTTACATCCGTGCGTTGTCTGATTGTGGCGCAACCGCCAACTACTTCTCACTGCACGTCATTCGTAAGGCACGCTTGGAAATGAAGCAAGTGACATTGCAAAATCCTTTTCGGACCCAAGTGGGCAACCAAAAGGTTGTCACATCTATGCATGCAACCAAAGGTGTGCGCACTACTCTTGATGCAGACCGCACAATCACGCATGAGTTGAACTTCTATGTCCTTAATAAGTGCTCTTTCGACGCGGTTATTGACTTGGGCTGGTTGCAGGCCCAATGTGAAAGAATCACGTCGAATGACTCACAATTCATGGTAAAAGATGCCATGGGAATCGAGCGTCCAGTCCTTTTGGATGAGCCGCATGAGTCCCAAGTGACTTTTCTCAATGCAATGAAATTCTGCAAAAAATGGCGCAGACACAAATTTTATGAGCAAATGTATATAGCCTTTGTTAGGTCTGCTCATGTGCCTTCTATTTTTGCTGTACATAATGATTCTACTTTGCATGTTGTTTCTACTTCTAATGCAACTACTTCTACCTCTACTAAATCGACTTCTAGTCCAAATGACTTCGCTTCAAATCCTGTTGTTTTGGCTACACCCATGCAATCCGGTATGCTTGCACCAGAATGTGATGATCCACCTCCAGAAATCCAATCAGAGATCCGCAGCCTTCTCAACCGATTTCTTGAAGTTCTTGTCGAACCGCATGGAGTCCCCGTGCACCCGGTCCAACACAAGATCGAGTTGATAGAAGGCAACACTCCTCCAAAAGGTTGTGTCTATCGAATGGGCTTAGGCGAATTGGGGGAGTTGCGAAGGCAGATCGATGACATGCTTGAGAAAGGTTGGATCAAGCCAAACGTATCTGAATTCAGTGCACCGGTTTTGATTGTCCCTAAGAAATAAGGCAAGCTACAAATGTGTATCGATTACCGGGACTGAACAGAATAACCAGAAAAAATGCATACCCTTTGCTACACATTGACGATCTGCTTGATGCTGCAGGTGGATGCAAGGTCTTCAACAAGATCTATCTCAAGTCTGGTTACCATGAGATTGAAGTCGACCCTGCAGACCAGCATAAAACTGCATTCAAAACTCGCGATGGGCTGGAACAATTTACCGTTATGCCCGTCGACCTCACAAATGCACCGACCACCTTCCAAATTCTCATGGACAAGGTGTTCTGCAATCATATCAATCGATTTGTTGTTGTTTATTTGAATGATATACTAATCTTCAACAAATCGATAGAGGAGCACATGAGACACCTTGAGGAAGTGTTGCAGATCCTTACGGATGCGCAACTCCATCTCAACTTGAGAAATTTGAGTTTGGGAGGGACATCGTCATCTACCTTGGACATCGGTTGTCTGCTGCAGGCCTAGAGCCCGGGGCAACCAAAGTTGAGGTCATTCGCAATTGGCCTCAACCAACAAATGTTCGTGAGTTGTATTCTTTATTTGGTCTTGTGTCGTACTGCCGTAAGTTTGTACCCAAATTCTCTATCATCGCCCGTCCGCTGTCCAAATTGACCAACAAGAACGTGTCTTACACGTGGGATGGGGAATGCACAACAACCTTCCAAGCCTTGAAGGAGGCTTTGGTAAGTTATCCGGTACTCCGCATTGCAGATCCCAAACTTGCATTCGTAGTAATTACAGATGCAAGCTTGTATGGGATTGGTGCAATGCTGCAACAAGATGATGGTGACGACTTACGTCCGCTTGAGTATTACAACAAACACATGCCAGTCACAAGGTAGCTGCCTCCACTTACATGCGAGAACTCTATGCCTTGAGAGAGGCACTAG
This sequence comes from Chara braunii, assembly GCA_003427395.1. Classification (NCBI taxonomy): domain Eukaryota; kingdom Viridiplantae; phylum Streptophyta; class Charophyceae; order Charales; family Characeae; genus Chara; species Chara braunii. Next base: position 1,382,099 of record BFEA01000433.1, read on the forward strand.
ATCATTGGAAACACTACCTCTTGGGTCCCCATTTCAAAGTGTTTTCAGACCACGAGATTTTGAAATGGATCCTGACACAGATTAATCCATCAACAACATTGACCCGCTGGATGCATGAGATTGATGTGTAAGCACAAGAAAGGTTGTTACAATCGCGTTGCGGATGCTTTGTCTCGCCATCTTGAGTACATAACTTGCCTTGTGGGTTCCTACGATCTCTGTAAGAATTTGAAGGAGGAACTCATCGAGCATACTGCCAAGGACCCGGAACTCAGTCCCATCCTTGAGCAGATTCAGGCTGATCCTAGCAGCCAGCCTGATTTCCACAAGTGTAAAGGTTTACTCTTCCGACGTTACGGGAAGTACGACCGACTGTGTGTACCCAACCATGAGCCTATCTGTACTCACTTCTTGGACTTGGCTCATGGCCGGAGTGGACACTTCGGTTTTGAAAAGACATATGGAACTGTATTGCAAACGTTTGTATGGCCTGGGATAAAAGAGTGGCACGAAAGTTTGTGGCTGAGTGTGAAGTTTGTCAACGCATCAAACCGTCTCGGCAAAAGCCCTATGGGCTGCTGCATCCTCTTCCTATTCTTGATGGCCCGGGTGAGTCTCTTTCCATTGACTTCACGAACATGGGAAAGAAGAGCAGGAACGATTATTCACAAGTAATGGTGATCGTTGACCGCTTTTCAAAGTTTCTGAATTTGATCCCATTACCACCTCACCCCGCAACTGACCTTGTGATC
>BFEA01000434.1:13637-27327 GCA_003427395.1 Chara braunii
GGTTGCTCCATGTTTTTATAAGTGAGGTCCAGAAGGCATCATTTTGCAGATCCCTTCTGGCTGCTTGCCTGTATGTACCGAGTTCGCCCTCTCTCAATGAGTCAATGGTGATGGTCTAGGAACAGGCCAGTACTGGTCCTCCAGCCAGGTCATCGGGTCTATGTACGGGGGGACCAGCGGGGCCAGCCTGCTTATTTGTGGCAATGTCAATGCTTTTCATGAGGTCTGTGGATCAAAAAGCACGTGTTTTACCCACTGCAGGGCTATGGCCATCACCTAAGTAGTTGGGTCTATGATCCCCAGTTCAGATTTGGTTTTTGGTTGAATCACCGCTTGCCACGCCACTTTGCTAATGATATTAGGACAATCGTGGCTCCCTCTCCACAGGAATGTCGCCACCTGTTGCTGGAGGGTAGCCATCGCCGGTTTGTTGAGTGAAGAGGGCGGTTTTATACCATAAGGAGGCCAGTGTCACGTTATTGATTACCAATTTACCAGAGCTCGACCCATCAACGAGGTTTTGGTATCTTTCCAACTGTTCAGTTTCTCTATGACTGGCTGTACCAGCCATTCGTCATTCAAGGACGGTCGTCCTTCTACCGATAGCTTGACTCCTAATACTCTGATCGGGGCTTCCTTCGGCATCCATCTAAGCCTTGGGGACTCTGGCGGTCTAACCCCTTGGTAGTGTATCCACCAGCCTTCCATTTTATTCCCCCAATTCACTCGTATATCTGAGAGATTGCAGAACCGGTCCATCGGTCGACGAACTTCCTCCACGTTTTCGGTTGAGGCCTGCACCATGAGGGTGAGATCATCAGCAAAGAGAAAACATCTAGGGATAGCGTCCTCTGGAATAGAAGTAACCCTTATTTTATTGATTTGTTTATGGGTGCACAGGTTAGATGTCAGTGCTTCCATAATTATTACGAACAAAAAGGGGGCAATTGATTTGCGTTGGCGCACTGACCGTTTCAGGCAAATGGGAGGCGTCAGTCTGCCATTTTCCTGCATCCTCGTCGTAACATTCTGATGAAGAATCTTCACCCAACGCCTAAACCTTGGACCAAAATTGTGTTTTTCTAAACATTCATTAAGAAAAACCCAATCCACATGATCATATGTTTTTTCAAAGTCCATAAAAATTATGGGGACGTTGTATCTATTGACCGGCAGAACGGTTTAATGACCTCATTAATGAGGAGGGTATTATCATGAATCTCCCTTCCTTTAATAAAGCCGGTTTGTGCTGGATGTATGATATCCAGCATCAGCGGGCTCGTGTAATTTGTCAATGCCTTTACGATCATTTTATATACCACAGTCAAAAGCGTAGTTGATCAATAGTTCCTAATATTCATTTTGTCCCCTTTCTTGTGGAGTAGGGTCAATATCCCCTGCCCCACGAATTCTCTCATTTGTCCCGTTGTCCAGACCGTTTGATAGTATTCATCAGATCTTGCGAAAGGGAGGGCCACATTGTCTCCAAGAATTTCCTTGGCAGCCCATCTATTCCAGGAGTTTTCTCCTCCATCTGCATTATTGCAGCCCATATCTCCTCCTTGGTAATCGGCATCTCCAGGGCTGCCCTTTGTTGCTCTACAAATTGTTTTGGGAGTAGGGCAAAAAAATCACAAATTTTCTGGATTCTTTGGTCCTCAGGAGAGTGTTTACACTGGGATGAAAAAAAATTCTGGTATAATTTTTTAGCTATATAGACAAATTGGGGTGTAGTTGTGGATGGTTGTCCTCGGGCATGTGTCGGATCTGTAAGGGCATCAATAGTCGTCCTCCCAGTCCCAAGTCTGGCCATAGTAAAAAAATGTACGTTCATGGTTCCTTCCGTCCTTTGCTTTTTAAGCTTGCCTCTTATTCGTGTACCATTCCATCTATGCTCAGTTATGTTGAGGAGGCGAGCCTTTGTTTGTTATATAGCAACAGATAGGTCGTTACTGATTTCTCCTTGGGTTTGCTCTTGCTGTTGGTTTAAATCTTGTAAGTGGTTTTGGAGTTCAATCTCCTCTCTATTCCTCTATCCAGCTACCCTTTTAGAGTATTCACAACATTTCTTTGTCAGGAAGGCTAAGCCATTATTGAACCATACAATATCGTTCTGAACTGTATCTTTGTGTGACTGCCAATAGTGTCACTTGTCTTTGACAAAAGATTGGAATGAATGTTGTGTCAACATTGAGGTGTTCAGTTTGTAAAACCCCGACCCTTGGTCAGATTTTTACGAAATGAGAGGATCACCGCACATATAGTGTGGTCCAGGCCAGGGTATGGGCTGTGCGGAGAGATTTCTGTAATTAGGAGAGAGCCTTCAATTGCCGTGGAGATTAATATTAAATCAATTCTTGATCTGATGAGTCTTTTAGGTCGATTTTTCCGTAAGCAAGAGAAAGTGCGCCTGGTGGAGTGTAGTTTACGGAATGAATCGTACACATATAGGGAGGAGCAAAGGTCAGCCACAATTTGTTCATCCGTCCCCACGTATGTCGGGCACGGGGATGGTATGCGTCATCTGCCTAGCCATCTGTTCGGTGTGGCATTAAAGTCACTCACTACAATTATGAGAATCCTTTGTGGGGATTGCGGAACCTTATCCTTTATGTTCTAGAAAAAAAACTTCCGCTCCCCCACCTCATTTGGACCATAAATGCAGAGTATTCTCACTACTTTTAGCTCCAGCATGATCAGGATTGATACCCATCTTCCTCCCTCACGATCTGCATCCCAATCCACTGGTATAGCCCTAGAGTCCGGGGGAAGCCAGATGGCAACTCCGACGCTCCCCGGTCGCGGGGCATGTGACCTGAAGGCCTGGTGCGACCAGATCATTTTATGTGCATAGTGGTGATCTGCCGTATCCATCAGATGTGTCTCTTGAACGCAGATAACATTTGGCCAGTCACTCTCTCCCACTCTCTTTATCTGATCCCAAATGACTTGTCTCTTTTGTGGTGCAGTCATTGCTAGACCATTCACGTTCAGGGGCGTAGGTCCAAGCCTGCCTCTCTTCTCTCTTTCCTCCAGTTCTGATCTTGATTGTGTTACAGCTTAATAATATCCATCTTTTACTTTCTTTTATCTTTTGTCAGCCCCCCCGCTTTTAAAGACGCTCTCATTCAACCACATCCCAGTCATCCTTTTTGGCCCCAGCAGGATGCAGGTATCCCTCCTTAAACCATCAGTACTTCCTAGAGTAGTGCCCGTTAACGCACCACAATTTTAGGAGATGTACATGTCACTAAAGGAGCGCCCAAATTCATCCGACTATAAATGTTTCTACTCTTTTTTTTTTCCACGGCCGATAGTTGGGCCAAGTACTGGTGGTTTAAGGATCGTGGCCAGGGCTATCGTAACATCCTGCGCCGACCACATTTTACTGGCTTAATCTTTAGGAGTTGCAGCTCCAGGAGGGTTGCTTGCGTAAACCATCGCAAGCCCGGTTCCTTGTTCAACTTGGGATCAAAAAGCACATAAACATAGTTATCAGCCAGTGATTGCTCGCCATATGCCGCTCTCCTGGTAGTGGTTGCGCCTGGTTGGAATGTTTTTTGGATGAAGGAGTGTACTTCCTCCATAAACTGGTCTGTCCCTGATTGGGACCATAAGGGGAATTAGGGGGACCATCCTCCTAGTGTCACTTTCCCATGTAGAGCCCCATGGGCCGTAGACAGGCCTATCTCCCGTCTCCCTTTTTTTTTGGGGACCGGGATCACCATGACCGCAGGTTTGGAGAGGCTATTTGTCCCTTGACCCCCTTCCAATAAATGTCTGATATTTTGCCTTTCGCTAACTAGGGGCATCCCTGCCTACGTTTCCAGAAGAGGGTCGGGGGGAGGAGGGAGAGGAGGAAGGGGGGGGGGGTCGTGGGAGAGGTTGTGTTCCATTTTCTAACGGGTCATCCTGCTTCTTCTGATGTTCCTGTTCCTTTTCTGGTCGGCCTTCTTCCCACCTACTTCCCATAGCCCCAATGCATTAGCTCGGCTCTTCTTGTTGTTCTTCCTAACCCCGTATCCCTGTCGCCTCATTCACCAGTATCACCCGTGTTTATGTCGGCGATCCCTCCTGATCCCCATTTCCTGCGTGATCCCCCGGTGCAGATCCCTCAGGTGGTTGTGGGGGGGAGAATCTTGTGTGTACGATCCCCAACATTTTACGAGCAACTTCCTCCCATTGCACCTCTAGTGGGAGCCCTTTTTCTTACGTCGTTCTTAGGCTCCCGCTATTTTCCAGCAGGGGAACCAGCCCCCTGTATGCATCATCCCAAAATTCTCCTGAGAGATTTGCATATCTATTCTGCTGTGTGTCCGAACGATGGGCAATGGGGGTCGTTAAACTCCGTTGAACCCCGTTGAATCGCCCCAGGGGCCCCGTTGAATCCCGTTTAACAGAAAAACGGGGGTCTCCTGTTGAATCCAACGGGATGGGCGCGTTGGGCCTTGGACATATGGCCCTACGAGGCGAAACACTAAAAACGGGAAAGAAAAAAAAAAAAAACTAACCCCTATTAACAGGGTGGGGTGGCGAAAAATGTCCCTCCCTCCCGAAAATCAAACTGCAAGAGAGAAAGAAGTTGGGATTACCCCATCCCCCAACACTGTGAGCATATGTGTGTGCATGTGAGTGGATGTCCTTTTTTTTTTTTTTTTTTTTTTTTTTTTTTTTTTTTTTTTTTTTTTTTTTTTTTTTTTTTTTTTTTTTTTTTTTTTTTTTTTTTTTTTTTTTTTTTTTTTTTTTACAAATGCACTCATCTATTCGTTCAGTCTCATTTCTGAAGGGCCCCTACAGATTAGCAAGGACCCCTCATGAGGCAGAGATGAACATTAGACTTATAGACTGCCTATGTGGGCCGATAATATACAGTCTGGATTCAAATTCAAGTCTGTGGCACTCTGTGCATCACATTTATGAGTCACTAATTCTCTGTTTTCTAGTTTTTCTTTTGTTTATCGTTTTTCTTTTGTTTTCTCGTTTTTTTTTTGTTTTCTCATTTTTCTTTTGTTTTTTCCTGTGTAGCATCGTGTTTGGGTTTGGTGACCGAACCCGAACGTTTGGGACCGAACACGAATGAGCGCCGAAACTCTCCAAACACGAACATAAAAAAAAAAAAATGTTTTCCAAAAACTATGAAAAACATATATATATATATATGATGTAAAATTATAATACAAACAACTTTTGCCTTGGAGGTATGCTCAAATTCGTAAATCAAAAACCAATTTTTTTTTTTTTCTTAATATGTTCGGCCCAACACGTTCGGGTGGCGTTCGGTCCAACATGTTCGGACGTTCGGAAAAGCTCTGAACATGTTCGATCTAAGCTCCGAACATGTTCGGTGTGCCATACAATTTTTTTCTCGTTTTTATTTTCTTAGGAATATGTGCAGTGGCCCTAAGGGCCTCTACTCACCACATGTTGAAAGACCTTCCACGATTCAGACCCCAAATTCGGGTCTCAGGGTCAGAGGCCTTGACCAAGAAAGGACCGAGTTAGTCATTTTTGGAAAGTTCATAGTCGGGTACCTTAGCAGTCCAGTCCAACAGACACCCAACAAAAAGTCACATTTTAGCTTGACAATCTGTCCAAGTGCTACCAGCAGGGGATGCTCTTATCACCCCCTGCAGCCTGCAGGACTACTGACGGATGTTGAAAAAAAAAAAAAAAAAAAAAAAAAAAACGCTCTCAATGACATCAAACGTGATCAAAGTGACATGAGGAAAAAAATATTTATGTCCTAGTGGCAGGAGTCACAGTCCACAGTCGAAATCATATGCCAAAACCGAAAAGTCATGACTTAAAGGCACAAGCAGCAGCAGATCATGGAAATTCGGGAAGGTTCCAGGCCTTGACATTTGAAAGCAGACAGGTTGTGGCCTCTACTCACCATATTATGCACAAAAGACAAAACATATGGCGGCGTACTATTTTACGTTCTAGCAAAAGATCCTCTTTTTTTTTTTTTTTTTTTTTTTTTTTGAAAGCCCGAGCTATTGTAGAGGCCAATGACCAGACCCGCGGTGATTGCTGGTAGCRGCAGCCAATGGTTGTCCTGACAGGACAGRCCACCTACCCCACCCATCCCCACGTTAATAATCCCAGCGCAACCCCTGTCCCTACTATCCAGGAACATCGCGCTACCAGTATTGAGGGCAACTTGGACCAGACAGCAGTGACAAGCACCAGGGCTGGGCCAACCTCCCAGCCCTAATGGAAGCGGAAGCGGACGAACCTTGTCGTACGGGAACTTYGGACGCCAGGCTCATGCAATCTTCTAYAGGCCYAATTCAGAGAGTYTACCCARCARGATTACCTAAGMAAGGCAGGCCRGCGCRCRCGGAYASATCCTAYCGYCCTTCCCCTAGCTTACCCAAGGCTAGGCGGAACTCAGACTAGCCGGAGCGACTTATATCCCTACCCTACCCTAGAGCTAAGCCATGCATGCGTAGACCCCATCATGCACATTTGGTGAGTATTGCAGCCAAACCCTGAGAAATCTGCCCCCACATATCTCAACCCTCACCCCCCAAACTTTGCCCCCCCATCCCCCATCCCCCAACCCCAACCGCCCCAGTTGTGTTTTTTTGTGTGTGTTTGTGTGTGTTGTGTGTGTGTGTGTGTTTATGTGTGTCTGTGTGTGTGTGTGTGTTTGTGTTTGTGTGTGTTGTGTGTTTGTCTGACTGTGTGTCTGTGTGTATGCGTATCTTTTTTTCCTTCTTTTATTTGTTTTTTATGGTTTTGATTTTTTAAAAATACATGAAAAAAAAATAAAAATATTATTGTACATTTTGAAAGATCTATAACCCTATATATATATATATATATATTTTTTTTTCTTTTTTTGGTTTAACCCTTAAAAAATCTCTGTGAAACCAAAAAAATAAACACTCATTTCATTTTTGTTTTTGTTTTTTTCATTGTGTTTATGTTATACTCAAACATAAAAAAATAAAAATTAAAAATATAGGGTTGTAGTCCTCGAAAAAATATACAACCCCAATTTTTTTTTTTTAATGTTGGACCCCATTTATTCGTGTCTAACGCGCGTTTAAACGGGATTCGACGTAAATTCAACGCGGAACCCGCGTTGAATCGAAAATCTGACACACAGCTATTCTGCAAACTCTGCAACAACCATTCAACCACCCGCCTCATCCTCTCCTCTATTTAATATTGTTCTTCATCCGCTCCCCCTGCCTCTCGCATCACCACATCCTCAAGCGGGGAGGTATCCCCAACAACAAAAAAAAATTCCAAAATTAAATAATCATTTTATAGTAAAATTACATTCTAAATTCTAAATTTTCATTCCATCTTGAAAAATATAATTCTAATTTTAATTTTTTTTGTCTTACTTGAAAACTTTCATTCCAAGAATGTGGTATCCCTTCTTGTTTGAACTGCATGCTAAAGATGGAATGAAAGTCTGAATGAGTTCATGAAATATTTTAATTGGACTGTCATTCTATGTAAGGATTTTCAGTCATAAATGGGTTAATCCAATCTAAATTAGAAGGTATTTGTTATAGTAGAATGAAAGTTTAATTAAGACAGTTCATAAACTCATGCAGACTTTCATTCCATCTTGAACAAATAGATGTAGTTGGAAGGGAAATCTCATATTTAGACGGGAACTTATCAAATAAAACCGAAAATTTTAGAAATGGACGAACATTGGAATGATAATTTATAAATGTGAAGGATTTTTTTTGAATGGAATGTTTTTTCAACTTTCATTTCTCGAGGGAATTTTTCTGTTGAAGCACGCCTTCATCCCCGTCCTTTCTTCCTCCCGCCTCGACGTCCATCGGGCCTGGCCCAAAGGCATCCTCAAAAATGTCAGTGAGGGGAACGGATTTGTCAATGTGATTTCGCCCATCTCCCTGACCTCCAATTCCTCTTGGAGCGCCGCATACTCATTAACCCATCTGTCTCCATCAGTTTGCTCCTTCAGTCCCGTCTGTATCTTCACTCCTCCTTTCCTCCTTTCCTCTTATCTTCATCTCCCTGACCCCCAACTCCCTCTCGGAGCGTTGCCCCCTCGGTCTGCTCCTTCTGTCGTCCATTCTGCACCATCTCCCACCTTTTGCCCTTACCTTCTCCTACTTGAAACGTTGCCCCCCCCCGTCTGCTCCTTCTTCCGTTCATTCTGCATCATCTCCCACATTTTGCCCTTATCTTCTCCCCTTTTGGCGAGGTACTTATGTTTTTATAACGGGGTGCTGGGGTGGAGTTTAGGTGTCCGGGGGGCGTGTCTCCTACTTCGGTTCCCCTTGGCCCTCCCATGTGACATATCCATCCAGACCCGACACTCGCCACATCCTCCCCTTCGCTGTGTTCCAAGTAGGCCCAATCTTCATGACCAGGGTCAACTGTACGCCACTTGTAAGCTGTAAATGGGTCTTGTTGTAAACGGTCGGTCATGCGGTCCCGTCTGAGCGGATGGTGGGGGCAAGTGGTAGCTGAACACATTTGCTCATAAGCGCGACATTTGAAGCACCATGACCTCAACTTGTGGGCCATGTGGATCTGATACAAGTTGCTCCCCACCTTGTATGGGATGATGTCATCCAGTGAGAGGGGTTGGCCCGGTGGGAGGTACAGAGTCAACATAACGTAGTCATCACGTTTTGCCACATATGCTGGGAGAGGTTCAATTAAAATTCACTATGTTTTATTGTTGACCAAACTCGTGTATGAAAGTGGCTTGAACCTCTACCGGGATGTGTCATAGTTCCACCCAGAAGTGTCTCCGCATCATCTGTTCTCTCTTCTCTTCATGGGTCAATTTTTTTAAGAGTCATGGGTATATCCGGACTTCTGGTCTACCACACCTCAATCTCCTTCACACATCCATGCAGTTCTTATCTTGTTTAAACATACTAAGTATTATGTAGATTGTGGAGGAGATAGGTTGTATTAGGAAAAATTGGTGTACTTCCTCCGGGCACCCCTTCATTCCTTCGAGATGTTTGCATATCCATTTTATCTTTTCATTTTTTGACATGTACGCCACATCATCGTGAAAAACCCAGTTACTCCCGTGTTTCATGTACACCACTAAGTCTTCCCTCTGCTCCAATTTGTCCTGGGGGTAAGCTCTGACCAACAACCTTCTTCCCCCTTGGTCCATTACGCACTTTTCTGCAGGTTGCATGAAGAGGGTACGAAAGTAAGCACGAGCCGGGGGGAGGTTTCGTAATGGTAACTGAATTTCACTAGTCTGTTTTGGTCCATTACGCACTTTTCTGCAAGTTGCATGAAGAGGGTAGGGAAGTAAGCACGAGCCAGGGGGAGCTTTCGCAATGGTATCTGGATTTCACTGGTCTGTCCCTCCTCCATTTTCCTTTTAACGCATAGTGTTTTTTCCAACATTGTACTCTTAACCTTGCTGACCCAGGAGGGGAGGATTTCTTTTATCCCGTTTGACCTTTCCTTTTTACTTTGTTCCTTTGTTTCTTCCTCCGTGAGGACCTCTCCTGCCTCTTTCATTTCTGTGTCTGCTTTCCTCTCTATCTGTTCCTTCCCTTTCTCCCCCTCGTTGTGAGGCCCGGGTATTTCTGCCTCCGTTTCCCCCCCTTTGGTTATCCCATCTCCTGTCACCACCCCATTTCCTGTTTTATTTGTCCATGTTGTGGTGATTGTGCTTATGCACTGCATCTCCTCCCGCCCACCTCCCCACCCTATTCTTACCCACTTTCCATGTCGCCCAGGCTCGTGCCTCATTGCCCCCCTGTAGTAGAGAAGGGATTTACCGTGCTTGCCTCTTTTCGGCGTAATACCACTTCTCATCATTGTTGAATTGATTACTTTTGGTATTCAATACTTATTAAGTTTCGATTCTGATTATCAATCTCTCTTTTTCTGCGATGGCTGGCTAGGGGGTACCTGAAAGGATTCCATCGCAAAAAGTAGGGGTTCGGGTAAGGTGGTTGGGTGGGGTTCGGCCCAGTTGCAATACGAAAACCCGCTTACATTGCTGTGTCTCGACTTGCCGCACCTCGCCGCTTCGTCCACCTTGTTTCTTTCAGTCAGACTTCAAGGTTATATGTTGTTGGCTTCTATGTTGACCAATTATTGTTTTGTCCCTCCTCCTCACCCTGACAACTCCCCCCCCTCTCTAAAACTAATTCTTTCCTTCCGTGCTTGCTGACGTATTTTGTCCTTTGTCGCCCCTTTCCACCCTATCCTACAGTGGGGATCCGGAGTACCCTAGCTGGTTGTGTTGCTACGTCTTTCCTCACCACTCTTCACCGTTTCGTCCACCTCTTGTCGCTTCTGTGTTGACAACACTCCTCCCTCCCCACCCTTCCCCACTACTTCTGTCTTTCCATACTTTTCAACATGCACCACCTTCTCTCACCCTTCCCCAACCTTTTGTCTCTAAATTCTACTTTCCTTTTTTTCCAATCACAAAACGTGTGAGGGTCCATATGACTCTCTCCCCTTCCTACGCAAATTCACTTTCCCCTGATCCTCCTGTGTACTTTGCCAATCCCTGCATCCAGTCACCTTTGAGATGGTTCTCCTTCTTTCTTCTTTGACTTTTTTCCTTTTTTTTTTTGAATCTCTATTCGTCATGTCTGCCTTCTCTCGCCTATTCTGTCTTCTCCACAATTCCCTTCATCCAGTGCGCTTTACCAACTTGTCATTCACTCTACCCGGTGATCGGTCGTGTTGCGGGTCTTCTTGTCGACTTCTGACTCCTGTATCAGTTTCCTTGTCACACTTTCCAATCCCAAATGGTCGTCCCTCTCTTCATCCTATTTTTGTCACACTTTTCCGATTCCAGATGGCCAACCCCAGATGACCATCCCTCTTTTTAGCCTATTCACCCTCTACTTCACACAGTATTTTCACGTCACTTGTCAACCTTTGACTTCTGTCGCAGTTCTCTTGTCATACTTTCCGATTCCAGATGGTCGTCCCTCTCCACGACCTATTCACCTTCCACTTCACACAGTATTTCCACGTCACGTGCCACCATCGCGATTAAGTGTCACCATGCCCACCTTGATGTTCCAACCAAACCTACTCCGCTTCCCACCAGAAGCGCCAGACAGTCTGGCGCTAACAACTTTTCTGCTGCCCTTCACTCAATGCGCGGAGGCGAGGGGATCCCTCACCCGGTCGAAGGCCCATGTCAACCTGTGGCGCGGTATCAGCCAACACTCCTGACTAAATACCATTTATTTTTTTTTCGAAAGTTCTTTTTTTTTTTTCCAAAGTTATTTTCATCATTCCCTCGAGGTACATCTGACAAAACTAAGCCAAAAAAGAAAACGAAAGAAAGAAAGAAAAAAAAAAAAGGAGAAAAAAAAAGAGAAATCACGAAAAAAAAAACCGTTCAACTTTTGTTGCAGCGCGAACGAACACAAGTGAGAGAGAGAGAGAGAGAGAGAGAGAGAGAGAGAGAGAGAGAGAGAGAGAGAGAGAGAGAGAGAGAGAGAGAGAGAGAGAGAGAAAGAGGCGGTGACTTTCCCACGGCGTTCCCTGCAAGTCGCCGCCTCTCTCTCTCTCTCTCTCTCACTCTCTCTCTCTCGTGCGGTATGCCAAGTGCAAAGCGGGAACGAGTCTTCCTACTTTCACGGGAAAATGCGTTCCCTATTCCCACATCTCTCTCTCTCTCTCTCTCTCTCTCTATCTATCTATCTCTATCTATCTATCTATCTATCTATCTATCTATCTATCACACACACACACACACACACACACACACACACACACACACACACACACACACACACACACACAATCAGTTTTATGTCTTCTTTCTTCTGTTGTCTGTTCTCCCCCTTAAGTTTTCTAGGTATTTTTGTTGCGTGACCAACGGAGCATCCTTAAGTAGTGCCAAACAGTCCGTGGTTCCTCGTTTGGAATGCCTATTTTTGGGTCGAACTGAGACATATTCCCGTGGAGATATAGGCGGCCTTCATCTATGACTTCGGTCAGCAGTACAATATCGTTGACTTTATTGACCCGCTCCCATCCTATGTGGCGAAGCGAGATGACTACTTGATGCTGGGATTGGACCTGCCCAAAGACCAGCTCTTCTCGATTGACGACATTATGATCCCCTATAGAATGGGAGGTAGGGTCTTCCAAATACACACAACCCACAAGTTTTGCCCGTGGTGCTTCAAATGCAGGGCGTATGGGCACCTAAGCACAGAGTCTGCCTACCCCCACCATCCCAACAATAGAGGCTCGACGACGAGCCGGCTTCGGCAGGACCCGTGCAGACCTAACAGACAGTTGACCAGGGTCACGAAGGGTGGGTATTTCTGGAGGACTTGGACCTTGCAGGATGGGCGAAGGGTTGGACCTGGGAAGGGAGAGGAACCCCCTGCTGGGCCACCCGACGCCCCAACGATTGGATCCCGCCCCAGCTGGAGAAGACCCGACGGCCCAAAAAGACCACAGAACGTGGACGGCAGATCCCCAATTTGCCGGCCCCACAAGGGGAAGAGAAACAATTAAAACGGCAGCTCGAGCAACCTCAGGAGAGACAAAAACGGTGAACTTGGGGCCCGCCAGCAAAGCGGTACTTGCCGATTGAGAAGAAACCAGCAGACAAAGGGATGGAAGATGAGCACCAGGAAGGCCTGCACCTCAAGACTTCTCCACCCGAAGCTGACGCGAGCCAACCTGCTCAACCTGCACAAAAGAGGCAAGTACCTCAAGGAGCCGGAATACAAGAGATCTGCAAACCAAAGGACCCGTTTGAGGATGCATTCGGCCCCGAACCAATGGAAATTGAAAACATCCCCGGGGCACCTCCGCCACCAGAAGTGGAAATGACCGAAGCTCAGGAGGATGGAACACCCCAGACAGCATAAGCAGCACAGACAGATGCACATGAAGCTAGTAATGCGCGAGGGATAGCCCTGCAGGATGTGGCGGAATGGCTGATGGAAAACCTCCGCCTGAAGTTCGGGAACGAAAGTGAGGAAGCTTGGGATATGGTGTATAGAGACCTGGTACCCCTACTGGAAAGCAGACCGAGTCTTCACATAGCCCTGACCCAAGGCCTGCCGAAAGGGTCAAGTTGGCCTGAAATCTGTCACAAACTGCTGCGTATCCCGTTGGCTAACCCTTGGGTGGTGCGCAGGCAGTGTCTGTATTAGCTATACCTGCATCAGCCTAAGGGGGTATGCAAGTGACCGTGTGTTATGTATTCGCCTGCCGCCGATGCCAGTGTCTCTGGGAAGAGGTGCGAAGTTCTGAGTCCGCAACCTCATACCACAACGCGCATTGACAACCGGTGTGCTAACCACTGAGCCACAGGCCACTTGCACCAGTGACAATCTTGTAATTCCATTTTGTATTCATGAGATACTGAACACTTTTTAGAGCCGTTGTAACTCAGGCCGACAGTGGAGTCAGGGCGGTAGTTTGTAATAGGCACTTGTATTGCGTCGGTACTGGTCCGTTCCAAGGTACCGAGCCGTCCCACGTTTTTAAGGAGCCTGTCGCACCTGTTTTAGGCAGAGCACGAGACTGGTTAGCGGCCTTTACCTTTCCTGGAGACGGCCGAGCCCGTTTGTGCTCCCACCGTTCCATCGTCGCTACCGGCTTGTCTTGAGCCGGGTGAGCGCTGCCTCGGAGCCACGTGTCGAAAGGCACACACACACACAGTGTCACACACACACACACACACACACACACACACACACACACAGAG
>BFEA01000434.1:47367-62832 GCA_003427395.1 Chara braunii
TCAGCGGTCGGGCCTGGGAGTTGTGATGGGGAATCAGCTTCACGGAGTGCTGTCCCTGTGCGCCAACTTCCGTGACCTCGTAAATGCCTGTGTAGTGCGGGTGGATCTTGGAGGAGCGCGCAGATTTCCGTACCTGCACCAAGTCCCCGACTTTATAGCGGGGTAGTGTTCCCGCCGACGCGTGTCGATTCTCGTAGTCACGGATCTGCCGTTGATGTGTCCGATCTACGGCCTGCTGTCGACGGCGAGCTAACGGGGGATAGGGCCTAGCCATTAAGTCCATGTAATGTCGGGCCTTATCTTGGTTCTGGGCCCTTGTTGCTCTAACTTCCGTACCTACTAAGGGGGACAATTGCACCCGAGGGACACTATTGGTTCTCAGTTGAAAGGGGGACACCCCCGCACTACCGTGCGGGGTAGCCCGATAAACGGCCAAGATGTGGTCCACAATGACCAGCCAGGGCCGGGTGTCTCCCGCAGTGATATTCCATCTAAGGGCGGTCTTAATCAGCCGGTTGGCATTCTCTACCAGGCCATTGGCTTGAGGCTAATGACCCGGCGAGTAGATAATCTTAACGTCTGCCCTGACTAGGTGACGTTCTACTTCGCCTTGAAATTCTGACCCATTGTCCATGTGTACCTCTTCTACGTCTAGATGCATGCACAAAAATCGATTTACGTACCAGGCTACTTCCTGCGAATTCCGGCTGGTCATAGGGTACGCCTCGATCCATTTCGAAAAATGATCGACGACCACTAAAAGAACATTGAGCTCTCCCTGATCGACGGGACCTCTCGGAACGTTGATATCCGTCGTGTCGATGCTAACCCTCTGAAAGGGGCGTTCTACACGAGTGGGCACCATCGTCCGAGGCATCTGTACTGGCGCTTTGTCCGCCGCGCAGGCCGGGCAATTCTGAACGGTGTATTTCACATCTTCCCGAATTCCCGACTTGTACCATCCGTTCTTTTCGATGGCTTTTTCCGTGTACTTGACCGCGAAATGGACCGCATCCTCTTCATGAGCGGCTCGTGTCCAATCGAACCTAGCGAAAGGGTGCGGAACTGTCAACCAGCTAGACCCTCTGTCATCATCGACTTTTCGTTTTTGTAACGTCGGTCCCTGCCAGCGATAGTCCTGCGCCCGCTCCGTGACTCTCCGCCGCTTGGCTTTGGGTAGTTCTGACAGCGAGTCGCCTAACAGCCTCCGTAGCAACAGAAGGTCCGTCCAGACTTCTGCCCGGCGGACACTTGGCGCAAATCCGTCGGTCGTTCGTGCATCCTGATACCGTTTCTCGGTAGGGACTTGGTCCGTTCTACAGTTGGGACAGACCCACGTCTTTTCACTTCGGTACCTAACGCATTGTCCGTGGGACTTGACCGCTTGACACCGACTATACTGCACCCACAAAAGAAAACTGGGCCCTCCCGGATGTGACCCTTCTTGGTCCGAGACCATAGGCAAGGTACATAAAAAACAGGGACTCAGATGTGTTTCAGGGGACGAGTAGGGATTAGACGAGAGAGCGAGGGAGTTGGATGAGGGCAAAGAGATAGCATCTGCCATCTCCGGCGAAACCTCCATTCCGGACTCAGGCGTCGTTCTTGCGCAGCACGTGTAGCTCCCCGTAGAGCGGTTTCGTCGCCGCGACTTCCGGCCTCTACGGAATGAGTCGCTTGTTGGCGGGACACTTGTTGGGCGGCAGGAGGCGCGCCAATCCATCGGTGTTACCATGCTGTCGCGTGGCACGGTGGCGGATGTCGAAGTCATAGTCTTGCAGACGCACCGCCCACCTGCCCAGCGTCCCCGTGTAGTCCGTGTTGTTGCGTAGGGACAACAGCGACTGATGATCCGTTACCAGCACGAATTTCTGGCCGTAAAGATACGGTCGGAAATGCTGAATCCCCCACACCACCGCCAGGCATTCGCCTTTGCAAGCTTCATAATTAGCCTGCGCCTGGCTCAGCGTTTTGGACGCATACTCAATGACGTGTTCCCTTTCGTCCGCCCCGTGTTGAGTCAGCACCGCCGATATCGCCTGCGGCTGCCAGTCGGTGTACAGTGCGAACGGTCTTGTCGAGTCGGGATGCGCCAACACAGGAGCAGATGTTAGAGCCTCCTTCAACGCCTAAAACGCCGCTTCGCATTCCGGCGTCCAGATCAGCTGCTCCTCTTTCTTTAGCAGGTTCGTTAGGGGCTTCGCTACACCGGCGAACCCCTTGATGAAGCGTCGGTAATAGGATGCCAGTCATAGAAAAGCCCGAACCTGAGTGAGTGTGGCTGGCGCTGGGGCTTCTTGAACTGCTGCCACCTTCCTCGGATCCGGTTTTAGTCCATCGACCGTGACGATGTACCCCAATAATGAGATCTCCGACAAGAAGAACTCACTTTTATCCAAGGCCACTTTGAACCCCGCATCCTTTAGCGCATGCAAAACCCACTCGATGTGTTCCACGTGGTATTCGTGTGTTTTTGAAAAGACCAAAATATCATCCATGTACGCAATTACGCAGAAATTGATCAGGGGCTCGGTTAGTCGGGTTTTATTAACGAACTCGGCGAAGGCCATATTCATGGCCCGCTGAAACGTTGCAGGGGCGTTACAAATTCCTATGGGACACCGGACCCATTGCCACATGCCCTCAAATAGGACAAAAGCGGTTTTGGGTCGGTTTTCCGGTCGGACTGCGACATGGTGAAAACCGTGTCGGATATCGAACTTGGAAAAGACTCGAGCGGACCCGATAGCATCTAATAAATCGTCGATTCACTACAAGGGACACACATCTTTGGTAGTGATAGCGTTCAATTTTCGGTAGTCGATACACACCCGGACCGAACCATTTCGTTTTGGCACGAGGACCACGGGAACAGACCACGGTACCAGCGATGGTTCGACCCACCCCAACCGCTCGAATTCCCGTACCCTTTCCAATGTCAGCTGTCTTTCTTTAAGGGAATATCGATACGGTCGGCAATGTATCGGGCGTGATCCCCAGTATCAATCACGTGATGTATCAAAGGGGTTAGCCCTATGTCGTGGTCCTCAATACTGACGGCCTCAGGATAGGCCCGTATAACCGTCAGGAGGAGGCGTCTGTATTCATCCGGAACACGGGCTGGTAACTGAACTTCTACGGTTCCCCCAGGAAGGGAGACCGTCGTCGTAACCGTGGGGACCGCCGCGCTGGCATCGGGCGAGGCCCCAAACAAAGATTTGTCGGTTTTCGCCGAAAGGACAGTCGCAATAATTTGACTGTCCGCCGGACTCATCGGCTCGCTTTCCATGTCACTGTCACTGTCCAGTTCGGGTTCGGCCGAGGGTTCTACCGAAAAGGCATGCGTCAATTCCCTCGGTCCCCACTGATATTCCGTTGTTCGGGGTTGAAACGACACCCCCTCTTTCAAGAGTATCGCGGCTTTTTCATTCGTGAGTAGGGGCCGTGGAGGTCGAAAAGATAAATCGCACAGCCCCCTAAGCTCGGTAAATCTTTCAGGTAGGGGGTCCGTCCTGAGATATAAGGACGCAGGGGGTTCCGAAAGGTCAGCTATTCGGGACACCTTCAGCAGGGGTTCCCCCTGCACCATGGAGGGGAACGCGTGCGAGCACTTGGACTCGCTCCGAACTATCTCCAAGGGTTCTCGTCGCCAGGAATGGCGCCATCGATCCTGAACCCGGATCGGATATCGGTCGGGAACGTCATTCTCGTCAGTTCCCGACGAGGTTTCATTTTCGCCTGACGACAGGCGACGGATCATGTTGATTTGGTGGGCTTTCGTGGTGATTCGAGGCACCGGCTGGGTACGCATACGCGCCGCCAATCTCACTGGTATCGTTTGTGGTTTGGGGTGGGCCGATGTTAGCACCACCTTACAGTTGTCAAAGTGCATTCGCGCTCCAACCGCCGCCTGCCATGGAATGCCTAGCAGAACATCATACGCCTGTACATCCAGCACGATTGCGTCGCATAAACAATGCACCCGACCCACTGGTATAGGCACGTTCGTTATCCGCCCTTTACAATGAATACTATTTTCCGTAGCGGATATATACAGTTCATCCGGTCGGAGGGGCTGAACATGTTCTTCCCTTCTTAATCGTTTCGTCAATCTCCAAGAAATGGCGACTGCTGATGATCCCGAGTCTAAGATGGCGGCCGAGGGGTTTCCCCAGACCTCGCAGTCACACTCAACGCTTTTCCAGGTTATAGGATAGGCCCGGAGGAATACCTCGGGTTTTTCCGAGGCAGAATCTACGGTCTGGATCATTCCTATCCGGTTGGCTTCGTGCACCTTTGAGGTCGAGGGTGGGTGACTCCTCGTTTGTGGGTGGGTCTCGTAGGACCGGCCTTTTGCCCTTTCGACTTTCCTCGAATCGACGCCTGTTTTTGAGGCATTGTTCGATCAATTTTTCGTTAGCCGCTTCGGAAATGGTTAGCAGATAGGGGATAGGGACGGGGATCCGTAGATCCAGCGCCTTCAAGGCATCCAATACGTCGATATGGCCATCCTTGTATTCAGGACCAGGGGCTGCAAGATCTTCGAATCCTAGTCGCCACGACCCGAGGTCGCTTTCCTCGGTAATCCGTTGGACGTGACGTATCACTCCAATGGTCCCGGGCTCGAACATCGTCGCCGCCATATACTCATCGGGTCCTATCTCGGTGGCCGCAGGGGTCACTATCTCCGTTGTTCCAGTGTCCATTACTGTGGCTACCCTCCCCTGTCCTGCAGCGGTTGGAGCCGCCAACGGGATTTGGGGAGGTTCGGTGGGACCAGCGGGTCCACTCTGAGTTCGAGGTTTCGGACAATCTTTTGCAAGGTGGCCAGGCTGATTACAATTATAACAACGTAGGGGCGGGACAGCCCCGACCACTGCCGGTCTTATCATAGGGGCCCCGGCGGCCATAGCCACTTGTTGCCGTTGTGCGGTGGCTATGCGTTGCCGCTGCAGGCCCTGAACAAACTCCGTCAGCGGGGCCACTACCGTAACTAATTGGGCCGTGACCTCTTTTATGGACACTTCTTCCTCGCACGACCTCCTTGTGCTTGACTAGAGCGACGGGAGGTCGAAGCTTTCCGATCCGAGCCTCTTTTTGCCGGACCCCACCCGAAGCGATCTTCGAACATTCGTGCCGTAGCGGAGTAGCTATTGCGTCGAACACCCAAAGGGTCGTCTTCGTCGGATTCTGAGTCTAGGCCCACATCGTAATTTTCTTTCCCGTACTTAATTGCGTACTGAATTAGCTCCGTCAGGGTATGTTCTATAGGGTTGCATTTCTTGCGGATCTTTTTCCGCAGGCGAGAATCTGACAACCCTCTGACGAAATCAGTCCGTACCATTTTCTCGTCCACCCCGGAGTGCTCGGCTAGGTACGTAAAGTGTTCAGCGTATCTAGCCAAGGTCTCCCGAGGCTGCTGTGTATATTCTTTTATTAGACGGAGGCATTGACCTGGTGCAATGTGATCAAATCTATCGAGAAATTTCCTCTAGAAGGCTAACCAATTAGTGAAAGGGTTCTGTCCATACCACTCAAAAGCGGTTCCGACTAACCTTCCAGGAATCCGTTCTCAGAGCAACTGGTCCGACCAGCCCTGGGCTCTCAAGGCAGCTAGCTAGGTGTGAGGGTCGGTATCATCTTCGAAAAAAATGGGAACCTCGGAGGGAGGAGGTACAAAATACAGGGGATGAGTGGCCATCCCCGCGTGGTTATCGCCGTCGTTTCCACCCCCAATTCTGGGTTCCACCATCGCGGGAGGCGGATCTCGGGCCCGGCCTCTCGCTCGGTTCTGATTGCTATTCGCGGGCCGCCGTCGACGGAGAGCCAGCCTACTCAAAAATGAGAAAAATCTAAAAGAAAGATAAAAAATGAGAAAAGAAAAGAAAAACTCTTAAACAGGGCAATCGTCCTAGGAAAAACCTCGGAGCCGAAACGAATCAGCTCTGATACCAACCTCACGCCCCCTCGCGCTGTCCCGTACGGGGTCGCTGATCAGAGTTCTAGGAGGGGCTTGGCCGAGGATTTTTGACCGTAAGGGTTGAGTCTCCCGGATGGAACGGGAGGCCCTCGTTTCGTGCCAGAGGTTTTCCCCCGGAGTCAAACTGTCGTCGCGAAGTCCCGTGGGGGTCGGATCATTCCGAAACAATAAAATCAGAAGGGTTTCCGCAAAAACGAATTGCCGTCGTGCATCAGGATGGAAAAAGACATCAAGGGGAGAGGGCCATGGCGGCGGAAGACAAAAACTCCGGCCGTCATGGGTTTGGGGGATAGGTGGTGGGTTCGAAGCCGTCAGGTCTCGTCATCAGCCTCACGAAGTGATTGGGCCATCGGGTTTTTGCCGTAGAGGTGGTTGGTTCGAGGTCTTCAAGCCTCGACGTCGGACTCGCAAAGTCCACGCGGAAGTTTCCGAGAGGGTGAAACGGCGGGAGGACTCGCCGGCATCCGAATTCGAAATTGCGCGGGCAGCGCCCCCCCGTCACGGGATAGCTCAGGGAAACGTGTCGCTCCCTCGTAACCCAGGACCAAGCGTCGCCACGAACACGAGTCCCCCTGGCGACACCAACGACAATCAAACTGCGGCGGCCACGCGGCGTAGGCGGCCGACCAGGGCAACACAGTCAAACCCGTATAAGGCAATATTAGAGTCGGGGAATCAAAACGCTCAATCAAGACGAACCCGTTCCCCCTTATATCACAAGCCCGAGGCGGGTCTCGCCAACACAGTTGCTCCGTTCGCCTCAGCGCGCGCCGTACGTCCGCATCGCAGTAGACGCTGTCGTCATCTGTGATGGGGAAGATCGGCAGCGAGATGAGACGATCGGAGGTAGTTGATGAACACGGGCAAGATCCCGCGCTCCTGGTCATCCGAACCAACATCGACTCCATACAACACTCAATGTAACCTTCTCTCTCTGGGTTTAACTTAGTGCGTCGGAGGAAGACGGCGGAGCCAAAGCTCTCTTCCCCTTGCGGGGGCGTCGACCGCGTGCGCGGACGCAGGCGGTTGATGTCACCGGTACGGGGACGAGAAGCTCAAAAAGCGATGGCTATCCGTTCAAAAAGGAAGACGGGAGAGAGAGGGAGAGAGAGAGAGAGAGTTTTCATCGAGAATGCGCGGGCGCGCACGAAGGGCCGTGGAAGGGAGGGGAACAACGGGATTAACACACTCATACTCCTAAGCAGACGATCCCCCAGTTTTGTTCCTCCGTCCCCGCCCGGATAAGTACATACACACATACAGGCAGACAATCAACAACCCTCGGCAGGACATCCAATCATCCATAGACCTTTGACATCACTCATGCGCGCAACAAGTTCCCATCACTCGGGGCCTCACACACGTCATGCATAGACAAAACAGCAATGGAGACATAAGCGAGTCCTTCTTGTACACAAAAATTCTCAATTAGCGGCCGCCCCCAGCCGCCGCCTTCAAAACTTCCCAAGACCACCGACCACCATAGCCACAAGGCCCTGCCGCGGCCGGCGTCCAATCCCCATCACTGCTCAGTACCTCCGACTGCGTCGCCCCGAGACTACCGCAGGCCCAACCCCACGTCGTCACTCCGCCCGTCCTTGGGCCCGTCGAGCCTGTTCGGCGCCGCGGACTTCACGCATAGCTTGCGCAGCATTGCAGCCGAGATCAAAGAGAGAGAGAGGAGAGGGTTGCGTGAATTTATAGCGCGGGAGGCGGCGGGTTGTCAGCGCGAGGTGCGGTCAGCGCAGGTTGTAGATGGGCAGGATAGGAGGGAGGTGGGGAGTTAGAGGGTTCGACCCGCGGGATGGCATGGTCCTGCGTGATTGGGGTGTCCATTCAAGTGGCGCGCGGTTTCCTGCTCTCCACATTGATCTGAGCATCCCAACTACGCGGCCAATCACTTCGCGGGGTAAGGATCGAGCTGGGCGGAGGGGAAGACTCTTATACACATCTAGATATGTATAAGAGACAGCTACGCGGCCAATCACTTCGCGGGGTAAGGATCGAGCTGGGCGGAGGGGAAGACGAAGAGTCCAGCATGGGGAAAAATGCGCGCAGCAAGAAGGGAAGATGGCGCGGGGATGCAAAGCAAGAAACGGGGATGAGAGACGCGTGAAGAGATCGGAGCTTAGGCGTGCGCGCGCAAAAAATTAAAAAAGTTCCAACCGAAACCGTTTCTTGCTTTTCATACCGAGGCGGCTATTATTAACCAAACAAAATGAAAAAGCCGTTTCAAAAAGAAAACAAAAGCAAAAAGAAAGAAAACCCCCTTTCTGTCCGTGTCCGTACTTCGGGGCTTTCGCGGGATTTTCCCTCAGGGATACGGGAAGCCGCGCGGTACGGGTCTGAGCTTATCACAGACGTGCCGGGTTGGCTATATGGGGGCAGAAGACGGTAACCTGTGGTTCTTGTGCTGGGTGCTTAGGAGTAGAGCCCATCCGCAAATCCTGTATAATAGCCTGAGGGATTGCCTCCGTCTGGATAGTAGTTTGACTATCTCGACACCCCGTCAAACATGCCCCATGACTGCTGTCCCAAACAGTTCGACCCAGTACATCTATATTGTGGTGTAGAACCCCTCAAGAAGAGGCCATCCCATGGGCGCTTCTGTGGACCCAGAGAAGGGCAGTCCCCCATGATAGTATCCATCACCGAAACCATACATTCTTCCTATGTAATTGTAATCAAGGTTGTTTGTCCTGGGGATGCCAAAGTCTCGAAGATAGTAGTTATATTGTGGGTAGCCGTCTGTCATAACTCCGAGTGGGCCTGGGGCTTCATTGGCGGCGGTAGTCCGAGGATAGCCATATGAAGTTCGATACCACCTTGCTGTTGGATAGTAGCTGGTGCCACCTATATAACCTGAAGATCCCGGCTGCAGACCACCATGATAATATGTTGGGAAGCCATCAGGCTGACCAGTGGCACCATAGTATCTGGCAAAGCTGCCAGGCTGACCATTGTAGTAGTATCTGCCAGTGGTGAAGCTGCCCGGTTGACCGCCATTATATCTGGCGAAGCTGCCAGGCTGACGATCGTAGTATGTAGTGAAGCTGCCAGGCTGACCACCATTAGAGTACCTGGCAAAGCGGTCACTGACAGGCTGACCGCCGTAGTATCCGGCAAAGCTACCAGGCTGACCGCCACCACCATAGTATCTGGAATTGGCAAAGCTACCAGGCTGACCGCCACCACCATCGTATCTGGAATTGGCAAAGCTACCAGGCTGACGACCATAGTCTCTGACGATGCTGTCACTCTGACCACCGTCGTATCGGGCAAAGAAGTCACCCTGCCGGCCAGCATACCCTCTGCCAGTGTCTAAGCTGCCAGGTTGACCATCATAGTAGTATCTGGCAGCAGTGGCAGGCTGACCGCCATAGTATCCGGCAGAGCTGCCGGGCTGACCACCATAGTATCTGGCAAATGTGTCAGGCTAACGGCCATAGTATCTGGCGGAGCTGCCAGGGACACCTGCATAGTTGCCATATTATTCGACAGAGCTGCCAGGCTGACCGCCATAGTATCTGGTGTAGCTGTCAGGCTCACCACCATCATGATAGTATCTGGCAAATCTGTCAGGCTGACGGTCATAGTATCTGGCGGAGCTGCCGGGGACACGTGCGTAGTATCCGGCAGAGCTGCCAGGCTGACCACCATAGTATCTGGTGTAGCTGTCAGGCTGACCACCATCATGATAGTATCTGGCAAATCTGTCAGGCTGACGGTCATAGTATCTGGCGGAGCTGCCGGGGACACCTGCATAGTATCCGTCTAAGCTGTGAGGCTGATGGCCATAGAATCTGGTGAAGCTGCCAGGCTGATCTTCATAGTACCTGGAGAAGCCGTCTGGCTTACCACCACCATAGGATCCGGCAAAGCTGCCACGCTGACCACTGTAGTATCTGGCGGAGTCGCCAGGCTGACCACCACCATAGCCATATCTCCCACCCTGACCACCACCATAGTATCTGGCAAAGCTGCCAGGCTGAGAGTCATAGTACCCAGTGAAGCTGTCAGGCTGACCGTCGTAGTGTCTGCTGAAGCTGCCCGGCGACTGAACACCATAGGACCCAGTGGAACTGCTAGTGCTCTTGTCCTCGGACATGCGCCTTTCAGTGCGACCGCTCTCTTCAAGTCTTCTCCTTGAATAAATACGAGCAAGTCGGTCATGGACGTCTCTTGAGACCTGCAACAGATGATCATTACCTTGCAGCAGTCAGCTTGTGGTTTCTCGCAAACCTTTTCCACAAGATCAATTGATATTCCGCTGCAGTTCAAAAGCCTTGCAAGTACAAATCATGTAATGCTGCCAATGCACAACATCGCCAATTCCATCATGATCATGGTGGACTGTCATCCTTCCAACCGTCATCGACACCAATCAGAAGTCTTAGATTCGAAACACAACTTAAGCTCACCTGAGACATCAAAGTAGCATTGTCCATTTGTCATGATGAGAGAATGATGAATCAGATGTTCATGATAAAGGGCCATCATCTGACAATGTCATTGACGTTGACATTCACACAAGGCCCTGCTTCCATCATGTTGAATCTGCCTTGTGTGAATGTCACATGGACCTTGTGCTTTCTATTGTCATGATGAGATGATGATGTTGATGATGATGATGATGATGATGATGATGATGATGATAGATAAGTTAAACGTGCATTCACATGGACACAAGTTACACAACACCCCGCCTTCATGATGATGATGATGACCACGACTATTGAAGCATCCACAATCAAGAGGAGGATAGTAATAAGAGAAAGATGCCAGTGCACGCAATGGCATGACGACAAACAACATGGAGGCACATTCTGTGTATCTTCACCTGAGTTGAATCCACGGTCATTATCAGTCTATCTGGACTGAAGGTTGCCCCAAATACAGCTATACTTATGACTGTGCTTTCTATTCCGGTGAGAACAATAACCTTCGAATGAGGCCTTGAAATTCTATAGACTTCGCCATAGCCATGTCCACAGTCCCTAAGTTGCATTATGTCCATCATCTCCATCGAGCATCCATTGACGGCATAGCTCACCATACTCCACAATTCGAAAAACTTGTTCCAGTGGATCTCTGCCTTGAAGAAAACTTGCTCTACTGCATCTCTGCCTTGAAAACAACTTGTTCTAGTGCATCTCTGCCTTGAAATCACCTACCGATGCCAACGACTCCACCTAGAATCCAAGGAAGCATGATGATGACGGAAGAGATGCACTAGAACGAGTTTTCCGAATTTTCTGGAGTATGGTCTGCGCTGACCATACTAGGGAGTTAGTGCACTGCTCATATCACTACTCCTATCAACAAGCACTGGTCCACCAGTACTTGGCCCAGCTATGGACCGTGGGAAAAAAATGGAGTAGAAACATTTCTAGTGGGCGCTCCTGTAGTGGCCTGTATGTTTCCTAAAATTGTGGCTTGTTAACAGGCACGACTTTAGAAAGTACATTAAGTAGTACTGGTGTTTAAAAAGAAAAAAGAAAAAGAAAAAGAAAAAAAGGAAGCAGGCGTGTCTGGATTTGCATACCTTTCCACACAGAGTCCGTGCGTCGTCCCCCGAGAACCCAAAATGAGCACCTGCCAATACCCTGCAACAGCAAATCAAACAAAAGAAACCAAAAAAATTAATGCGCAATGTGTGGCACACTGGCACTGCATGTATCAAGGCATTCATGGCTCTAATATAACTGTGTTTACCAGGGGCTAAGTCCCACTAGTGCTCCCAAGAGTTTTGGTTGGCCCTATGCCGCACAGTGTGACGTTCCATCCGGCCGTGGAGTGCAGATGATCGGAGGGCCAGGAAAAGTAGTTCGAATGCCGCGTAAAATAGAGATTTAAACGGCGTCTTTCATTGGTTGACGAATTTCTCAAAAATTTGCCAACAGTGTTGGGTGGTTTTGGTTCCTTGCATGGTGTGGGGTATGTGAGAAACCAAAACCCTCTTGAAGGAGCAAACAGTGCCAAGAAGAATTTAATCTTTTAATGTTAAAGTCACTTTTCAGTGTAACAGTTCAAAAAACGGCCAATAACATACACCCCTCAAGCCTCCCCCCCTCCCCCCTCTTCTTCTTCCGCCCCCCTGTGTTTTTTTTTCAATGATTGAATTTGAAGCTACTGCCAGTGGTTCCTGAAATTCTTGTGTCCACACGGCTGCTCGTGAATTTTCTTTTTTAAAAGAAAAAAATACGAATGCGGCCGAATCCGAGTTTCAAAAGTAGTTTTTTTTTCTTTTTTCTTTTTTCTTTTTTCTTTTTTCTTTTTTCTTTTTTCTTTTTTCTTTCTTCTCTTTCTTCTTTCTTCTTTCTTGAAAAAAGACAGTTTAGTATAAATTAGTATAAAATGCAAATCCACTCAAGGCCGGGTACACACTGGGGCGGTATTATTAATAATTAAGAAAAAACAATCAATGTACTAACTTTAAAACACATATTATGTAGTCCTTCGGGACATCCTTTAACATTGGACCGATAGAGAGAAGATGAGCATGGCCCCTGCGCCAGGATGACACGCATTACAAAACACACACACACACACACACACACACACACACACACACACACACACACACATATGTATTTGAATTAAAAAGAAGAAGAAAAAACGGACACGAAAGTTACTTTGTTCGGTCCCAAATATATATGTATTTTATCTGTATTATTAATTGATTATATATCGAAACAAGTGCCGCCGCGGCAAGTGTTGAGTTCACAAAGACAAAAACAAACACGCTATCAACCGCAGAACTCGAAAAGGCAATTTCGGTCCAAATGCATCCGTTGGCCCTTCCCCCCCCCCCTCTTTCCCGTATGACACCACGGTCTGCGCCTGTAGTTATGAATGACACCTGTGTCTCTGTCTCGGCAGCAGTACTTCGCTTGCCCTTTCGATAGCTGCTTTCTTTGCTCGCGTCTGGTTTTTTCTCCTATTCGAAACTCTGTTCTTCCACAAAGTTAATGTACTTTCTCCTTATATATATTATATATCACATGCATATGTTACGTATTTGTTTGACAATATATATCTACTAGTTAATATATATATATACTAGGCTACCAGAGTGGCCCGGGGTCACTTGCCCGGCCGCGCCAAAAAGATTAAGAAAATAAAAAAAATAAAAAATATTCTAAATTTTTATTTTATATTTTAAATTTGGAAAAGAATTTTGATGTGACCCTGACGCAAAAGTTGTTCAGTTTATTTTTCTGCATAACATAGTTTGTTTTCGGATTTTTTTGATGTTTGTTTTTTTTTGCTGGGACCCTCCCTTGTCCTTGCACGGGCTGGCCACCCGGGCGGTCCGGCTGGTAGCCTAGTATATATATATATATCGTCAAATATATATATATCGTCAAATAGAATTGCCCGGTAAACGGTAGGCAGAGAGGGAGAAGAGGACAACAAACGAGGGGCTGTGACAAACTGTTTCGTTATATATATATATATATATATATCGTCATATATATATATATATATATATATATATATATATACCTAGGCTACCAGAGTGGCCCGGGGTCACTTGCCCGGCCGGGCGAAAAAAAGAAAAAATAATAAAAATAAAAGAATTAGTTTTAAAATTTATTTTTTATTCTTAATTTGGTGAAGAATTGCGATGTGACCCTGAGGCAAAAGTGGTTCAGTTTAGTGTTCTCCATAACATAGTTCTTTTTCCGGATTTTTTGGATTTTTTTTTATTTTTATTTTTTTGCTGGGACCTTCCYTGGTCCTTGCACGGGCTGGCCACCCCGGACCCGGGAGCCCCGGCTGGTAGCTTAGATATATGCATATATCATATATATATATATATATGCATATATATATATATATGTATTTGTGACGATATATATATATCGTCAAACATATATATCGTCACAAACAGAACTGCCCGGTAAACCGTAGGCAGAGAGAGAGAAGAGGACAACAAACGAGGGGCTGTGACAAACTGTTTCGTCGGAGTTTCACCGACTCATCAGGAGGCTGAACCCTCAACAGTCTGTAGAATCCCCTCACTGATTACACTATACATGATAATCTACCTTAACCAAAATCAAAGTAGACTATCACTCACCCACACCAGATGGAAAACTCTACAGACTGTCGGTTCACACCCCATCACAAGCCAGCAAAACATCCACGAAACAAAGAATATGCATATATTATGTATGTTAAGAATAACAATGAAACTGATTATTAACTGCAACTCTAAAAGGCATATGTATAATATATACATTCCGTACAATATTACGAATAAGTTTGTCGAAGGCGAAGATCCTAGTACCTATACGTAGCCACCAAGTTCACGAAGTCGTCAAAGGATGTGAACGTTCTGCTCGTATTGAACCTGGTCACAGTGAAATTCACTTTGTTTGTTCCCTCCCTTGGTTGTCAGTTGAAGAGCTGTCCACGTCGGACATGGCAAATGCTGAGCATCACCTCTCCTAGCATAGATACATTTCATTATCATGGGCACACCACACCCAGACGAAAAATCCGCGAAGGAGAGCACCAGAAACATGCACGGTCAGATTTGAATTCATCCTATGTACACCAAACAAGCGATCATGATGTGTATGTGTGCGTGTGTGTGTGTGTGTGTGTGTGTGTGTGTGTGTGTGTGTGATGATCACAATGAGGATGATAATAATGATTATAATAATGCTGTTGATTTGATTTGATGATGATGATAGTGATGATGATGATGATGATGATGATGATAATGGTCGTGATGATGATGATGATGATGATGATGATGATGATGATGATAGCGAAAAAACTCCAAAAGGGCTCAACATCCTTCTCTATCTCATATTGTATGTCATTCAATTTGGTGATTAATGCACATTGCACATCATAGGTATAATGATCAGGACATTTTTTTCTTTCGGGCGTGGCGGGTGTCTTTCTCCCAAAACCATTTGGCTTATACCTGATTGCCTGTTCTGGGCGCCAGAAGTCAAATAGTGCCTTATAGTGAAGAACAATCAGATGGCTGTCGTATGCCGTCGCGGCAATGCTAGCAAAGACGAGTGCCGTATCCCAAAGCGAAGTGTTCTCCGGCAGTACTTGTGCTGCAATCTCGAACCAGAGATGAGATATCGCCATAGCTTGCCAATGGCCTTCTTGGAGAGGAGCAGGTTGATGATGAGGTTCAACTCCTGCTGCTAGATATTAAAGACAGAGGGGGGGACACATAGGACAAAAAAAAGGAGGGGGAAGGGGGAATGGATTGCAATTTGCAAAGGGGACAAGGGGACAGAGAAACGAGCATATGTGAGTTTAAATATCCACTCAGAGAGCATATGTGAGTTTAAATATCCACTCAGAAAATTCAGGACCAGAGATGAGATATCGCCATAGCTTGGCCTTCTTGGACAAGGAGCAGGTTTATGACGAGGTTTAACTCATGCTGCCAGATATTAAAGAAAGAGAGGGGAGAGGAGAAAAAAAAAAAAAAAAAAAAAAAAAAA
>BFEA01000434.1:76557-106503 GCA_003427395.1 Chara braunii
TTTTTTTTTAATTTGGACCATTTCTCGATTTATGCGTGTCATTGCGCAGGGGCCATGCTAATCTTCCTTCTCTGTATCGTTCCAATTTTAACGGACGTCCCGAAGGACTAAATCTGGTTTTTACCTGTAGGCTGTAGCTGAACACCGGTTGCCGCATAGCCCGTGTTGACCGACGGGCCTAGCTCAGTAGCTCAGTTGGAGCACACATGCAGAGTTGAAATATATTCGCAAGCTCGAAATTCAATGATCCAGACGAAAGCATATAAGCAGAAACACACCATGTCATGAACCATTGAAATATATAAACCCAAGACTTAATTCGAATCCAGATGCAAATGTGTGGATAAGTCGTAAGGGTGAGGAGAGGAGGAGGAGAGGAGGAGGAGAGGGTGAGGAGAGGAGGAGAGAAAGGGGAATAATTATAGATGAATCGACAGAAAATTTGAGAAAAACGATGCTCAATGGTCATAAATGGAGTGGTCATCAAAATACGTACTAGAACTTAGTCATCTCTGCTACTTAGTGTCCTTCGTAGACATTGTGAAGAAGAAGGGCAAGGGAGGGAGTAGAATTTGACAGCATGGGCAAGCGAGGGAGTAGAATGTGACAGAATGTGAAGAAGAAGGGCAAGCGAGGGAGTGGAATGTGACAACAACAGGGAGAAAAGGCATAGGAAGGAGGGGAAGAGGAACGAGCTCGATGCGAGAGAGGACATGAAGGAGGAAGAGGGTACGATTGGGAGAGGTAGGGAGTAGAGGTAAGGAATGCGCGGAGGGAGGGGAGGGAGGGAGAGAGCGAGCATTTCACGCAATTGCTGTGAAGTGTCCTATATAGGCGACGGCAGCAACGGGGTGAACGTCCCACACGCCATCCCTGACAAGAGCGAGGCCTTGGAGTTGTGTGAGGTGGAGGTAGGCAAATACGATCGAAGGAGAGCTGTCATTGACAGCTTGGTTCCATTCAGTGATGGGGTTTTCCACAGCTGCATTCGATCCCTGTAAGAGTAAGAGGGACGCCATCGCCGCTAGAAGAAACACTCCCGTCAACATCTTACGGCCACGTGTCCTCGTGCCGCCATGTCCACGAGAGGCCCAACTCCTACCATCCCCTCCGATCGCCATAGCCACGACTAACACAAGACGAGAGACGAGCCAGCGTGCCTCACTAACTCACTGCCGCACAGTCCTTCACCGACTCACTGGTTGCCTGACTGAGTCACGCACTGACTGGCTATCCAGCCTATCCCCTTTTCAGATGCGCTCGTTGCTCTTTTTATGCCTGCCTGGCTGCAGCCTGCAGCCTGAGGCAAGCCTGCCAGTCAGTGACAGATTTGTACAATGTCATGGTGTCACCGGTTGTGCAAAAAGGACATGTGACGAGAGCTAACAGATGGGCGTGCAAACTTGACGTTCAAAATGGGTAGGTGGTATCAGCCTTTAACCTCAGAGAGAAAGACATTAAGGCCCTCGCCACACGGCACAGGAAACGAAAAAGCAAGTGCTCGCGCACAAGCGTGCACTGGCTTGGTCGGGCGTGCATACACGTGGAGAACATAAGCTGGTGTGCATACACGTGCAGGAGTGAAGCTTGCATCAACTTTTTTTTTTTTTTTTTTTTTTTTTAAAAACAGATGCAGATTTCATTATAAACATTGAAAAGGAGGCCGGGAATCCCTCCACATTTCAACCCGGAGAGTGAAACACCTGGGCCAGTTCTCGGCTGGCCTGTGCTGGAAACCGGGTCCAGCGTCCCTTATCTGCATACTCAGTAGGCGTCAAAAAGGAAACAACTGGACAAATAAGCAGCAAAAAGTAACAAAGGTGAGAAAATTCCTATCTCCTGTCTAGATCCTACTTTCTGGCTAGCTGGAAACCGGGTCCAGCGTC
Organism: Chara braunii; assembly: GCA_003427395.1. Taxonomy (NCBI): domain Eukaryota; kingdom Viridiplantae; phylum Streptophyta; class Charophyceae; order Charales; family Characeae; genus Chara; species Chara braunii. The sequence continues at coordinate 78,444 of BFEA01000434.1, forward strand.
CCGTGATGCTTGAAACACAGTGCTACTGTCGTGTTGTCTGCTGGAAACCGGGTCTAGTGTCCCACAGAGATGTGAAAAGTGGCTATTCCTGCCAAGTTCAAGAAGTAAGGCAGTTATTGAACTGCAGTTCCCCTTTGGAGCCAAGTGAGACCAGCTGAGATCTGTTTCCCCATGTACTCCAGAACCATTTCACTCTTTGTATATTGCAGCCTCTTGCTGTTTTCCTTCTCCAGTCGGCAACTACAGTGTATCTGATCTGGGTCTTTATGTGCGAGGTGATGTCCAGGATGACTTGTGGAAATTCTGGAAGAGTTGGTTGTTGCGATTTTCCCACAGGGCACCCATGATGATGGCCCTAATGGCTTGTGCTACGTAACCCCAACCGGCGTGAGGGGATAAACCTGAAGGAAGGATGCCATTCAGTATCCATCCTTCGTCCCACGGCATGATGTCTTTTGTGATGTTTTTCCAGTGTGATTTCCACCAAGTCCAGACCCTCATAGATAGGGGGCACGAATGCCAGATGTGGTTTGAAGTTTCCCAGGCCCATTGACACCTAGAGCATGAGGTGTCAATGTCCATCCCTTTAGAGTGAAGCCTGGTGGCTGAAGGCGTGACCATCAGTGACTGTAGGTGAAGGATGCTTGCAAGCTTCTGTGAAGGTAGGGCAGTGAGTTGGTCCCATAGAGCAGATAATTGCTTTGCATTGATCTCTGGTAAGGTATGTTCCGTTCTTCTCTTAGTCACCACACTCAACGGATTTTTCTGGGATTTAGCCCGTTGAAGAGCTACCCCTTTCTTGGATGAATAGAGGTGTAAACAAAGAAAATTTGCCGTTGTTTGGGTCCTTCCAACCAATCTTGAGAGGATTGACTGGGAGGTCCCTCAGGCTTTTATTGCCTGCTAGCCGCTGAACCTTCCGATCTGAATGAGGGGTCGGTGATTGGGTTTGTGGTTGGACTTTGGTCTGTACTTGCTGATCCTGTTCCACAATCACTACTTCGTTAAGGTCAGATACTGCAGTGACTTCCTTGATTCCTTGGAAGGAAAGCAAGTGGGTGAAGGTAGTGGTAGGGGTCTCCTGCCATTCCTCCACCTCGTGTGCCCCACCTGAGGTGGGGCCCAAATATTTCCAGATTACTGGATCTGCTGAACTGTTTGGTGCAAGCAGCCATGTGTTTGGAGCCAGTTCCTGTGGGTTACTCAGTATGTGCAGCCAGTGAGGAGGGACCGCCTGTTGTAGCTCCACTAGGTGGTCTGAAACTCTCCGGAGTTTCCCTAGTGGTAGTTCAGATTCTGTTTTCCATCAAAGTCTGTGACTGTTCCATATGTCTCCTACTTTTGACACCCCTTTCTCTATCCAAGCTTTACCTTGATTGCCTGTTGAGTCGTGGGCTGAGAATTGAAAACCGTCTCTCTGTAGAAGGAGGGGGGGTTCAAATAGAGGCTGGTTACATACTTGGTGCACTGTAGTCGGTGGTTCAGTGGTCCGTGGGAACAGTTTGGACCAAGCTGTCAGGATATCACGCCAGAAGTTGGATTTAGGTCTTTTATTACTGTAGGATTCGGTGAAGAGGCAGATCCAGACTTCTGAAGGGCGGCTTAGTTTCCATTCTTGGCTGAGTATATGTTCTGCTAACTGTACCCAGGCTGTTTCTTCCCCTGCCAAAATGGCTTTTACTGGCCATTTTGCAAGGAGAGCGATGTTTTGCTGCTTGGGGTCTAGGACCCCTAAACCACCTTGCTTTGGGGGGAAGGCAATAGTTTCCCATGCGATCTTGGACAGGAATCCTTCTTGTTCTTTCGCTTCCGGTTTCCAGATGAACCTAGCGCCTGCCTTTCTGATGGACTTGTAGGCCTTGTCCCATAGCAGGTGGACTGCTAAGGGGTACCATAGAATGGAGAAGGCCGATGAGGTTAGAACCATTGCTCGGCCTAGAAGAGATAGATGTCTAGTGTAGTCCCATTTCATGATCCGTTGGCAGACGCGCTCCTCCAGCAGTTGGTCTTGCAATTCAGCATTCTCTGACAAAGATACTTGGATTCCCAGATAACGATCTGAAGAGTTAGAGGGAACTCTTTTCATACCCCAATTCACCCCTAATTCAAACTGATCCAGCAAGAAATACACAGATTTATTCCAATTAATGGAGGCTTCAGATAGTATAGTGTATGTATTAAGGGTACGGCGTAGATTAGAGACGGAGGATTTATTATTGAGACAGGCTACTGTTAGATCATCAGCAAGTGCTCCGCCTTTCCATTGTTTGTTGTTAAGGATTCTCAAGCCGGTGATGTTATCATTGTGTCTGATGTTGTCCAGCAGCACTTCCATGTGAATTACAAAGAGGAGGGGGGCCAAGGGGCAACCTTGTCTCAGAGATCGACGACCATTGACCATCACCATTGCGCATGAGGAGGAGTACATTACATTAACCCATCTGATAAAATTCTCCCCGAAACCCATGTGGGACAGGGTGGTGCCGACAAAGGCCCATCCTACTTTATCATATGCTTTCTCCATGTCTAGAAGCAGCAAGGCCACATTTCTCTTCCCATTAGCTATTATCTCTAGGGCTTGGATTGTGGAGGCGATGTTGTCCATAATTGATCTGTGCTTAACAAAGGCGCCTTGGTCTGGGTTGATGATGGTGGGGAGGTACTTAGCTAAACGCAATGCAATGGCGTTGGCCAGGATCTTATATGAGACATTGAGCAAGGAGATGGGACGCCAATTGCGTATATCAGTTTTATYGCCCTTMTTGTATARAAGTGTGATTACGCCTTGTTGCATGCCTTTCGTGAGTGTGCCGCCCATCAGTACATTGTTGTAGATTTCCGTGAGGGCAGGGCCTAGTTGATCCCAGAGTAGCAAGTATACTTCCACCGGTAACCCATCGAGTCTAGGGCATTTGCCTAACGCCATTTGTTTAGCTGCATGGAGTAACTCTTCCGGTGTAAAGGGTCTGTCTAGGTTAAGGCGGCCCTCTATTGGTAGTTTGGCACTTGTCTTTTCCCAGAAGTGTGATGTATTTCTGAGGTCGGTCAGGAAGGATTCCTGAGGTCGCCTSGTCATAAGAATATCTTGAAAGCAGGCCAAGGCATGTTCGCACATGCCGGGGGTATCTGATCTCGGTTCAATTTCCTGGTCGAAGGGGTGTGATAATTCCCTGATTAGTGGCTTGKTTTTTTGTAGTAATAGTCTTCTGAAGGTGTCCCGGTTAAGTCTGTCATTAGTGATGATGCCTTTTTGTTGCAGTCATTCTTTCCATTGTTCTTGCTATTGGACTTGCAGTGTGTCTAGTACGGATAGCRYTTTTTTCCTCTGGTGTGTCCAGTAGGCATCAGAGATGGGGTTCCTTCCAAAGTTTCCTTCTSCCTCTTTAACCCTGTCCAGTGTCTACCCATTTCTGTTCCAATTGGTGTTTCTTGGTAGCTTTGATTCTTGAGAAAACATCAAGTGAATTTTTCAGTATGTTGATGCCTGTCTCCACCCAGTTTTCTAGAGAGGAGAAATATTGTTTGGCTTGGTGCCATCTCTCCAGGTGTTTTTGAGCCYATGCTACTATGTTCTTGTCTTTGAGGTGATTTGTGTTGAGCCTGATGGTGGCATAGCCACGTGAAGCGAGTCATCAAGATCGAAGGAGGCTGAGAGAGGGTTGTGGTATGAGATTTAGATACCCCTACCTYGATCCGTAGACATCTATCCCATGGGAGACCTCTTATCAGGAAAAAGTCCAGGCGGCGGCACACTGGTGGAGTTTGGGAACCGTGACGCGTAAAAATTTGTGTGTCTGGGTGAAAGAGTCTAAAAACATTTATAAGATTATAGGATTTCATCAAGGATTGGAGGATACGGCTGTCCGCGCGTATTGGTTCGGGGTTTGGGGAGTCTAAGCCGGGGTTCAGTGTTGTGTTCCAATCTGCAGCAATGACCAGGTTAGTGGAATCTGGCATGAATGAAGGCAATTCTGCTAGGAATTCAAGCCTTTCGTTATAGATGACTGGGAAATAGATGGACATAACTGTCCATTCCTCGTTGTTTAGCTCAAATTTGACCCATACCCATCGACCCCAAATGCACACATCCAGTCGATGACGGCAATATCCAGGTCTCTGTGAAATAAGATGCCTGTCCCCCCTCTCGTTCCCTGCGCAGGGGACCAGTATTGAGGACCTCTCCACCAATTTCTTGYTGCCACTATTCGTTCCTCATTTAGTTTAGTTTCTTRTAGGCACATTATGTGAATTTTATTCTTATGCATCCATGACTTGAGGCGTTCCCGCTTTCTTCTCTTTCCTATATCACATAGTCCGCACACATTCCAGCAACCAATGTTCAACTTATTTTTAGGAGGCATTTACWGGCATTTACTGCCTCTCCTCCACCGGTTGAGCGCTGGATCCGGTTCGTTTTATGTTTGGATTTYTGTGAATTTTCTGTTTTTCTGTGGTCTGCTRGTCTGGCCACAGAGTCTTCAGGTAAGWATGGAATGTGRGAGCAAGAATAGTTTTCCGTTGTACTGTTGTTGCCAGCCATCTGGCAACTGCTGATGCCGATGCTTTTCCTTGTACGTGTATCATCTTCGGCTCTACAGAYTCGGGTTGCCTAAGTATGTGAGTGGGGYTTAGGAGAATCCTGMTTGATCGAGTGTTGCAACTTTAGCTRGGTCAATCTTGCCTTCCAGAAATGCTATGTAGAGGCGTAAGTTTTGTCCCGTAGTCATTTCCACCGGTTGGACCCCCACCCGCAGTGAGGGGATCATCCGGGTSCTCAGACTATCTTGGACGATCTCGTTTACCTTTTTTAGTATTAGGGATTCTGTAGGAGCTACATTTGGGTCCAACTCCGAGGAGGGAATGGTGGTKTTCCCATTGGAGTCTTTCCTGGTCAAGAATACCGCGTGATCCTGACCTGCGGCACAAATRAGTGGTACCAAAATTCTGGGACATGTAGCGTCCGCCTTTGTTAGTGTATGAATAGGGCGTGCAGTCGCCAAGTCCCTGGAGCTGGCGTGAGCTTTCCCCTTCTGTTTGTTTCCACTCTCTGTAGAACTCCCACTGGATTGCGAACCTTGCTCTTTGTTTGAACTCCTCGTTGGTATTGTTTCTGAGAACTATTGTCCATCAACCAAGCGCGGGAGCGTTTGAGGGGGGAAGGGTCCCTACTGTGGGACCCCCCAAGGTAGGAAGATCGTCCCTTCTCCCCTGTTGCGTCCGCGTCTGCCGAGTCTTTGTTAAATCTGTTCTTTGGGCTTGTGTCTTTTACCCCTGCTGAGTCATTCCCATTTGATGAGCGCATTGATGAATCTGATGAGGAGTATATTGAACCGCGGGAGTGGTTTATTTTATTCYCCTCTATGGCTGATTTGTTGGATCCTGCTTTTTTCTCCTTTGCGTTTGATGTTGATGCTTTATTGTTCTTATTGTCCCCTGGATCTCGGTTCGGTTTCTCTGGTTTCTCTTTGCCTGAGGCTTCTGTGCTGTGTGACAGTCCCTTGGCTTTCTTCTCAGATTTGGAGGGTTTTTTTATTTCTTGAGACTTTGTCTTTGTTCTTRGTTGGAATCGATTCCAACCGCTGGCCGGAGGGATCTCACCACTAGGTACAAAGCCTGAGAAAGGGGGGAGGGGGAGAGGAGGTTTGGAGTTCAGGTCATCAAAGGGATCGTGTTCCTTCATAGGACAGCAGGGGTCATTTTCTGCGTGGTAGTGCATCTTGCACAGTTTGCACCATGGCGTTGCAGCAGAGATGACTTCCACGTCGTAGTCACCTTTCCTTGGGATGCCAACAATTAGACGGGGCTTGATTCTCAGCTTTGCCGCGGGTTCTASATCCAGGCGAATTGCGCCCAGTTCAGGTTCGTCTTCGTACTCCTTAAATGGATGGACTTTGAAAACCTGGCCAAAGTTCTTTTCCACTGCAATCTTTACCGCAGCCATCARTTGCAGTGGGACATTCGGGCAGCGAATCCAGAAAAAACTATCTTTTCCGGATTCCTTATAGGCTTTCATCTCTGCAAGGTYTTTCCAAGGTTGGAAGGAGACTCTGCAGGTGATGTCTCCCAAATCAATCTCATCATTTCGTTGTTGTAGCATCCATTGTGCAATGTCTCGTGTGCTGGCCACGTAGGTGGCCAGGTTCTTGCCTTGGTTTTGGTATCTACCCCGTTTGGTGTTCGGATCGATGTCACCAGAATCGTACCACGAGTTTTCATACACACGGATGAGCTGTTTCTTCAGATCGTTCGATAAGTTTCTTGCCCCCCCATGGAAAGTGATCGTCACAGCATGATTTCTCAACCACTCAGTTTGTTGATCTGAGAAGTCTTCGTCCATATCCAGTCTGGCAAAGTCTTCCCCGATTTCTGGTCTGCCAATGCAGAGACCTGTCGGTAAGATGTCGTCGTGAAAACAGGCATCCAGCAACTCATTGATGTACTGTTTCTCCTCTTTGGTGTAGTTTCGTTTCTGGGCACCTTGAATCGGATCCTGTCCCCTCAGGTTGGGGAGGTCTGGTTCCATGGTCCGATTTGATGGGAACGATGGTGAGGCGGTCACTGAGCAGATTGTAGTGTGGGGGGGGGGGGGTTATTTAGCGATTATAAGTGCTTGTAAGTGCCTCCTGATCTGACAAGGATCGAAGGTCGAGACGGTGAGTGGAGGGTAACAGGTTACACGCGTAATCGGTTTCACGTGTCTGGTGGGGGGGGAAAGAACAGGTGTAGACAAGGCGGATACTGTAGGAGTAGAGTCAAGAGACCTTTTAGGGGGGAGGRTCACTCGGTCGGGGGTTCGGARTCGAAATCGAGGTCGAAATCAAAACSGAAGTCGAAATCGAATTCGAAGGCSAAGGCGAAGTCGACGTCGAAGTCGGCGTCAAACGATCCGGAGTTTTTCATTTTATTGTATTCCGACCAAATTAACGCGTGATTTCTCCCGTCGCTGACAACAAAATAGTATTGCGGCACAAAAGGGCCCTGAGTTAGGCTGTCGTGGATGTTAAAATCATAAGTTGGTCGACGGGCGAATTGTTTCCCACTGGGGAAATCGGGCGAGATGTGGCAGGGAACCACTGCGAGGGGATTTGAAAGTATCTGAATTTCTATCGGCTTGGTGTGGGGGTGTGTGTGACGGGGGGGGGGAGTGTACCAGACACAGATTGTAGTGTGGTAGTTTGGTTTCGTCGGGGGGGGGGGGGGGGTCTCGAGGGCGTGTGGGGGGGTGGGGGTGTGGGGGTCGGGTGCAGATTGGATCAACACCGGTGTGGAGGGGAGAATCGAGGGTAGCCGAACCGAGGCCGGGGGGGGGTGATAACGAGGTAATGTATACACGGCGAATGGGTGAGTTGAGACGAAGGTGCGATGAGGCGTTGTGAAAGTACTGAGGGGGTATTCGGAAAATGCGGGAGATGGAGAAAAGAGGTGATTTTGTGATAGACGCGGGTCTTCGAATTATAGAACGAGAACGTTATTGGTCTCRTAGGTAGGTGGCAATGTGGTGAYGGGGACAGTGCGGGTCAGTGGTAGGAAAAATAGATTCTTTAGACAGTGCTGTTGGTATGGTCGTATTGGACGGACATGGCCAATTCAAAGTAGTGATAAATACGCAATAATAGAATAAGCAATAATCGAATAATCATTAAACGAATGTAATAACCATAGTAGCAATAATAACAAGAAACCGAAATAATATAGGAATAGYACACCCCGTTGTGCRAACTTCAAAACACCAAATGACAATATCAAGGAAAATAAATAAGCAGTAATCGAATAAACAGTAAATGATTGTAATAACAYGAGTAGCAATAATAACAAGAGTTAATAAAGCGAGTAGCAAGGATGATAGACTACTACTACGGTAACGTTAGTAGTATTTCAGATACTAACGTTAGTAAAAAGGCTGYCAAATAGGGCAGTATAATAATAATAATAACGAATGGAAATAATAGCAATCGTGGTAACAACAATGGGTTGATATTTAAGCCTCCATAATTGAGATAAACCAGAAAAGGGGATCTTGCTGGGTAGTTTGGTCAGGGTATGGGGTAAGGTTATCAGGGAGTGATGTTACCTCTGTATTGAACGAATGAATCTTCCCAGGCTCTGYAGATTGTATCGAGTCAGGGTCGTTGGATSGATCCATTCGACTGTGACTCCTCGGTGGGGCCGAAAGTTTCCCGYGGATGGATTGTAATGCGGTACCGGGGTAGGTTCGTGAAAGACTGCCCTGGGTAGACCGCGATGTGGAAAGATGTTCCGAGCAATACGCTCGGTGGTTTGAGGGTAGCGAGGAAAATTCGTATATTAAGTAGTAGTTGAAAGGAATCCTCAACTTGAGTGACGTATGAGTGGAAGGGTTGAGTTTCCCTGATGGTGTTGAAGAATCAGGGGTTGTGGTGGAGAAGTTGGTGACATCATGATAATAAAGCTCACATCATCTTCTTCGTATTCTGTGTATTTTCTTCGTATTGTGATGACACACAGCCTCAGGGTCGACCTTGYCGTGGCTTGGGAACGAACCTGAGGCGCCGGAACTTGCGCGTGAGATTGTTTTCACTCGTGAGTTTTGTGCGATTGAGTGTTCTATTATTTCTTGAATATTATATTTTATCATTGYTTGAATATTATATTATTTCTTTTTCAGTCTTYATCATCTATGATTTATGCTCGTATGTTTCAATTTTATGGCGTATGCTRTAGCATTCTTTAATAGCCGATTAATTTCTCCCTGCTTACGGTGAGGGGTTGGTTCGTCGATTCCTCCGTAAGATTACGCTGCACCAAGTTACCGCGCGAGGTCGGTACTGCAGACGGAGCGCATATCGTTGTGCTGATGTAAGAGTTGAAGGAAGGAGGGTGCCGGCAACTTGGATGYCGGGAGGAAAGCGACRGCCGACGTACGAGCGGTGTTAGGATTGACGTGTATGTGCGAGATATGCGGCCGAGCTATGGTCCGACGCGATCCTTATAACGGCGTCGCTGTAGGATCGGAGGAGGTATCGTCGTAATTYYGTMTGTCCACTATTAAGCTCACTCTCCTGACGACAGGCGCCATTGTGTTGTTGCGTATCGCGGTGCGCAGGCTTGTAGGTGGCAAGCGCACTGTGATGCTTGACATTGTGATACGCGTGGCCGTGGAAGCTGTTCTTGCATGCTGGGCATGCTGAGGGCATCGAGCTGGGTCATTGAAACCAAGAAGAAGGAGCGGACGGTTGCTTGGAGCATTGGGGTAGGAGGGATCATACTCTTGTTATCCCTATTAGGACCCATGTACGGCCGCAATAGGAGCGGGCGAGGTGCGTCGCGGAAGGGGCGTTGGTCGAATTATGGACGTTATTGGTCCAATATGAGTGGGAGTGGCGGTCAGAATGGGCAGTTTAACCCGCCACCGCCTGGGGTGTATGGGCCATCGGGCCAAAATCCAATGGTGAATCAAGCTGGCATGCCAGCCGGTAGCAGCAGTGCCTCTGGAAGTGGCAGTGCATATCAGGTGCAGCAACCGGCTGGGCAGTGGAATGCTCAAACATGGCCAGGACCATGGCCTATGGCTGGACCATGGATGATGCCTCCAGCACCGGTTGCACCAATGCCTCAAGTTGCGCAGCCTATGGTCGTACAACCGCCATTTGTGATGTAACCGCAGGTTATTACGCCTGGTCCGCCATCGATCCAACCTGCAAATGTGTCGCATCCGCATGCGAGTAATCAGTCGAGCTCGGTGTAGAACARCCTGTTCTCGGACCGTTTGTCAAACTCCGGCAAAGGACCTGCTGCGAATGCATTCCCGGATCCGGGGAATCGGGCTTATTTCACTAAAGAATATATGGATATTCTGGAAGATATCAAGTCGACTAAGGTTTTGGATGAGGCTAAGAAAAAGGTGGTTGGTAATAGGCGTGGTGGTGGTGTGCAGATCATCGGGAATTCTGGTGAAAACCATGTTTCGCTGGCGAGAGCTGACGATCGGAGTGAGGAAATGAAGGCGTGGGTGTCCTCAACGCTTGGAGAATCACTAAGGCAAATCASTAAGAAGCTTGAAGCAATAGATGCTAAGGCCAGTGTTGCAGCGTCCGAAAAGGAAGAGCTTGTGAAGCTGCGTGCAGAGAAGGCGACACTTGAACAGGTTGTGCTGAACARGGTGAAGAAATCAAGTAGTGAGAAATGGAAAAGGGCGACTGCCGTACCCACTGCTCCTGTCGCGGCCACGCCAAAGTTGAGTGCTGCGAAGGTGCGATCACGGGGCAGCTCAAAATCAAGGTCACGACGAGTTGAGATCTCATCGGATGAAGATAGGGATGATGGCGTGAAACAGAACTTGGCGCCGAAAATGGAAAAGAGCAGCGATATCTTTGAGGTGAAGAAGCTGCTGACTGAGCTGGTGCAAGGATTGGTAGTGCAAAAAGGCAAGCAGCAGGAAAGTACTCCTGAGAAGGCGCATGTGCCTGAGTGCGAGGATGATGAGGCTGATGACTTGGAACTCACGCAGAAACCCATCAGTGCGGAAGAAGATGAAGCCGATGAAGATGGACTTGCGGCCTATATGAAGATGAGGCAGGAATTTTACTTGTCACTGCACTTCTCTCGTGTACAAGAGCTATGCAAGCAAAAGGGAGTCAGTTATGTCCGCAAGGACCTTGGGTCGTGGGAGCTCGCGCGTCTCGACTTATAGGAGTACGCTGATCAGCTCAAGGACGGAGCTCCGGTAACCGCTGAAGCATCAAAGAATCGGGATAACCCAGATCTCACTGATGGTGCTGATACTGGTACCGTCGCTGGTAACTAGCGACAGGGTAGCCTGCGGTCACTAAAGAGGGCGGTAACTAGGCTATTGGTTTTAAAGGAGCGTGTTGATAGTGCACTTTGCACTGAGTTGGATCGGATCCATGTCCTAATTATACTACTAGCATGTCTTCGTGGGGATCTGGCCTGGGGAAGGGTTTATGTTCGGTTTTGGTTGCGCATGTCTTGGAATGAATGGGAACAAATATTGGGTGGCACGGGGTGTGTCTATGCGATCATGTCGCTAAGTCATAAGCTTATTTATGTTGGTAAGACTGTACGATCGCTAAAGGACATATGGAGAGAACATTGTCGCGCTGTGTGTARAGGAAGCGAGCAGCGCGTGCACTCATGGCTCAGGAAAATTGGCTTGCAGCACTACGTCCCGATCCCAATTTGGTTTGGTGAACAATCGACTATTGAAGGAATCGAGGTTAAGATTATTAGAAGTCATAACCCGGGGCTTAACTCGATGGGTGCTTCGCGTGTCAAGAAGTCGCGGAGATGTCGGGGTGGTAAAAAGAAAKTGAGGGTCTACTCGAATGCTCTCGAGCCCTTACTGTTCGACTGTCCCGCGGTGAGCGCTCGACAGGAACYTGACTTATTGAGAATTCTCAAGATGATCCGGAAAAACAAATGTAAGGGTCCTGTGGTTATCACTAATAATGCTGGTTGTCAGTGGGTGACGGCGTGGAGATTGGTTAAATTGTTGTTTGGTGCATCGAAAATTGAAAGGGGGGATGGGAAGTTACTGCTGGGAGATGCTAAGGCTGAGATAGAGTGTGGGGGGAGTTGGTCTGTCACAATGTTATGCATGACTAAGACCAGGACTGAGCGGGATAAGGCCAAACTGATTTCTTTGCTGCGTGCACTATGGAAAAGGAAGGTGTTGTTCTCTTTGTCGTTGGATGAAGTATTGCAGCTGAATAGTAGTATTAAAACCATCAGTCAAAAGAGGGGGAGGCAGATTCTGAGGGGTATCCTCACCGATGTGTGCAAGAAGAGGTTTGGACTGAACCCTAGAATGAATATTACTGTCAAGATTCCTTTTTGTACGACGGTGGATAAACGGAAAGTGGATGTGACCGTGAGGAACTGGATCCGGGAAAAAGTGTTACCACCTTCGCTGGCTGACTTGTATGCAGGAAGAACGAGGACCGTGTGGTTGAAAGCCCGCTCGGTTGGTGATCTTCTGCATAACCAGAAGTCCTTCGCCCAGGCGCATAACTTCGAATGCACCTGTGCTGGACTTGACTTGCCCAGATTAAATGGGCATGTAGCGGTCAAGCTTAGCGAGATGGATAATATCCACTCGTTTCTATTCAACGCAAAAAACGTTCCTTTTTCGGGTTCAATGGAGAGTAGGAAGATGGTGGGTAGTGCCTGCAATGATGCTCTTGACGGGTTACGAAGGGCAGGCTTGGTCATGGATGAAATGCGTGTTGAGTGGCTGACAGTCACTCGAAAGGGAGAAGCGAGGCATATCGACTGCGTTCTGAGTGAGTATATGACTGGTGTTGGTCGTGTGCTTAATGGATTGGTCCTGTCCCCGCTCGATCGGAACACTAGTGAGACGTGGGTCGAGTGTCCGGTACTGTATGAGGGCGGGCTTCGGAAGATGTATCTCTGTAATGAGAACTATGAGAAGGTGGTGACTCCACCCAATGAGTTGTTGAGCGAATGTAAAACGGCTTATGAGAATGCCGACCTTCGTAAGCTAGCTGCCTGGGACCGTAAGGGCTGCTTGCAGTTTTCGTACGTGTTATCAAAGGAAAAGGATAAGCTAAGGAAACGTCCGATTGTCCCCTCGTTTGCTAGTCCTTTTCGCTCGGCATCAGGGTTGCTCTCTACTGCATTGAATGGATTGATTAAAAAGTTGAAAGTGCCACACTTTAACTTGCGCACGATTGATGATCTCAAAGGGGAGGTAAGCAGGATGAACGAATTTGGTACAAGGATGGGGCTGCACTGTGAGGTACGTACCTATGATATTAAGGAAATGTTCACGCAGCTGCCACATGATGAGATCAAAATGGCAGTATGATGGGTGGTGGATATGTTTCATGAGAGGGGTATAAAATGGATCCGGATTAACTGCCGTAAGAAGCAGTCGACGTTCGGGAAGTCTCATGGGGAAGCCGGTTGGAAATCAATCAAACTGAGTGAGTTGGTCACACTTACTGAGTTCCAGTTGTCAAATACGTTCCTCCGAGTGGGTGACTCAGTACTAAAGCAAAGGCAGGGTATCCCAATGGGCGGGAGAGTTAGTCCTCCTCTGACCTGTGTCATGTGCATGTTCTCAGAATATAAGCTTATAACATCCCTTGGGGCCGATGCTAGGTTTATCACGGGGAAGAGGTATATCGATGACCTGCTATTGGTGTCGTTTTTKAAGAAGGGTGATCYGGAACTTGCCCGRAAGGCTGGYGAGCGATTTGACTTAGTAACGCAATGTTACCCCAYGGGATTGCAGCTTGAGAGAACTGATCCAGGGAATGGGACACTGGATTTTCTGGAAACGAGACTTATTGTTGGCGGTGAACCAAGGTGCATTATCATGGCACACAAGTTCAAGAATGCAGACTCCATTTGGGGACCGRAAGGCCTGCGGTTTCGAACCTATAAGGACTTCARGTCCTTCGGGCCTACAAAAGCAAAATTCGYTACTGTGGSGAATGCCATCCTCCGAATTTCGAGGAATTCGAACGATTGGGGTGTTACCTTCCTCAATATCCTGACTCTGGCGGAGGAACTAAGGAAATTGCAGTACCCAAGCAAGGTGGTGATCGCAGGTCTAGATTGGATGAGTAGGAGAGATCCCACCCCCTTTTGGAGCCATATGGCGGCTTTCTCCCGGGTCTGGTTGGGAAAAGCTTGAAACCAAGGTGGGATGAAGCTTGCAAGCCACCTGCAGTTCAGGATTACGATCTCCGACGGGTTGCTGTACCCAGATGATCCGATTCCTGGCAAGATTGGACGCTAGTGGAAACGTGGGACGCACAGTGACAGAGGGGGAAGTCCGATATGGACAAGCCCTCGTGCGGTGCTGTTGGATATGGGATCTGGGTTTTTGGTCTGTGTAGCGCGGAAATGCCGCGGGTGTATGTAGTCAGGTTCCGGGATAATCCAGTCAGAATTCTGATCGGAAGCGCACACAGGCGGGACGACCAAGAACAACGACGGAGTAACGCAAGTCTCCGCAGGTGGATTGAGTCCTGATGCCTGGATTAATACAGTAAATGCCGATCCTGATGCGCGTGGGCAGTAGGCCAAGGAACAGGAACAGAGTAACGTTTTTTTTTTTGTTTTTGTTTTTTTTTTCTCTGCAGATGTATCGAGTCAGGGTCGTTGGATCGATCCATTCGACTGTGACTCCTCGGTGGGGCCGAAATTTTCCCGCGGATGGATTGTAATGCGGTACCGGGGTAGTTTCGCGAAAGACTGCCCTGGGTAGACCGCGGTGAGGAAAGATGTTCAGAGCAATACGCTCGGTGGTTTGAGGGTAGCGAGGAAAATTCGTATATTAAGTAGTAGATGAAAGGAATCCTCAACTTGAGTGACGTATGAGTGGAAGGGTTGAGTTTCCCTGATGGTGTTGAAGAATCAGGGGTTGTGGTGGAGAAGCTGGTGACGTCATGATAATAAAGCTCACATCATCTTCTTCGTATTCTGTGTATTTTCTTCGGATTGTGAATGAATCTTGACCATGGCCTGAGCTGAAAGTTACCATCCGTGAGGATGTCCTCGCAAGAGCTCTCTCTGCGAGAGGTGTCCGGCGTTCGTTGTGTGTTGCTTTGTCCTGGCGCTGAAGCCCGAAACGTGTCTTCGTAGTTGGTTCAGGTAGAGTCTCCGCTGTGTACATCAGGTAGACCTAAACTGAGGGTACTGCCACCGATTGAAGATCTCCAGTATATCCCGTCCGATCCTGGTAATCCCCGTTTTACCGTGAGGTAAGATACGGGGTTTAACAGTGGTGAGGTGAGGCTGTGTTTGTGTAGTGAGGTGTGAGGGCAGAGCGCCGAGAAGGGAGGGTGTGTTGCGGTATCGGGCTGCCCTTGGGGAGTCTCGCCCGATCTCAGTGAGATCGTTCCATATCCGAGGTGGAAGCAGCGAATACCTCTTACCGTCATAGCCTGGCCATGGCGGGCGGGCAGCGAGGCAGGGTAAAAACCTAAGCTCAGTGGTTAGAGCACCGGTTGGAAATGCGCACTGTGGTATAAGGTTGCGGGTTCAAAACTCCGCAGCCTTGCGCATGGACACCGGCAGGGCGTTAGAGTGACGCACGGCTGGACATACATCCCCTTGGGCTGACGCATGGTACTATTACAGACACTGCCTGCGCACCATCCAAGGGGTAGTCCTGGTTGTTGTATGCTGGGTCTTGACTATGCGTGGGTTGCTTGACGTAGCTATTGATTGTTCTGAAATTCTCCCCTGTTCTGGCATTCCATACATTGGCATCAATTCAGAACATAGCACATAAGATAGGGCATTGTAGCTACACAACACAGGGTGTGGGTTCGAGTCTGGCTAGAGACTTTGGGGCAGTTTCTTGCACAGACCGGCCCACCATTCATATGACAATACAACCCTACACATATATGTACAGAACTCAATTGGGGCTTGGTGGGGGTCCGAACTACTGCTGGGGTTGGCTGGGATCAAGGCTTCGCGCTTGTCCCTGTCCAGCCTCAGTATCTAGAACCATGGCATATACACATACATGACTGGGGGTAGGCTGGGGTTTTCAAGGCTTCGCGCTTGTCCTTGCCTGGCCTCGGTATCGAGAACCATGGATAATACACAGATAGCACGTACACAAATGACTGGGGCTGGCTGGGGCTCAAGGCTTCACGCTTGGCCCTGTCCAGCCTCAGTATCTGACATCTGTAGAAAGGAGAAACATGCCAGAATACGACACATATATAGTATACACATGCCAGAATGGGGGTTGGTAGGAGAAGCAGACATAATACTAGAGCCTGGCGCCCGATGTACCCAAGTAACGTGGCTTGCTTGACTGTGCCTCAACTGGGGCTGGGAGGGGCTCAAGGCTTCGCGCTTGGTCCAGCCTAGCCCCGGTGCCTAGAACTACTGTCTGGTCCRAGTCRCCCTCTGAAATACCATGGTGATAGTCCTGAGTAGTAATACTRAGGTAGGATGGTAGGGATAGGGGTGCGCTAGGAGAATTGCCGAGAGGATGGGTAAGGAGGTGGTCTTACGGTGAATAAGAGAATGTCAGGACAGCCAATAGCTGTGTCGGCAACCCCGTGTGTCCGGAGTCCGGTCTCTACAACAACCAGGGCTTTTTTTAGAAAAAAAAAAAAAAAAAAGATTTGCCAGGAGTTACCACACCTGGCTGCGACAGCTACTCCGAGCGGCGCGTTAGCGCTAGCCGTGAGTAGCGCCCGAATTTCCGCCCGACACACCCTTCAATCATCTCTCAGTATCTGCATCAACTTCTGGTCAGATTCATCCAGAAATTGCCAAAAAAAAAAAAAAAAAAAGCCCTATCCTTGTCTCGCATAGGGTGCCAGTCCAGTTGCTCTTCACCCACAATGCAAGGGAATGTTCAGACAACAAAACATGAAACGGAGGACGAAAAGAAGAGAGAAGAAAGGAGAGGAGAGCCATCTTTGCCGAGCACTAGCCCCTTGAAGGACGGGGCACTGCTGTTGTCCTCGCTTGGCCCGCTCTGGGTCTTCCGCAGGGAGGTCCATGCTGGAGGGGAAACATCCCAACAGTACCCAGACACACAGCATGGAGATCTCTAGAACGTCCCGGATCTAGATTGAGTCCCAATTGCATCTTTTTGACTCTAGATGGCCCCATTCCCACATCACACTAATTCGTCTTATCTTCTGAAGCATCCCTCTATTCCCATCCCCTATACCACCAGACTCCAGCCACTGCTCTGGTTCTTGCAATTCAACCCATTTCACCCTGCCACCTCCTTTCACTCCTTCCCAAAACCTCTTTCTTCAACTGCAACTCGCAGCATTTTCACAAATTTCACGCGCTCTCCTAACCCTTGCCCATCTCACCCTCCCACTCCCCGAGAGCCCTACCATCCTACCAGTGTACACTGAGTATCTATCTATCTACAGCGGTCCATTTTCCGAAAGCCCTTCTCAAAATGATATTTACTGCCCTTTACTTTGAATTGCACAACTTCAGCACAAGAGCCTGGCTCTGGCCTGCAAGAACGATCCCAGTTCATGGTCCAATGATGCTTTTTGGTTTATTTTGCTTTTTTTGGAAACAATGCTCCAGTCTTTTCATGGGTAGCAGCATGTTCCCAGCGTCCCATATGGAAATATACAGAACAATGTGAGATATTGGGCATATTACCCCGCTTCGGTGGAGAATAACAGGAATATTCATGAGAAAACTACTGAACCATTCAGAAAAGCCACAGGAAACATACCGAATAGTAGCGAATACCAAGGTACACAAGTGTTACACAACAGACAAAAGTCACCAAACTGAAACCCACCAAGGCTGTCATGTTCTCAATACTAGGTCTCTAGTACCAGGCCTCTCACCCCCAACTTGCCTAGGCCCTACGTTACAAGACAGCATGACTTGCCCCAGGTCCTGCTAGTGTCATCCTGGCAATGACCCCCAGTTGGCCACTGGAATGCCCCCCCCCCAACAATTTTCCAGATCTCTTGACCAGGCCTCACGCTCCCGCAAACAGCAGGTCTTTATGGCAGCGCCCGAGCAGAGGCCAGCGTCGTTCTGGCATCGGCCATCCATGGGCCACTGAAGGTAACAGTGTCAATGCGGCGTCAGATGAACTGCTAAACACCTCTGGAATATCCTGGCCTCCCCGTTCCTGTGATAACAGGAAATACCCCTAAAAGTTTGGGTATTTATTCAGATACCCCTAAAACATGGGTAATATGCTGAAATGCGTCTCGACAGCATCTGCTCTGGATCCTGCTGTTATGATATTGATAACAAAATCATCAGTGTATCTTACATAGAAGAGTCTTTTTGAAACCCGGATCCATTGGATCTGATTAGATTGAGGCTGTTGGTCGGTCGCGTTATCTCATTGGAGTATAGCCAAGTGAAAAGGCATCGGTTGTTGATACCGATATGCAAAGGTTCCAATCCTTTTAATCGCTGAAACACGGGTATGCTGAAATGCCCCAAACTTCTGCATCTGCACCCATCCCGCTCATTGGCAACTTTGCCATATGCCCTGGCCCTGGGCTGCAGGGCCTCATGCATCTCATTTGCACTCTGCAGGGTCCAATGGCCATAAATACTGGGGCATACAGACAAGTTGCCCAGGACCCGGTGGGGGTATATGCAAGAGATGACAGGTCCACTTGGCGAGTGGGGTACTTCGCAAAGTTTCACTACTGTCATAGGGGCATTTCGACGTGCCTATGCCTTTTAGGAGTATTTGCCGAAATACTCCAACTTGGCAACTTTCAGGGGCATTTCAACAAATTTCCCTTTATTCTTTTACTGGTCAATTAAACCACCACTACCTTTCACAATGTTGCAACAAGTGGGGATATAGCCTGTACCACATATTTCGGGGGCTGGGTCAAACGGCAGCCGCTGTTGATAAATTTCGTCAGTGGCCACAATTTCGTTTCGGTTCCGAGAAGTGCTGGAACTCGAAAACGTGTGGGGACCACCCCGCGGCCGACGTGAGGGAAAGGTAGTGGTGGTTTAAGGTTTAAACATCTAAAATTTTTGGAATTATCTGAGAAATTGAAGAAATACAGAAGAAATACTTAACACCAAAATACCCCCATCTTACCCTACAGACACGAAATAAAACCCCCCGGTGCAGACGTGCTGTTTAAACAACGATTTCGTCAAAATGTATATTTTATTTTTTTAACAAAATTGAAACCAACTAAATTGGCCCGATTGAGGTGGAAATTTTTAGGTTTTGAATCAGCAAAGAGGGAACATACTGGATCGCCTCCTCATAGATCAATGAGATCGTAATTCGACTGATATCTTTACTAATAATATGGCGTAGATTGGTTGCAACGACTTGCATAATAATAATGAGGAGGAAATGAGGTATTGGGTCTCCTTGATGTACCGATCTCTACAACTGAATGGGAGGTGCTACACTCTCATGAACCATTACCGCTGCTGTAGCGTTAGGCTCGTCAGCATGCAGGATTTCAATCCATCTCCTAAAACAAGGGCCAAAATTGAATTTCTCGAGGCGTTTATCCAGAAAAAATCAATCCACATATTCATAGGCTTTCCCAAAAACAATAAAAATGAATGGCATTGAATGCTGAGTTAGTTTTTGATTGCCTAGTAAGTTTAACCAACTCACTAATTAAACGTATATTATCTCGTATATTTGTATTCTTGTCATTTCTTGATTTACCCTGTTGAGTTGAATGGATAATATCTGCTATGACTTTATTCAGACGATCAACTAATGCTTTGGCCACCATTTTATACACCATTGTGAGTAAAGTGGTAGGTTTATAATTCCTGATATTGGATTGGTCTCCTATGAAACACCCGTGGACGCGTCCGCGGGGTCGAGCTCGGAGGGCGGCCGTGATCACGGCCGCCGCGGCTCCGACCTCAGTTGGGTGCGGCCGCGACTTTCAGGAATTGTTTTAGACTTTAAATAATTCCTTAAAAAAAAAAAACAAATGGGGTTGTAGGTCTTTTCGAGATCTAAATTGCGCAGTTTTTTATTTTATTTTTTGACTTCGTCTCCGAATTTTAAAAATTCAAAAACTAATTTTTTTAAGGCAAAAGTTTCTTTTTTTTTTTCCAAGAAAAAACTATGAAACTTATGTGTTTTTTTATTTTAAATCAGTAAATTTTTTGGATATGACCACAAGGCAAAAGTTGTTCTGAATATTTTTCAGCATAACATTTTTTTTTCAGAATTTTTTTAATTTTTTTTTTTTTTCATGGTCGCGGGGTCGTGGCCTAGGCCAGAGCTGCGGCCTAGGCCACGCATGGACGCCTCGGGGGGGGATTCATAGTTAGTCTCTTTTTTTAAATACTAATGTCAGTACACCTTGACTTAATATTTCCCTCTTATCCCTCATAATCCAAACAGCATGGACAAAGTCCACATTGTCCTAGGTATTAGACAGTGTTAGAGAATTTTAGAGTGTTTTGTCGGGGAATTCAGGGGTTCTGAGCATTCGAAGGACTATTGTGGTACTTGCTGCTTGAGTAGCCTAACAATAGGCCAACAGTTATCCACGTTTTTCCTAAATCTTCCTAATTTTTTCTCATAGTTTTCTGATTGTTCTTAGTCGAAACCCTGGTATTTCAAATAATTTGTATATTTTACATGGGACGTTGGGCCCGGTTCCCAGCACGTGTTGCTTCCCACAAATAGATTGGAGCATTTATCCCAAAAAAAAAAAAAAACCTGGTATTTCAAATAATTTGTATATTTTACATGGGACGCTGGGCCCGGTTCCCAGCACGTGTTGCTTCCGACAAATAGATTGGAGCATTTATCCCAAAAAAAAAAAAAAAAAAAAAAAAGATGAAACCTCACGCAGTTTCTCAAAATTTCTTAGGCAATCCATTTATTCCTGGGGTTTTCTCCTTTACCGTAAGCATGAGTGCAGTCCGTACTGCATGAGGCTCCTCGGTGACAAACATTTCCAACATTCCTTTTGTTCTTCTGTCGAGGGTTTAATCAAGGGAATTAGAAATTCATTTGTTTCCTTACACCGATTGTCTTTTGGGATGAGGTTTTGAAGAAGTCTCTAGTTATTTTGGTACAGGCGAGCGGTCAGATCATAAGCATCTCTCCTCTACTATTTGGATCAACTAGTGCTTCAATAATTGTCCTTTCTATGCGTGCTCTAGCCATCGCAAAATACCTCGCGTTCATGGCTCCTTCAGTATGGTAATGCTTCTATTTTCTCCTTATTCTAACCCCTTGCCATTGATATTCGATCTGGTTAAGTAATTTATTTTCAAATTCTTGTAGTTATTTTGTGAGATCATCTAGAGTTTTTTGTTCTTCAGACTATCTCCGATTTGCTCTTATTGTGGCAAGTCCTCCCCACCACGAAGGGTAGATCTGGAATATTACCTTATGGACTGCCAGATGGCAACCCTGATATGGATATGTGGGACGCTGCATGATGCTATTTGACTGGCACGGACCTCCTATGGTCCATGAAAACGGGCAACATTGCTCAGGGGAAACACTGACAACATCCCAACCACAGGGAACACCTTTGACCGGGCACTATAATTTTGAAATAGTACAAGGTTGAAGGTTTTTATGACCATCTGGAAAGCAAGATGTTCCCACGAGCATCAACAACATACCTCTAACTACTTGCACGCCAAACAGTATATCATTGACACAGTATGGTCAAAAATACATTGGGTGCCAGGTGTGGTCAAATCAACAGGAACAACAGGAGTCATTAACCAACAAATCATTGCAACTATTACAAGAGGAAGCAATAGAATCCTCAAACAAACATGACTTTCTGTAACTGAGGGGCCACATAGGCTGGCTGAATGAGATGTATACTTAAAATACGATGTCGGTAAAAACACAGACCTCAAATGGTTCAATCAAGAATCCCTGAGTGAACTTCAACTTCTCAAGATTAAGGCAAACCAGTTCTGGTCAGAGACAGATGTTGGCACTCTGTTGGTCATACTGCTGAACCTGAAAAACCTAGTGCTGGGGGGTTTACTGGACTCAGACCTGTGGCAAGTTCTTTGACCTTCCTTCCATAACGATTAATTTGAATTGATAATTGATTGTGAATCTGTGAAATGGCGAATTTCCGGGTAATTGACGCTTTATACAACAAAGATAAAACTTGAAAATCACTTAGAAGAAATGTTGATCTTGACCTCTTAGTCAAATCCTTGAATGTTAACAGTCTTGCTTCAGCGAAGTTTCAAAAGAAACAAACTATTTACGATCAATTGAAAGGAGTTGGGGGAAAGTAATGGTCGGATGTGATTTGTATACAGGAAACTCATCTGATAGACTCTGATCTACATAATTATTGCCACAAACAAATATGGCCCTACTCAGCATTTAGAGCTCACGCCCCTCGCCCAGGGAGTGTTGAGGTTGGTATCTGGATTCCCCCAGAATTAAGGTAGAACTTGTTTACTAGGAGATTAATAAGGTGGATGGTAGGTGGGTACTCATCTTGGCAATTTTGGATCTTGAGATAATCAGTATTCTTTGTCTATATGGGCCTAATGATGTTGGGGAACGCCATCGTTTTTTTGAAACTCTCTCCCCCATTCTTCCAATTGGAATTCCGGTGATTATAGCTGGTGATTTCAACGCGGCACCAGATAGGTACCTAGACCGTTGTAATATTCATACTCCTTCTCTGACTTATGTGGAATCTGATGAGATATTGATGAATAATCTGTCTCAATCTTTAAATCTTTTTTATTCGTTCAGAAAAATGAATCCCTCCTAGCGCAAGTACACATGCTTTAGGACAAACCAAGCAAAAATTGTTACCAAGTCTCGTATAGACTTGATCTTACTCTCCGAGGAATTAGGAGCTTTGCAGGTAGCTGAAATATTTCCCTGTAGCCCTCTCCTAGGTCTAAACCACGCGATGTGTGTGGCGATTATTTCCTTTTGGAAGAAGCCAGATCAAGGTAGAGGTTTCTATAAACTTAACACAACTCATTTTAAAATAGAGATGTTCATTGTTCAGATCTTACCTCAAAGATGTGTGGTCCTTCTCGAGAGAACAGAAGGTTAAAATACAAGATGGCATCAAGTGGTTCAACAACGGTCTAGTCTTTCTGGGACGTAAATGCAATGAATACTCAAAATTATTAGCAACTGAACGTCATTCTTCCGAAACAAGATTATATCAGCGTATTCAAGAATTACAACTCTTAGAAGTTGATGACAATGAGCTGGAAATAATGAAGCAACAACTCAAGAATTACAAGAATTAGAATCTCAATTATTTTCTTGTATGAAATATCGATGACAAGGTATGAGGGTTCGAGACAAAATTAGGAAACATCAGACAGAAGGATCTATGGATGCTAGATTCTTTGCTATGGCAAGAGCGCGTACCATGAGGACAGTCATAGAGGCATTGGCTCATCCTCGTCATCTACATGGTCCACTTGTTACTTCGACGACTGAATGCACTAAAATTGCAAGAGATTTTTTTAAAGATCTTTTTCTATCTGAGATTGGTGACATTCCACCGAATCAACGTAGTGTGAAGATATATGATTTTCTAACACCTTTGACCAAAACGCTCTCCATGGATCAGAGGGATCAACTTGATTTGCCTTTAACAAAAGATGAAGTATGGACTGCGGTGATGCTCACGGAGGAGGGAAAAAGAACTCCCGGAATTGATGGATTACCAAAGGAATTTTGGGAGTCAATTTGAGACTTTATCTCCCAAGACCTCATGGACTTCTATCACGCAGTATGGGAGTCAGGCCAGATGGGGGAGATTGTGGGGCAAGATGTCTTGACAGTATTATATAAGAAAGGAGATAAATGTAATATTAGAAATTATTGCCTCATTACATTGCTAACAGTAGTGTATAAGTTTATCTCTAATCGCCTGAATAAGTATATTGCTGATATCATTTATCCCTCCCAAACTGGGTTCATCCAAGGAAGGAATATTCAGGACAATATTCTGCTCATTAATGAACTCATCAAACTCTTCCATCAGTCCAAGCATAACGCAGCGTTTATTTTTATTGATTTTGAGAAGGCCTATGATCATGTTGATTGTTTTTTTATAGATAAATGTTTGGAATAATTTAATTTTGGCCCAGATTTCAGAAGATGGATTAGAATTCTGCATAGAAATGCCACAACAAGGGTTATGGTTAATGACAATGTGACACCTCCCATTGTACTTCAGAAGTTCAGAAATCAGTAAGACAGGGGACTCAATTGCTCCCCTCCTCTTTGTGATCATTATGGAAACTCTTGCATCCAACTTAAGACATCAAAAAGACATTAGACGTATTCAGATCTCCTCTATCCCTGAGGAAGCTATCCCAGTCTCCTCTCTCTTTGCAGATGATCTCTCTCTGATGGTTTATGCATGACAAGAGAATTTGGAAGCAATTAAGAGCATTATGAACATATTTTGCAAATTTTTTGATATGAAAGTAAACTGGGGTAATAAAACGTTGGGATGGTGGATTCATTACCAATGAGTGAGACCCCCCGAACAACCCTGCATTAAATGGATTCAATTAGATATTCTCATCAGAGTTCTTGGAGTGTCCCTATCAGCTACAGGTAAGCCAACAACCAACAATACATAGATTTTTCAACAAACTCAGTCGAAATCAAGGTTGTGGAAGATAAACATACATTCACATTTGGACGATCCCTGGTAATTAATAATGTGGTTTTAACTTCCATTTGGTATAAATTGGCGATATGGGCCTTAGATAAAGTTACCCTCAAGATATTTCAACGTCAACTAGCAGCTTTCTTATGGCGTGGGAACCATGAGCGGAAAAATGTTATTAGCAGAGTCGCTTGGTTATCAATAATCTAACCTAAATGTAAGGGTGGCCTTGGGATCATTGACCCTCGAATCCAAGTTATAGCTCTTTCCTTACAATGGAATAAACGTCTCTTACTTAACCCCATCACTCCTTGGAATCTACTCGCCAGTGACCCTCAGATAGACAAGCAGTCAGGAGTGACATCTGCAGGGATCCCTTTAGGATCACAATGATGAAAAACTGGAGGAAACTGCCCCTACCGGATAAAGTACCCCCGGAGAGAAGGGAGGAGGTATGCCAACAACCCTTATTTAACAATATGTTTATCAGAGATTCTCATTGATGTGTTCTTCACTGCATGGATGGCCCTTGGGAAGGATGGATCAAGAGAGGAATTATACGGATTAAGGATTTATGGAACCACGCAATTAGAGATTGGTTCTCAGCCTCTGACCTCCAAGACCGTCTGCGATATTGTCATCATCAAAGGTTTGCTCTAGACCAAATAATTGACATAATCCCCCTTGATTAGATTAGGATTATGAGAAAAGGGTCTAAGTTTCTCCCTTGGGACTGGGTGACAATCCATAATCATAAAGGGGTTGTGGGTAATATAATTGAGACTCTGAACTCAGATGATATCCTCATATCTATCTCAGATATACAAGAGGATGGATTCCTTATTTCCAAGGTACAAGATGACACTAGGTGGTGTAAGGCTGACCAACTTTTCCGTATTAGAGTGTTAAAAGTTAATGAGAAATGACATTCCTTCAAACCAGACACACCAATCGCTGATCTTTCATTTGATCCGCAGCATTGGACCTGGTCATGCCCAGGTAAGCAGGGGAGTTCATACTCTAGATCCCTACACACTCTATCTGTTAATCCACCTACAGAATGCTCCGCCCCAAATTAATTTAAAAGATCGCATTGAAAACCGTTGGATGAGGAATCGTAACATAGGCAAAGATGAATTGAGAAGGATCCAGTGGTTTCAAACTTGTAAATCTAAGCCAGCAAAGGTAGCCTCCTTACAATGACAAATTGTTCACCGATGTCTTCCAGCAAATGACTGGATCATTGACAGAACCTCATTAGAATAAAAAGGTATTGCTCAACCCTGGTGCAAGTTTTGTAGATCTGCATTCCCATTCAAGCTCATACCCGAGACAATTGAGAACATTTTTCTGTGGTGGGATAGGATTTGGAATCAATTGGGCACCACCCTCCCCTGACCCTAGGAATGGAAAACCCTCCTCTTAGAAGATTGGTACCCGGATCAAGTCGATGAGTTCACAATTAACCTGTTCACAATCGGTAGAACTGTAGAAGAGCAATTACTTGGGCAATCTGGTTAAAACGATGTATCTATGAAATGGAAGGCGCTCGCATGGATGACCCAGAATTCACTGAAAGTATTAAACTACATGTTCAAACCCATATAACTATTAAGTGGAAAAATGTAAAAGAAAAAATCCACTATCTATCATTACAAAATGAGATATGGTATCACATTAGACAATTCAATCGAAGCTGGCTTGGGGGGGGCCAGGGAGGGAGGTTGGGGCAGGTGGTGTGGGAAGGAGCATATGAGGATTCACAAGGGTGTTTCCAAAGGAATTATCGATCGGTCTTCAATGATTGGAGTGCTGTTGATTTTGCTATACCTTTAAGATCCTTATCCGATTTCCCGGACCCCTTTCCCCTACCAGGATCTTGTCTGGTTCCCTCTTCGTGGTACGGGTAAGGATAAAGAATGTCCCTTCTATTTCATAATGACATAAGGTAGGATTCTGTGCTTGGTTCTCAAGAATTTTTGGCGCCCTGGTTGGGTGAAGAGGCACATAGTTTCTATTTTCAACTCCTAAGGGACGCTGGGCCCGGTTTTCAGCATGTTCTGTCTGGTTACTCCAGGTAGACTGTGAGGACCCCGACCTCAATTTCCTCAAATATCAATACCAGCCTTGGGTTAGACAAAAAAAAAAARAAAAAAAAAAAGGACCCGGCCAGGAAAATGTGAGATTTAGACAATAATAACAAAATGAAATATGAACAATGCCAAAACACAGAGCACAACCAGACGTGGAGATCAGTGCATCACTTCACACTACGCTTGTCACCAAATACCATCTACCCTACACCTGTAAACCCGGTAAACCAGCAGCAAGTGTCAGCAACCCGCTGGTAAAAATCCTCAATCATCACCTGATACACCACAAGCCAGTCATTTCCCTATCCCAACAGCCCTCTTCCTCCCACCTCTCCCTCTAGATGTCCCCCCCCCCCCCGACATCCCGTTGTCGGGCGGCCGCAGATCAATCGGCCACCCGAAATAAGGGCTTTAGGAGTCTACATCTGCTTACTATCTCAATTTTTGACTCTTCTTTTGTCTGACAGGTGACAGAAAAACGGGGTGTCCGGGTCGACCCCTGTTTTCCGCTCCTCCACTCACTGACACGACCCTACTAATATATAATTTATTCAGCTATTTTATCCTGTTTTTGACACCCCTTGTGAGGGTTTATTTTGCCTTTACTTTTGTTTCCTCTGACCCTCGGCCGCGGGCGTGCCAGTGACGTTCCGCGTAGGCGATTTTGTGTGGCCAATTCGAGGTCGAAAATATGTTTATTTTCATGACAATATTAAAAATCGAAAATAAATTAAGGAATGATGAAAAGGGATCTAGTCTTCTCGATTTTGGCTTATCTCTCGTTTTTGTGTCTGATTATGTTTCACTGTGACTTTACCCCGATCCAAGGTGTTTCATTCACCCCCTTTTGACCCCTTATTTTTGTGTGAGTGCGAACCCTGCATTGCTGCACGTGTGAGCTGGTCCGGTCATGTGTGTCGGATGACTATTTTGGGGCGTATGGTCTAACGTCAGGGCGAGGGGACCGACTTTTGGCACGAGCCCTGCCCCGCCCGCCGACGAGGGATTTCATCATGTGAATTATAGTGATCCTCGGTGACTTGCTATTTCAGTCCTGCGTGACCTTCAGATGCTCCCAGTTTTCACGATGATGGCTGTCCGGCATCGCCGAGCTATTGATGGACACTTTTGACCGGTGGGCTGCATCAAGACAACGATTCTGTATTCAATTTGTGGGTTTACTCATGGACACATTTGGCCGGACCCCCTTTTATTTGGACACTTGTTAGGCTAGGATATACTTACCGCCTGTGCTTGGATTGCTCGACATTATCAGGCGCCGAGGAACGTCCGTGTTGTACCCAACACACTCATTCTATGGAGTGGCCGCATAGGAGGCACAGGTGCTGCAGGCAAAGGCTAGTTTTCTCAGGCCAGCAACGCCCAGATTTGAGACCACGCCCATAGTTTCGGAACTTTCGGGCCGCGCGTCCATGAGTGCTACAACCACAGGCTGTTTCAGGGTACCACACTCACGTGTGTTGCAGGGACAGTGCACAAGCGGAACTGATATAGCTGGCAAGGCAGCAAGGAGAGGGATCATGCGGGGACTGAGGAATCGGAGGGAACGCAGAGCTCGGATTGCGACCACAGGGGACCGCAGCGACATAGTACGTGCCCGTTCGCATGAGCAAGCGGGCTACAGTCATGGAGTGCATGCTTGCTGCAGTGAGGTGGAGCCTCCCTCCCCCAAATCTGTGGAAAAGTAGGTGAGTTAGTGAGAGAGTGAGTAAGATTGAGGTAAGAGAGTGCGTAGTGAGAGAGAGAGACTGTGCGGTGAGAGAGAGAGAGACTGCGCAGTGAGAGAAAGAGAGAGACTGCACAGTGAGAGAGAGAGAGACTGCACAGTGAGAGAGAGAGAGA
>BFEA01000434.1:131694-143228 GCA_003427395.1 Chara braunii
ACAGAATTGAAAATTTTTGAAGTTTTAAGATACCGGGCCGTTACCCGGCTATGGCAAAGAAAAATTAGAACTACTAAGGAAGATTGCAACTACAAGCCATCAACCCTCTTTACCTCCCTCCGGCAAGACTTACTGCAGAGCCACCATCTCCGCTGCTGCTGTACCCTAATTCCATCCTACTAGCTAGCCCTCCTCGCTAATAGGACGCTTGACATCCCACTATCTACTTATCCCACTCACCTCAATTTTGAGAATTTCGAGAAGATTTGAGAAAAATATAGAGAAAATTGGAGAAACGGAAATCAGAGCTAAAACCGCCACCAATCCAAGTCAAACCCTCACTACAGCCGAGAAACCGCCACTCAAGCCTTCAGTACTCGTACCAGAAGT
Source organism: Chara braunii (assembly GCA_003427395.1). Classification (NCBI taxonomy): domain Eukaryota; kingdom Viridiplantae; phylum Streptophyta; class Charophyceae; order Charales; family Characeae; genus Chara; species Chara braunii. The sequence continues at coordinate 132,085 of BFEA01000434.1, forward strand.
CGCCAGTTCTCACGTCCCCCTTGCTAGGGTTACAAGGCAAAACAAACTGCCCCAGCACCGAACTAACTGTCCTCTGACGGACAGGAAGTGTCTTCCTCCCTCGACAACTTCCTTAGCTGCCAACCCCCAACCGGGTTACAGGGTCACTGCCCCAGCCTCAGCTACGTTGAAAAAGGTGGTTATGCCTTCCACCCTCGGCATAGCTTCAATGACCTCAAGCTCCTCTCCATGGTCACAGAGCAACTGCCCCAGCACCGGCCACTGTCGCCCCACCCCGTCCTTCTGGTAGACTTACCACCCCGAGTCACCCTTCCCCTACTGCGCGAGCCCCCCCAAAATTACTTCCAAACCTTACTTCCGATTTTCTCCCTCCATATGACAAAACGAAAAGGAGGAAGGTAAGAACTACAACCACTAATAATCCAATGCAAGATACGTCGACCAAGCTTTCAGTCCTCGTACCAGAAATCATTAGATCTCATACCCCCTAGCTAGGGTTACAAGGCAACACAAACTGCCCCAGTACTGATCCAACTGTTTCTAACGGACAGAGAGTGTCTTCCCCCCTCGACACCTCTCTTAATTGTATAGCCCCTCCAAAAGGTTACAGGGTCACTGCCCCAGCAACAACTACGTCGGGCAAGATGGTTATGCCTTCCACCCTCGGCATAACTTCAATGGCCTCAAGCCCCCCTGGTCACAGAGCAAGTGCTCCAGCACCGGCCACTGTTGTCCCACCCCACCCTCCTGGTTAGACTTACCACTCTATGTCGCCGATCCTTCTACCCCCCACTTCCCACCAACCTCTAATTCAACCCTCCCCCTTTTGCTTCACCAAAACGTACAAAGATTAATTGTTTGGGAAGAAAAATATTTGAAAAGATTGCTTGAAAAATCAATCAGAATTAAACTGTAATTGAAGAGAAGATCCGATAGGAATTGATTATCCAAATTGGAATGACGAAATTTGCGAAAGATCATACGAATTTTAGGATTAGATATCCATAAAGGATTTTCAAATCAGAATCCCAAACCGTGATTTGAGAAACGGTAGCAAAGCTGTATGGCACAAAAAATTAAGAATTGTAAAAACGAATCAACAATCAATAGGGAAAATTCACTCAGACAGTAAACCAGAAATACTAAGCTGCCGACAAATCAACAGAAAGGACAGTAAATCAGAAAAACGAATCGACAATCAATTGAGAAAGGGAATCACGCAGACAGTAAAAAAAAAAGAAGTGTAAGAATCAAAAATGAGATTTTCAACAATCAGAATTACCGGCTTACACGAAATGATCCAACCCACATACCCATATGATCAGCGAGAGGGTCTATCCAAAGAAGAGCCAAGCTCATACTAAAGATACAATCAGCAATACAAACAAAAGTTCGACGACAGCACCCTCGCACTCCGGATGCCCTCATGACGAAAACACAGCTGTCGTCGATACCGCTCTGCCCTTCTTCAAAAAAACGGACTCGATGTCGCCTCCAGTCCTCCTCCCACTCCACGTGAGGACGCGCTCCTCCCTGTCCGCCTCCATCAACCGATCCTCCTCCACAAAAGCACGCAGGCAGAGAAGCAAAGGCAACCAATATGCCGAGAATCTCATAAAGACTTGCCCCCATGCAAGGACAGTCTTCCCTTCATCCAGCGTGCTGGCCTGCAAGATCACTAGGTAAAGCGTGAAGCCGGAGATGGCACCCCTGTGCTTTCAAAAGGCAGGCCACACCAAATCATGCCACATCGTCTCCACCCTCCCGCTGTCAAGTCTTACGCCCATTGCCCCCATCTGCCCACTGCATCGCTTGATCCTCCATCAGCTCCTGCGCCGCGTCGTGTCCGCTCCGACGACCACGTCGCCTGATCCTCCATTAACTCTTGCGTTCGGCGTCGTGTCTGCTCCGACGGCGCTCGAGCGGGGCGCAGCGCTCCCGGTCGCGCTCGATCACATGTCATCCTTGCTGAGGGCCTTATTACTTTTTTTTTTTTTTTTTTTTTTTAAACAACCCAAGGGCCCAAGGGGTGCTGATGACAGCAGACACCTCTAGCATGCTCGGGGAGGCTCCATCTATTGGTGGGGAGCAGCACCTGCAGGAAAACGGGTCCAGCGTCCCTGTAAACAAGCAAAGGTTATATACACATGCCACGTGTTCATCCTACTATAAGCCTGAGTGGTTAATGAGCCGACACGTAGGCACGCACCATTTCGTCCGATGAGTAGGCTAGATTGCCCTCAACCGAGGGAACTAACTGCCCATCACTATCTAATGACATATCCCTACTCAGAACCCTCGTTATACACTAACAAACACTTACTTCGCCATGAGGGGAAGAGATAATCAGAGTAGGGAGGAAGAAATTCATAGGGAATCAGCCACGTCTTAGAACAATAGTGAATCGCATGGGGTACCCTACCACGTGGTGAATTTATTGCAAAGGAAAGGTTGCAAGCACTGAAGTGACAATCCCCATGTGGCAGGGCACCAGTCGATCATGGAACAGCCCCGATCCGATCCTCGCAGCCCCATCGGCCCCACCATGTGGCCAAAACCTATATCAGTTGAATTTGCAACGAATTGAGATCGGCAATTACGTATGACAAATTGAGATCACCAAAATATGTGTGACAAATTGATGATACTATCTGGCATTCGCTAACCTACCTGTTCGTGGCACCATCTCGCTCCTCGCACCCCCACACAACCTTCCTGTTTACTAATCACTCCATTCCGCCGACCAACTCGCCCATCCCCCCAATCAAAATATAACGAATGCAGACCTTTGACTATCTGCTGAACAAACGTGACCCCTGCGGCGGTGGCCTTTCCTTCCAAGCTCATTCCTAAAACAATTGAGCATATTTTCCTCCAATGCCCAGGGTCGATCTGGCTATGGAGATGGTGGGATAGGATCTAAAATCAACTAGGTGCCACTCTGCACTGGCCCTAGGAATGGAAAACTCTCCTTTTGGAAACCTGGTTTCCGGGTCAAGAGGATAGATTCACAACCAACTTATTCTTAATTGGTAGGAGGGTGATCATTTGGGCAATCTGGACAAGAAGGTGTACCTATGAAATGAAAGGTGCGCGACTGGATGACCCAGACTTTACTGATACTATTAAACAGCATATTCAAACAGAATTATCCATTAAATGAGAATATTTAAGCGAGGAAATCCAACATTTATCCTTACAAATTGAAATATGGCACCACATCAAACAGTTCAACAGAAGTTGGCTTGGGGGAGACTAGGGGGGAGGTTGGGGCAAGAAATGTGGGAAGGTGCACATGAGAACTCGCAAGAGCCCTTCCAAAAGAATTACCGATTGGTCTTCTACGACTGGAGTACTGTTGATCCGGCTATTCCCTTAGGGCCTCTTTCTGAATTCCCTGATTTCTTCCCCCCTCCCGGTAACTGTTTTGTGCCCTTAGCATAATATGGATAAGACAAAGGCAAGGAGTAAGCGTATGGGGTTCTTTCCTCTCAACCTTTTATGGTTAAGATTTTGGTTATGTGCTTGGTATTTAAGACGTTCTGGCACCCAGATTGGCTGAAGAGGCACGAGAGGCACAAACCTAGTTCAATGGTTATACCCTTGGGGGAAACGGTGTCTGATTCCCAAGCGATTTCGTTCATTTGGATCACTTATTTCATTGTAAAAAAAAACATCATCATCATTAGTATGATCACAATTTACATAGAATCAGTAAAAGTTAATCATCATCATCATCAACATCATTATTATCATGATATGAGGGACGCTGAGCCCGGTTCTCTACAAGTTCGGTTCGGTCACTCCAGGTAGACTGTGAGGACCCCGACCTCAATCTTCTTATTTGTAATATTAGCCTTGGGCGCTGGGCCCTCAAAAAAAAAAAAAAAAAAAAAAAAAAAGAATCTGCGATGGAGCTGCGCTGTCCCTTCGATCTCGATCTCCATCTCCTTCATCCTCATCCCCTTCGTCTTGATCGTGACAGGCCGCCATCCAGCCGGGTCCATCACAGTCTCCTCTTCGATTAACGTGAATCCTTAACCTCCAAGGGACAGGTCCCTTGGGGATCGCCACCGAATGCCTGTAGCCCAACGACGGCCCAAGGATTCCCCGAGGAAATGTTTTCACATTTGTTTTCCATTTTTCACCCCGAAGATAAATGGAACGATAATTTTTTTGTGGGAGTTATGCGCCCAAGGTGTCTAACGAGCCTTTGTTATAAACCACCTGTACTTGGTCCAACTATCGGCCGCTGGCCTTTCCCGTTAACGCGCCGACACCTTCGGAGGTCGGCCAAGGGAAGGCTCAGTCGCTGCTTGAAGGTCGGGCCCCGGTACAGTTGGCATGATGCTATTTAGAACGAAAACTAAAAAAATAAAATGATATATGAAAACAAAGACAACAAAGAAAAGGAACGGGCAAAAACAAAAAGACAGACGGACGGGAGGGAGAGAGAGAGAGAGAGAAAGAGAGAGAGAGAGAGAGAGAGAGAGAGAGAGAGAGAGAGAGAGATGAAAAAGGGAGTGCACCTTCCCACGACAGTGTGAACATTCATTCCCATTTTTCATACTTTAGAAGAGAGAGAGAGAGAGAGAGAGAGAGAGAGAGAGAGAGAGAGAGAGAGATGAAAAAGGGTGTGAATTTAACGCGACAGCGGGAAGATTCATTCCGGTTGTCGGGACCTGTGGGTCCCGAGTAACGTCCCGGCACTTGAGAGTTTGTACATAGCCGAGTTGTGCAGGTCAGAGAAATCCCGAGAAAGGAGACAAGAGAGAGAGAAAAGACAAAGGACTAGGACGAGACTGCAGGAAGGAATGATGCCCTAAGCTAAATACCGAAGGGTGAAGGACCCGACAATGACAAGCAAGTAAGTAACAGGACAAGGGCGCGTAGGGGCAGAGCATGGGGTCAGGAGGGTCATTCAAATTCGGCTTGGCAAGAACCCGAGGGGCCATGAACTGAGCAAGCAGTGCGCGGCAGATGGCAAGAGAATATTGAAGTCAAAAGATGGATGACCTTGGTGACCGCGGGATGCTAGAAAGTAAGGGTCACAACGGGGTGCCAAGGCCATACGGGAAGGGGGCCTTGACGACCAGAGAGCACTAGAAAAAGAAGGGACAAAGTGTCGAGGACCACCGACGGGACAAAGTGTCGGGGGCCACCGATAGGACAAAGTGTCGAGGCCACCGATGAGACAAAGTGTCGGGGACCACCAATGGGACAAAGTGTCGGGGGCCACCGACGGGACAAAGTGTCGGGGGCCACCGAGGGGACAAAGTGTCGGGGACCACCGATGGGACAAAGTGTCGGGGGCCACCGATGGGATAAAGTGTCGAGGACCACCGACGGGATAAGGTGTCGGGGACCACCAACAGGACAAAGAGAGGGGGACCACCGACGAGACAAAGTGTCGGGGACCACCAGGCGGGACAAGTACCAAAGACTAGCACGGGACAAGTGGTGGGAACATGAGAAGGTCTCAAAAAAGATTGAGGAGCAACATGAGGGGAAATAATCAAAACAAGGTGTACCGTCAAGATCAATATCTTAACGACCAAGAATATTAGCACAACTTGTGCAAGCACAGTGGAAGCAAACGGGAAGACCAAAAGGAAAAGAAAAAGTAAAGAAACAAGGAGGAGGAGGCATGGGAGCAATCCAAAAAATCTCGGATTGACCCCTCTCAAGAAAATTGAGTTAAAAGAGACTCCATGTGAAAAATAGGCCTCCGGGAGAAAATCGGAATATGAGGGGTCATTGTGTGAGAGAAATAAAGGTAAAAGGAGGCTCCCATGGGCTTGAGGGAGCCACAGTTGCAGTCCAAGATACAACGCACTGCACCGTGGGCATAGGGAGGGCCAAAACTAAGAGGAAGAGCCTAGAAAAGGCCTTAACGACTACGTGACACTTGACATGCTAGAAAAAGAAAGAAAAAGAAAAGAAAAAAGTGGAAGAATAAGACAAATACAGGGAGAGGGAGTGAGTGAGTTGGCCGTCAGTAGGATTTGGTAGGTCCCTACTGTCCAGAAAAAGAGAAAAAAGAAAAAGAAAAAAAAAGAGAAAAGAAAACAAAAGAGAAAAATGCCTTAACAGTCCAAAACGGTCACTTGGGGAGATACATTCTGGAATATAGCGGTTGCAAAGGACCTTGATATTCTCGTAGTTTTGCAGAGAAAATTAAGAAAAATCAAGGCCCCATGCAACCGCGATACAACGAATTGCATGGGGGAAAGAAAAACATATTTTCGGTGCATCCGGAGTCAATATTGAGCCCGGATGCACTTGAAAATTGAGCACTTCATTTTCTTTCAACTTGTGGTAAGTTGTGGGGCTGTGGGACTAGGGAAAAGACCACAACTGCAGTCCGAGAAATAACGGACTGCATAAGGATGCCTAAGACAAGAGAAAATGAGTCATGGCAAACCCGAAAGGTTAGAAAAGAGTGATTTCGGCATGAAGCGAATAGAGACCGTTAACGCCAACTGTGAGATTAGATCTCGCCGAGAATGATCAGTGCACATGGGGCACTTGAGGAGGGGATATTGGAACTTACAAGGGCAAGGACGTCCCAAAATAAAATGGGACGACATCCGGGACGATGCCGAGGACTAAATGGACCCAAATAAAAATAATCGAAAAATGGGACTCGCGCCGGCGGGACAATCGGAGGGACAAAAAAATGGAACTAGTACGGGAGAGTGGCGGAGACTTGAGACGTCCAAAAGAAATTATGAGCCAACATGGGGAATGGTCAAACAAATCAAACGGCACTATCGAGATCAAGATCTAGACGGTGAAAAATATTAGCACCATTAGTGCAAGCACTAGTGGGATCAAGTGGGAGAGTCATGACAGAAAAGAAAACAAAATAATGATGATGGGAGGGTTGCCCAGCAGTCCGAGATATCTTGGACTAGCTAGGCATGCGAAAATGGGGCTCTACTCAGAAAAAAGGTTGTTAAAAGAAAATCGGAACAAAGGGGGTCAAAATTGAGACTAACGGAGGCAAAATGAAACCCCCATAAGCATGGGGGTGTAATTATTGTAATCCGCGATACAACGGTCAACTGCTGAGTCTGAATCTGGCCATAGATGAGTATCCATGGCCTAGAAAAAGACTCAACAGCCACTTGACACTTGTCACATCAAAAATAAAATAAAATAAAATAAAAAACGAGAGAAAATTGAGGGAGAATGAAACAAAAGGGGAGAAAAGTGTGGAGGAGAATGTGTCGGCCTATTAGGACTGGTACAGTAGGGACTGGCCGGTCCCAACTCTGACCTCATCCCTCCACATTTAGTGGAGGGCAATCTGGATTGCAGAGATATGGCCCTTGGGGCAATATCTCTGCAAAATCTGAATTAAAAAGAAAAATTTAAGAAAAAATGCAAAGAAAAAATTGTCGTTTTTTTTTTGGGCCATGGGCATGAGATTTCAATTCATGGAGGAGGGAATATGGCCTTTTTTTAGAAGGTCAACTCAAACAGCCAACTCCGGAATGAGTTGGCAACCCAAAATGAAATGAAACAAAAGAAAGAAAATGACAAAATTGTGCATTTGGCCCAAACGGAGGGCCAGATGCACCAAAAATTGAAAAAGTGAGCTTAGAGGCTTAAATTTGAAGCAAGGATCACCAAGGGGTAGCTCAGAATATTGTTGGTCTTGGATCTCTGCCAGATCCAAGGCTGAAATAACACCGAGGCTTAGAAAAATACCTCGACCTACAAAAAATGGGGTAGAAACTGAAAAAATCGAGAAAAAGACCCCCTAGGCCTTTTTTGCTCAAGTGAGGCTGCCCCTTGGACATTTCGACTCAAGTGGGCAACATTTTGAAAAGGAAAAGGAGGTTGAAGGAGGCCAAGAGGCAATCCGAGTTGGTACCAACCACTCGGATTGCATGTACTTAGCCAAAATGAGGACCAGTTACCCCCGGAGGGACCTAAGGTGGGTTTTTGCCTTGGGGGTACCTCGGTTCACTTTGAGGCACTTGGGGAGGCTCATAGGCTGACCGCTACTCCGGTTTCAGCCTACATAAGCTTAGGGAGCAACACGCCACACTCACATTTACATGCGGAGTGCCCATGCTGCCCAAGTGAGTTCATATGAGCACTTCTCTCACTTGGAGTAAGGAGAGGGGAACCCCTGCCAGTTTGGGAGCTTAGAGGAGACTGTGGACTAGTGTGAGGAGCTTTGGAGGCTGGTGGTAGTGAGGGTGGCCTAGGAAGGTGATTTGCCATAGCCCGCAAGCTGTGAGGAAGAAGGAAAGGCTAGAAGGAGTCTCATTTGCCCTCCTAGAGGAGAAAACTCCACAACCATAATGGTGGGAGCTTGCCATCGAAGGAACTGAGGAGGAGGAATGAGAAAGGTTTGAGCAAAAAGGGAGCCATAGCCAAGTGAAGGAGAAAGCATCACCAAGATTGATACTTCAACTCCAAGATATTAAAGGAAGGAATGAATGGTGAAAGGTATTTGCCCTCACTTGGTGGAGAAAGTGGGCAAGGGGAAGAATGTCGGTCCCTTGTGCCGCAAAAAAAGAAGACGCTTGAGTAATTGAAAGGAGGCAAGTCTGAAAGAGGGACCAGAAAAAGTTGGTACTTTTGTCAAGGTAAGTACCTTAAAGAGACATTGAGCGGGAGTGCGTCCCGGCAATGTCGGGCGTCAAGGAGAAAGTGGGAATAAGGACAAACGGGTTCTGGACTTAACCCTTGCCCTTGAATAATTATTTGAGCATGTTTGTGTAAAGTAAAGTTGGTTATAGCAAATGACAAAGACATAAGGCGGCCGAGAAGGTTGCTTAGATTAAAATAAAAAATTCAGGCATGTATACGGGACGGGGCCCCGAAAAGACTAAGGGGTGTATAGAAAAATGCAAAAGCTAGACAAAGAGAGACATGCTTGATGTACGCGACAACGAAAGTCATGGGTGGGACGACAAAACAGGGGACCAGGCAAAGCCCTAGGGAGGCATAGGGGGACCGCGAGACATGGTCCACGGGCTCGAGCCGAAGGGCGGCCGCATGCTCAACAAGGTTCTGAGGACTCATAACTCGATGAACGCATGTGTGGCCCAAGGATGACACTTGGCCTGCGCATAAAAGATGAAAGACTTTCAATAAACCCCCTGGACTGCATGAGCATTGGAAAGAGCAATTGCATGATAGCACCTCAAAGCATCAAGAAAAATTGTGGCCGACGGAATGTTTTCGCGAGTCTACCATCGGGCGAGAGGGCGGAGCTACATCCCCAATGTCGAAGCTCTCTCGCAAAATGGCCTATTCCCATCCATCGCAAAACACTAGGTAGGGGTGCCCGTGTGACGAACGGTCTCCGCCCTGAGCATGAGATCGGGCGGAGCAGAGCCAACCGGGATCCGCAGCAGGGTCGACTCAGACTCGAAAATCTAATAGGGTAAGGTCCTACACTGATTTCCACATTTTAGAAGAGAGAGAGAGAGAGAGAGAGAGAGAGAGAGAGAGAGAAAGAGGCGACGACATGCACGGAGGGCCGCGGCAAACTCGCCGCCCCTCTCTCACTCGCTCCCTCGCCGCCTCTCTCTCTCTCACACACACACACACACACACAAACACAAACACACACACACACACGCACACGCGCGCTCGCGCGCGCACGTGAATCTTCCCAACTCTCTTTTTTCGATTTTCGAACGGATACATAGCGGGGAACGCGGGAAGATTCACGCACGTGGGTAAGTGTGTGTGTGTGTGTGTGTGTGTGTGTGTGTATGTGTGTATGTGTGTATGTGTGTGTGTGTGTGTGTGTGTGTTTGTGTGTGTGTGTGTGTTATAATGTACGCATAGCATATCATGCTATGAACTCCGTAACATAACGGCTTGCGTGGCGATCCACGAGATATTCACCGCAAACCATTCCACTACGTGATCCTGAAATAAACAATCTACAACATCCTCATTTAACCCATTCCTGACAACTCCAAAAAAACATCTTAAACAATCGAGCACCACACTGAAACACACAAGCAACACACACGACAGGAAAAGACAAGAGGCAACTACAAGACAAAAGCAATGAGACAAAACATCAGATGAAGGCGTCGGGGGAGCTGGGAGGGCATGACACCGAGCAAACATGGAGCACACAAGACATGCAAAAAACAACAAGCATAAAAAAATACAAGTACTAAAAACCAAAAAAAAAATAAAAAAAATAAAAAAATTGATGGTGATAGATTGTTTGGTCGGAGTTGGACCGAGTCCGACCGACCCGTGAGGAGGCTGAACCCTCGACAATCTGTGGAATCTTCTTATTTGATGGTTTCGGTCATGAACCCTTTGACCCTTGTTGAAGGCAAACTGTCCCGAAGCGGAACATAGCAGCGGGCAACAACCTTGTGAAGCACGAGGCAACACTGCTGCACAACGCCAAAAACGACTGCAAGGAACAACATGGCACACAGGGCATGCAGCGCGACAACCGTGTAGTGAAGCACAAGACAACACAAGCAAGGCAACAGCACCGCAGGGGGCGACAGGGCAAGCGGACCAGCAACTCGGCAACCGTGGATTGGAGCACAAGGCACCAGCAACAAGGCAACCAACCTACAGGGCACAGTGGCACACAAGTGGCAAACACGGAAGGCACGACCAGCGGATTAGCAGCACGGCAGCGAAGCAGCGAAGCGCACGGTAACACCAACAGCACGGCCACACCACACAGTAAACGCGTCAACCTGCAGAGAACCACGTGCGAAGCAAGCAGGACAGGCAGCAGGGCAGCGGCGGAGGGCAGACGAGGACATCCACACATCCAACACGGAGCAAAGCAGCACATGACCTAGTCACATCACGATTCAACCCCGCAGACTGTTGCTTACCACCACCTACTGAGCCAAGGAGTCACTCAGACTTCGTCATCACCTACAGGCAACACAGACATCCCGAACCGAGCGCCCCCCATAAGACTGCAGTCACGGTAGGCATTCCAAACGAGGAACCACGGACTGTTTGGCCCTACTTAAGGATGCTCAGTTGGTGACAAAACAAAAGTACTTGGAGAAAGTCAGGGGAGAACAGACAACAGAAGAAAGAAAACATACAACTGATTGTGTGTGTGTGTGTGTGTGTGTGTGCGTGTGTGTGTGTGTGTGTGTGTGTGTGTGTGTGTG
>BFEA01000434.1:151248-163473 GCA_003427395.1 Chara braunii
GTGTGTGTGTGTGTGTGTGTGTGTGTGTGTGTGTGTGTGTGTGTATGTGTGTGTGTGTGTGCGCGTAAACACACATAACACACATATGAGGCATCTTCTGCACAGTATATGACCATGCACCGTATCACCACAACACTCCAGGAGGAAAGCACGCATATGAGTGACTCAAGTAAACAGACAATCCCTAAGGTCGCATTGTAGGTCCAATTCTCATACAAAAGGCGGAAAAGAAATACAAGACCGAAAGACAGACAAGCGACACAAGATAGCAAGGCACGAAAGACAATGAAGCGAAGGACATAGGCTGGAGGGCAAGGGGGAGGCGAGTGGGCAAATACAAGTCTCGAGAAAATGCAAAGATGGAAAAAAATGCAAAGACTGAAAAAAAATGAAAACTGATGATGAAAGATTGTTTCGTCCGAGTTGCACCGACCCATCAGGAGACTGAACCCTCGACAATCTACAAAATTTCCGTATTTGATGGTTTGGGTCATGAACCCTTTGACCCTTGTTGAAGGCATACTGTCCCCAAGCGGAACATAGCAGCGGGCAGCAACCCTGTGGAGCACCAGGCAACAACACGGCTGCACAACGCCAAAAAAGACTGCAAGGAATGACATGGCACACATGAGATGCAGCGCGGCAACCATCCAGTGAAGCACAAGGCAACACAAGCAGGGCAAACACACTGCAAGCGACAACAGGGCGAGCGGACCTGCAGCTCGGCAAATGTGGAGCGGAGCACAGGGCACCAGCAACAAGGCAACTAACCTACATGGTACACAAGCAGCAAACACGAAAGGCACGAATAGCAGATGAGTAGCACGATAGTGAAGCAGCGAAGCGCAAGGCAACACCAGCAACACGGTCACATTCCTCAGCGAACACAACAATTGGCAGAGAGCCACACGCGAAGCAAGTTAGACAGGCAACAGGGCAGCAGTGGAGCGCAGACGAGGACTTCCACACATCCAACACGGAGCAAAAGCAGCACACGACCTACTCACATCACGATTGAACCCTACAGACTGTTGGTTCCCACCACCCACTGAGCCAGGGAGTCACTCCGACAAACATCCGTCATCACCTACAGGCAACACAGACATCCCGAACCGAGCGGCCACCATAAGACTGCAGTAGGCACTCCAAACGAGGAACCACCGACTGTTGCTCAGTTGGGTAAGAGAAAATACTTAGAAAACGATCAGGGGAGAACAGACAACAACGGGAAAACAAACAAACATATAACTGATTGTGTGTGTGTGTGTGTGTGTGTGTGTGTGTGTGTGTGTGTGCGTGTGTATGTGTGTGTGTGTGTGTGTGTGTGTGTGTGTGTGTGTGTGTGTGATGTGTGATGGGTGTGTAAACACGGCCACCCCGTAAAGTACGGAAAACAAAGGACTATAAGTATGTCATACCGCAGTTAGTTAGCAGAAGATTAACATAGGTGGTGTGTGTCAACCATCAACTCGATGTGGAGGATGTGTGAGGGAATTTTATGTAAGTGTTAGGGGGGAGCAGGTCAGTAGTTAGAGTAAATAGTTAATAAATTAGAGTTAGGAATGGTTGTCTGGGGACAGCCATAGGGGGGGTGCACGCCCTGAAGCCCGCTTTTCACCGCTTAGCACCCATAGCGGCTCATCAGAGGGCTAACCTCTGGCTCCCTATTAGTAGTTGGTGGGTTATATTAGCAGGTACAACAGAAATAGACACAACATTTAGGAGCATACCTGAAGGTGGAAGTTTTGTGGAGAGGACGCGCCGTTAGCTGCCGCCATCGCTTGCAAACTCCGTCTGTAACAGCTCACACGAGTAACAAATGCTTTCGAGTCGTGCGTTAGGAGCCAGGTAGTGCCAGGTTAGGAAGAGTAAGTGTCTTATTGTACGAACGAGCTTGCGGAGCTACTCGTCTTTCCGAGAGGGGGGGAAAGTGTGTAGGTATTATTTGTAAAGGGAATGTGATGTGTGGTGTGGTGCGAGAGCTACAGTCATGCTCGCGCGATGTGCAGCAGGTGTGTTCGTCAGCATAGTAGGCAGCACTGGGCTGGCGTGTGTGTGCCATTGTGAATGGAAGCTTGCAATTCGTGTAGGGCTTTAGAGGGTGCGTGGGCACAATTCGGGAACGTTTTTTTCTTTGGTATGCTTTTTAGCAGGGGTGAGGGTGGGTGTGTATCTACTGATGACTGACGATTGTAGCGCTTGCGGGCGTGCAATGTTTGTCTGCTATGCGTCTTTGCGCGGGTTATGCTATGTATCGGCAGGTTTTCTGAAGTCTGCTAACTTGCTTTTGTTTTACGTGCTGTCAGTAGAGGCTATGGCTCAGAGGTCTGAGTTTGTTCGTATCGCCGAGGTCAGCATGTTTGTCATCTGCGCGAGGAGGTGTAGCTTGGGGAATATTTGTCGTGTGGAATGGAGGTGAAGTTATGGAGGGGGTGTGTCTTTCTAGTTTTGTCCGTTTGTTCAGTTCTAGATCTCGGGCGACCAGTTCTTCGTAAAACACATGTTTGTCGTATCTTTTTTGTCGTATTATTATTGAAACAGTGCGTCTTTTCGTTTTGGTGTGTGATTCGACAGCGGCCTAGAGCTGTATTTTTACTGGTCCCTATGCTTGTGTGGTGTGGGGGGTCTGTTTTGATTTTGAGTCAGGTATGCGTGAGACCCATAACTGTTTCTTGCTTATGTTTGTTATTTGTTTATATATTATGTTTAGTATGTTCTGTAGTTAGGTATATTGGTTTATATTAGTCATGCCATGGTGAGAGGGGGTTGTTACAGTTGAGATATTTACGTGTGAGTTTACTGGTGGGTATGTCTGTATATTTTGTGCATTAAAATTTAAAAAACATCGTATATTACTAATAGCCAATTATTTATTATTTTTGATGAAGATACTGTGTGCATTATTATTTGTTAATTTTTGTCATTATTGTTTTTAGTATTTTTTTTTGCATGTGTGTGTACATGTGTGTGCTTGTGTGTTTTGTGTATATGTGTGTGTGTGTGTGCGTGTACATATGTGTGGGAGTGTGTGGGTGTATGTGCTTAATTGCGAGTATCGGAGTAAAGAGTGTGTGTGTGTGTGTGTGTGTGTGTGTGTGTGTGTGTGTGTGTGTGTGTGCCGTGGGGACGGGACTCAGGGAGGGAGGACCCCTCCCCGACCAATCAATCAATCAATCAATCAATCAATCAATCAATCAAACAATCAATCAATCAATCAATCAATCAATCAACCAATCATCCAATCAATCAATCAATCAATCAAAAAAACAATCAATCAATCAATATTTATTTATTTATATTTTTTTATTTTTTTTGTTACACACCCAAAACAAACCCCCCCGAAATTCAGTTTTTTTTTGTTTGTTAAGTGGCTTCTGGAGGGGGACGCCATGCGAAGGGTGATGCGCGCGGTTCGTTTTCGAACGCGTGGCTCCGCCTCCGCATGACGCGTTCGTGAAGTTGCTCGGCCACATGGCCGGCCTCCTCGGCCGCGGATGAGGCCGCATGATCCGCGCCCATCGGGGACACATAGTTCAGGTCCATTTTGGGGCGCAACAACTGATAGGCTGACTTGACCGACTGTGCATGCAGTTGTCATTGTCCTTGTCTTCCCTTGCCCATGGTTAGTGTCCAGATCTAGTTTCCGGGTCGAAACCAAGGTGTGAGGTTTGTGTGGTCGGTTTGTATGTCAGCACTCCATCTTTTTCTTTTAAAACTCGGATTCGGAATAACTATGGTTTTTTATACCATCACACTTTGTCTCCTTTTATTCTTGTAAGCCTATCGTTCGAGCCCTTGTGGAAAAGGTTAACCAACACTGCCTCTCCTCCCTCTTGTGGTTGGAATATGCCCACGATATTTCCTATTACTCCCTCATGTTCCTTTATGCCCACCCAGTCCCCCTCTTCCAGTGTCGATCTTTTTTTCAGGATGCGAACCCAATCTAAGGGGACCGCAAATATAATTGTCTCTAGTAAGGTCTCCCCTACCTTTTGACAGTATCTTAGTTTTTCTCTCAGCTTAGGTTTAGCAATGCGATTTGTCAATGCCTTTGTGATCCTTTTATATACCACAGTCAAGAGTGTAGTTGGTCAATAGTTCCTAATATTTATTTTGTCCCCTTTCTTGTGGAGTAGGGTCAATATCCCCTGCTCCACAAATTCTCTCATTTGTCCCGTTGTCCAGACCGTTTGATAGTATTCCATCAGATCTTGCGAAAGGGAGGGCCACATTGTCTCCAAGAATTTCCTTGGCAGCCCATCTATCCCAGGAGTTTTCTCCTCCATCTGCATTAGTGCAGCCCATATCTCCTCCTTGGTAATCGACATCTCCAGGGCTGCCCTTTGTTGCTCTGCATAACAAATTTCTTGGATTCTTTGATCCTCAGGAGAGTGTTTACACAGGGATGAAAAAAGATCCTGGTATAATTTTCTAGCTATATAGACATATTGGGGTGTAGTTGTGGCTGGTTGTCCCCGGGCATGTGTCAGATCTGTAAGGGCATCAATAGTCGTCCTCCCAGTCCTAAGTCTGGCCATTGCAAAAAAATGTGCGTTCATGGTTCCTTCCGTCCTTTGTTTTTTAAGCTTGCCTCTTATTCCTGTACCATTCCATTTATGCTCAATTTTGTTGAGGGGGTGAACCTTTGTTTGTTGTATAGCAACAGATAGGTCGTTACTGATTTCTCCTTGGGTTTGCTCTTGCTGTTGGTTTAGATCTTGTAAGTGGTTTTGGAGTTCAATCTCCTCTCTATTCCTCTATGCAGCTACCCTTTTAGAGTATTCACAACATTTCTTTGTGAGGAAGGCTAAGCTATTATTGAACAATACAATATCGTTCTGAACTGTATCTTTGTGTGACTGCCAATAGTGTCACTTGTCTTTGACAAAAGATTGGAATGAATGTTGTGTCAACATTTAGGTGTTCAGTTTGTAAAACCCCGGCCCTAGGTCAGATTTTTACGAAACGATAGGATCGCCACACACATAGTGTGGTCCAGGTCGGGGTATGGGCTGTGCGGAAAGATTTCTGCAATCAGGAGGGAGCCTTCAATTGCCGTGGAGATTAATATTAGATCAATTTTTCATCTAATGATTCTTTTAGGTCGATTTTTTCGTAAGCAAGAGAAAGTGCGCCTGGTGGAGTGTAGTTTACGGAATGAATCGTACACATATAGGGAGGAGCAAAGGTCAATCACAATTTGTTCATCTGTCCCCACGTATGTCGGGCACGGGGATGGTATGCGCCATCTGCCTAGCCATCTGTTCGGTGTGACATTAAAGTCACCCACTAAAATTATGAGAATCCTCTGTGGGGATTGCGAAACCTTATCCTTTATGTTCTAAAAAAAAAACTTCCTCTCCCCCATCTCATTTGGACCATCAATGCAGAGTATTCTCACTACTCTTAGCTCCAGCATGATCAGGATTGATACCCATCGCCCTCCCTTGCGATCTGCATCCCAATCCACTGGTATAGCCCTAGAGTCCCGGGGAAGCCAGATGGCAACCCCGACGCTCCCGGGTCACGGGGCATGTGACCTGAAAACAACAATTTCGTCAAAACGGACATATTTTATTTTTTGAACGAAATTGAAAACTAAAAAATTGGCCTGATTTAGGTCTATATTTTCAGCTCCTGAGGGTACGACGTTCTGAAAACGCCCTACCCCCTGGATGCAAACGAAGTCCAGATACATCCAGGGGGGTACAGCGTTTTCAGAACGCCGTACCCTCTGGACTCCAGCTAAGTCCAGATACATCCAAGGGGTCCGACATTTTAAGGACGCCGGACCCTCAAGAGCTTGAAATTTCCACCTCAATCGCTCTAATTTATGAGGTTTCAATTCTGTTCAAAAAATAAAATATGTTCGTTTTGACGAAATCGCTGTTTGAAGGCCTGGTGCGGCCAGATCATTTTATGTGTAGAGTGGTGATCTATCGTATCCATCAAATGTGTCTCTTGAACGCAGATAACATTTGGCCAGTCCGTCCCCCCCACTCCCTTTTTCTGATCCCAAGTGACCTGTCTCTTTTGTGCTGTGGCCGTTGCTAGACCATTCATGTTCAGGGAGCGTAGGTCCAAGTCTGCCTCTCTTCTCCCTTTCCTCTAGTTCTGATATTGATTGTGTGAAACCTTAATAATATCCATCTTTTACTTTTTTTCCAACTTTTGTCAGTCCCCCCCCTTTTAAAGACGCTCCCATTCAACCACATCTCAGTCATCCTTTTTGGCCCCAGCAGAATGCAGGTATCCCTCCTTAAGGATCGTGGCCAGGGCTATCGTAACATCCTGCTCCGACTATATTTTACTTGCTTAATCTTTAGGAGTTGCAGCTCCAGGAGGGTCGTTTGCGTAAACCATCGCAGACCCGGTTCCTTGTTCAACTTGGGATCAAAAAGCACATAAACATAGTTATCAGCCAGTGATTGCTCGCCATACGTCGCTCTTCTGGTAGCGGTTACGCCTGGTTGGAATGTTTCTTCGATAAAGGAGTGTACTTCCACCATAAAGTGGCATGTCCCTGATTGGGACCGTAAGGGGAATTGGGGGGACCATCCTCCTAGTGTCACTTTCCCATGCAGAGCCCCAGGATCGTAGACAGGCTTATCTCCCATCTCCCCTCTTTTTTCCGGACCGGGATCACCATGACCGCAAGTTTGGAGAGGCTGTTTGTCCCTTGGCCCCCTTCCAATAGATGTCTGATCTTTTGCCTTTCGCTAACTAGGGGCATCCCTGCCTACGTATCCACAAGAGGGTCGGGGGGAGGAGGGAGAGGAGGAAGGGGGGAGGGTTGCGGGAGAGGTTGTGTTCCATTTTCTAACGGGTCATCCTGCTTCTTTTGATGTTCCGTTTCCTTTTCTTGTCGGCCTTCTTCCCACCTACTTCCCGTAGCTCCAATTCATTCTCTTGGTCCTTCCTGTTGTTCTCCCTGACCCCGTACCCTTGTCGCATCATTCACCAGTACCACCCGTGTCTATGTCGGCGATCCCTCCTGATCCCCATTTCCTGCGTGATCCCCCGATGCAGATCCCTCAAGTGGTTGTGGGGGGGAGAATCTTGTGTGTACGATCCCTAACATTTTACGAGCAACCTCCTCCCATTGCACCTCTAGTGGGAGCCCTTTTTCTAACGCCGTTTTTAGGCTTCTGCTATTTTCCAACAGGGGAACCAGCCCCCTGTATGTATCATCCCAAAATTCTTCTGAGAGATTTGCATATCTATTCTGCTGTGTGTCGGAACGACGAGCAACGGGGGTCGTTAAACTCCGTTTAACCTCGTTGAATCACCCCAGGGGCACCGTCGAATCCCGTTTAACAGAAAAACGGGGGTCTCCTGTTGAATCCAAAAAACGGGATGGGCGCGTTGGGCCTTGGATATATGGCCCTACGCGCCCAAACACTAAAAACAGGAAAGAAAAATTAAAAAAAATGACCCCTATTAACAGGGTGGGGTGGCGAAAAATGCCCCCCCCTCCCGAAAATCAACTGCAAGAGGGAAAAAAGTTGGTGTCACCCCATCCCTCAACACTGTGAGCATATGTGTGTGCATGTCCTTTTTTTTTTTTTTTTAATACAAATGCTCCAATCTATTCGTCCAGTCTCATTTTCAAAGGGCCCCTACGGATTAGCAAGGACCCCTCGTGGGGCAGAGATGGACATCAGACTTGTAGACTGCCTATGTGGGCCGAGAATATACAGTCTGGATTCAAATTCAGGTGTGTGGCACTCTGTGCATCACATTTATGGGTCACTAATTCTCTATTTTCTCGTTTTTCTTTTGTTTCTCGTTTTTCTTTTGTTTTCTCATTTTTCTTTTGTTTTTTCCTGTGTAGCATCGTGTTTGGGTTCGGTGACCGAACCCAAACGTTCGGGACCGAACGCGAATGAGCGCTGAAACTCTCCGAACGCGAACAAAAAGAAAAAAAGTTATCCCAAAACTATGAAAAACATATATATGATGTAAAATTATAATACGAACAACTTTTGCGTTGGAGGTATGCTCAAATTCCTAACCGAACTCGAGTTAAAAATAAAAAAACAATTCATTTTTTTTTTTTTAATATGTTCGGCCGAACACGTTCGGGTGGTGTTCGGTCGAACACCCGAACATGTTCGGACGTTCGGAAAAGCTCCGAACATGTTCAGTGTGCTGTACAATTTTTTTCTCGGTTTTCTTTTCTTAGGAATATGTGCAGTGGCCCTAAGGGCGTCTACTCACCACATGCTGAAAGACCTTCCACGATTCAGACCCCAAATTCGGGTCTCATGGTCAGAGGCCCTGACCAAGAAAGGACGAAGTTAGTCATTTTCATAAAGTTCATAGTCGGGTACCTTAGCAGTCTAGTCCAACAGACACCCAGCAAATATTCACATCTTAGGGGAAAAAATCACGTTTCATAATGAAAAGTCATCTTGAAGAGTCACATCCTACGAGTAAAAGGCAGTTCCACAAACCAGATTCGTGTCCTAGTGGCAGGAGTCACAGCCCATAGTCGAAATCATATGCCAAAATCGAAAAGTCATGACTTAAAGGCCCAAGCAGCAGCAGATCAATGAAAATTCGGGAAAGTTCCAGGCCTTGACATTTGAAAGCAGACAGGTCGTGGGCCTCTACTCACCACATGCACAAAAGACAAAACATATGGCAGCGTATTATTCCACGTTCTAGCAGAAGATCATCTTTTTTTTTTTTTTTTTTTTTTTTGAAAGCCCGGGATGTTGGAGAGGCAACGAACCAGACCCGCGGTGATTGCTGGTAGTAGCAGCCAATGGTTGTCCTGACAGGACAGACCACCTACCCCACCCATCCCACGTTAATACTCCCAGCGCACCCCCTGTCCCTACTATCCTACCTTAGTGTGACCAGCACTCAGGACCATCACTCTACCAGTATTGAGGGCAACTTGGACCAGACAGAAGTGACAAGCACCAGGGCTGGGCCAACCTCCCAGCCCTAATGGAAGCGGAAGCGGACGAACCTTGCCGTACGGGAACTTCGGACGCCAGGCTCATGAAATCTTCTACACGCCCAATTCAGAGAGTCTACCCAACAAGATTATCTAAGAAAGGCAGGTCAATGCCCGCGGATACATCCTATCGCACTTCCCCTAGCTTAAGTTGTATATGGGACGCTTGGCCCGCTTCCCATCAGGTGATGCTCCCCACCAATAGATGGAGCCCCTTCCCGGGTGCTAGTGGTGTCTGCTCTTACCAGCACCACTAACACTGGGGGGGGTGTTTAAGAAAAAAAAAAAAAAAAAAAAAAAAAAAAAAAAAAAAAAAAAAAAAAAAAAAAAAAAAAAAAAAAAAAAAAAAAAAAAAAAAAAAAAAAAAAAAAAAAAAAAAGGCATTTAGTCCCCCCTCTTTTCGCAGAGGTCTGGGAAGGCAGCGCCCAGTAATCCGAGCCTCGGCACGGCTTGGCATACCGGTCGGCCAAGGCTCGGACTCGATAGCAGGGCCAAGTACTGGTGGTATAATATCTTATTCTTGAGTCCTGTTCATCACACTGGCGGTCCTTGGACATGTGCATCACTCATCTTCACATGAGCTTGCATCACTTAGGGGCTCGTTCGACACTCCTTGGGGCATCCTCGGAGCCCGAGAAAAAATTCCTTTTAGTGAAAAGGAAATTTGGGCCCTTCGTTCCACCTGTCCTCGGGGACGTCGCCCGAGGACGTTTCCTTGGAGCGATGTCAGAAAAGAAAAAAGGAAAAAAAACAAAAACAAATGTGCTTAAGGCCTTCAGCCAATAGGGTGCCGCCACGATCCAGATTCTCAGTTGTAACGTCTCTCTACGCGTGTGCCCGCTCCTCTCCGTGAAAAGCGGATTCCTTTTGCCCAAGGGACCTCGTGAGGTCCCTTGGGCAAAAGGGAGAAATGGCTGGGGAATCCTCGGAGCCCGAGGAATTTCCTTCGGAGTGTTTTCCCTTTTTTTTTTCCGACTGCACCCCCGAGGATAAGTGGAACGAACAATTCCTCCGGGACTTTAGGCGCCCGAGGAGTGTCGAACGAAGCCCTTAACCTCAGAGCTATTAGGGAAGCACCCAAGCCCTGCCATGTGGCAGGCCGCCAACCACCCACAATCAACCAGTTCCCTTGCCGCTCTGAACTCTCCCATCACGGGGGCTGTGGGGCAGCTTAACAGACCATAGCCCAATATGAGATAAAATGGTAACACTCTGCAAATATACGTGGAAAGAAACAGCCACTCATTTTTATAGATGTGTAACACTGTGTCTTACATGGACAAGCCTCATGTGGCCCAATCAATATAGAGTGTCACTACCAATCTCTTTTCTCTTTCTTTTCTCAAAAGGGTAACAGTCTAGAGATATATCCACAGGTGACCAGGCCCAAAAAGGTAGTCTCTTCCAGCAAGGCACAGCTCCGGAGAAAGCAGGCCGACAACAAACATTGATGCTATAACTGTATATGATATGTCATGATCTATTGATTATTGAACTTCTGTTACAACTGGTATTCAGAGTGTCTTTCAATTGCCCTCGAAAACGGTTGACGTTGGAGAGCGCCGCTTCAGCGCTGCTGCTGCGACCGGTTCACAGTAGCGACGCGCGAACCACCGCGGAAGACAGGGACGACTGGAGGTTGGCTGCCATAGCCCGCAACGGGAGAAGACGCTGGTGATGGCAGAAGGTGTCTGGAAATAGGAATGTCCGCGGGGGTCCCCTTGTAGTAGTGTCCCTCGGCAGGCGCCGGGACTCTGGGCACGAAGTGGGGAAGCGAGGTGCTCCCCTTCTCGGGTAAACAACAGCGAGCAGCGTTCGCAGGTCACGGGCGTCAAGAGAGATTACCGCTGGGAGTGGAAGAAACAGGTGGGCGAGAGACACAACAGGAGTAGCAAGGAGAACTGAAAACCGGAAGGTGGTGGGGACTGAGGCTGGAATCGGCGAGGCTGAAGTGAGAGAATAACAGAACCATAGGGAAGAGGGCTAACTACAGTGAGGAACCACGAGCAAAGTCGCGAAGGGATTGCGAGGAGACGGTGATGGCTGCAAGGAAGCTACGGTGAACAAGCGCGATCGAAGGACAAACGAACAGTCTGGGGTTTTCGCCCCCTCCTTTGGGGCCCCGGGATTTTCCCGGTAAAGGAAGGGGCGTTCCCCTAGAGGCGATCACACGACGATCCCGGTTTTGGTAACCATCCCGCCTTCGTTATCCCGACCCCGTCCTCTTCCTCCTATCGCCTGACTCCTTATCCGCTCATCCCAATCGCCCCAGCCTGATCCCGACTCTCCATTCCCACCTCCCATCCCGAACCGACCTCAGCCCCGATCGTTCCCGCATGTCCCGTCCGGTTTGCCCCGCGATCCCGATCCCTCGATCCCGACCACTCCATCCCCATATCAACGATCCCGACCTCTCCATCCCCCCATCAACAACCCCGTTTCCCTCTGCACCCGACCCCGACTGTACGGATCTCGCCCCCCTCTGCCGGTTCTACGATCTCGACCTCGACTCCGTCGTCTTCCTTGTTGTCTCCTGATCGTCCCAGCCCGATCTCGACTTCCGCCCCCCGTCCCCCATCCCGACCCGGCCGCACACCTTGACCGCCCCAGGCCGATCTCGACTTTCGTCCCCACCTCCAATCCCGACCCGACCTCAGCCCCCCAACGGGCCCGGGTTTCCCGTCTTCCACCCATCCCGACCCGACCTCATCTCAACTCCGACCCCAACTACGTGTCCGCTCGCCCGACCCCGACTGCACCATACCCCGTTTTGCCCCAGCCCGATCTCGACCCCCGCCTCCCATCTCCCATCCCGACCCTACCCCGTCTTGCCCCAACCTGATCTCGACCCCCGCCTCCCATCTCCCATCCTGACCCGACCACCCATCCCGATCGCCCTGGCCCGATCTTGACTCACGCCTCCCATTTCCCGGCCCTGATCTCCGCAATCCTGATCCCCCGCTACCCTGTTTCGCCCCAAGCCCGATCTCGACCCCCGTCTCCCATCTCCCATCCCGGCCCGACCACCCATCCCGATCGCCCCAGCCCGATCTCGACTCCCGCCTCCCATCTCCCATCCCGACCCGAGATTCCCCGGTCCCGACCTCCTCATCCCCCCCGACCTCTTGACCCCGATGCCCGCCGTCCCGTTTGCTTCACGCTCCTGATCCCCCGCTACCCCGTTTTACCCCACCCCCCGACCCCGATCTCGACTCCCGCCTCCCATCCCCCATCCCGACCCGAGATCCCCCGATCCC